>OW240913.1:173981096-174056674 GCA_933207985.1 Pelobates cultripes
TTTTTTTAAATCCAAGCTATTGTGTCACCAGATCTAATTGGTGGCACTGGTCACCGTATCCACTGTTAGCGCAACACACCTGCTTTAAGGACACTGACTGCTATTCAATCTATAACAGTGAAAAAAGATTATTATTTTTTAAATCCAAGCTATTGTGACACCAGATCTAATTAGTGGCACTGGTCAGCGTATCCACTGTTAGCGTAACACACCCGCTTTAAGGACACTGACTGCTATTCAATCTATAACAGTGAAAAAAAGTTTTTTGTTTTTTTAAACCAAACTATTGTGACACCAGATCTAATTAGTGGCACTTGTCAGCGTATCCACTGTTAGCGTAACACACCCGCTTTAAGGACACTGACTGCTATTCAATCTATAACAGTAAAAAAAGTTTTTTGTTTTTAAATCCAAGTTATTGTGACACAGGATCTAATTAGTGGCACTTGTCACCGTATCCACTGTTAGCGTAACACACCCGCTTTAAGGACACTGACTGCTATTCAATCTATAACAGTGAAAAAAGTTTTTTGTTTTTAAATCCAAGCTTTTGTGTCACCAGATCTAAGTGGTGGCACTGGTCACCGTATCCACTGTTAGCGTAACACACCCGCTTTAAGGACACTGACTGCTATTCAATCTATAACAGTGAAAAAAGTTTTTTGTTTTTAAATCCAAGCTATTGTGACACCAGATGTAATTGGTGGCACTGACTGGGGAAATGGGCACAGTATGCACTGTGAGCCTGACACAGTAGCTGGCAGCAGTGGCAGACAACTGACTGCTATTCAATCTATAACAGTGAAAAAAGTTTTTTGTTTTTAAATCCAAGCTATTGTGACACCAGATGTAATTGGTGGCACTGACTGGGGAAATGGGCACAGTATGCACTGTGAGCCTGACACAGAAGCTGGCAGCAGTGGCAGACAACTGACTGCTATTCAATCTATAACAGTGAAAAAAGTTTTTTGTTTTTAAATCCAAGCTATTGTGACACCAGATGTAATTGGTGGCACTGACTGGGGAAATGGGCACTGTGAGCCTGACACAGAAGCTGGCAGCAGTGGCAGACAACTAAGTGCATTTACATTAGATAGAAAAA
The DNA here is from genome assembly GCA_933207985.1 of Pelobates cultripes. Taxonomy (NCBI): domain Eukaryota; kingdom Metazoa; phylum Chordata; class Amphibia; order Anura; family Pelobatidae; genus Pelobates; species Pelobates cultripes. The sequence continues at coordinate 173,982,199 of OW240913.1, forward strand.
AAAAATCCAAAAAAAGCATACCCTTATCCCTAACCTAGCTATGCTTTTCCCTATCTTATGAACAGCAGCTACACTTTCCCTCCTCTTACTAAGCATGCAGCTTGAGAATGAATCTAAAATGGATGCTGTCCAGTAGGTGGGAGGGTCTGCTAGGGAGGCTGTGCTGCTAATTGGCTGGAATGTGTCTGCTGACTGTGAGGTACAGGGTCAAAGTTTACTCAATGATGACGAATAGGGGGCGGGTCGAACCGCGCATATGTTCGCACGCCGTGGCGAACGCGAACATGCTATGTTCGCCAGGAACCGTTCGCCGGCGAACCGTTCGGTACATCACTAATTGTGATATCAATGTTTAATGTGTAACATAAACTGTAGTGTTATCTAATACATTTTAAATTATTTTTTTGCAGATGAACACAATGATGTACAAAAGAAAACCTTTACAAAATGGTTAAATGCACGCTTTTCAAAGGTAAGAGTTATAAAGTATATATTGTTTCTACAAATGCTACTGGAAATTACACCATTGAATTGTAGCTATTGCACTGGAGGAAGAGAAACATTATGTCTGCGTCTGTTTTTTCTTTTTTGTCTCTGATTTGTCTATGCTGACTGACAGGTGCTAAGGGCAGAGCTTATAACAATAACTGGCAGAAAGCCAAGACAAAGATTCCGATCACTAAGATACAGAGAAGAGCAATGGCAGTGTGAAGTTCTACATCTAAGAAATATGCATGCCTCCAAACAGTCCCAGAACTGGTAGGACAGTCCTGGTTTTAACATTCTGTTCAGTTGTCCCCAGCAACAACAACTTGATGGCTTCAGTTGGCAGTCTAAGGGTTTTACCCACTTTCTCACCACTGCCTTGTAAAGGGCCCATCTTCGACTTCAGCTCCATCAACACATATTAGTTGAATATAGTGGATAAGTACACAATATAAAAAATTCTGTGAAGTCACAGTTGCCCTTTAAGTCTTAGAAAGCTATTTGTTTACATATTGATTTATAGTTATTGAATGTAATTTCACTATTTTAACTGATAATAAAAGATCGGATGGATTTTTTTAAGAACTGTTTCAAAACATATTAAATATGAATTAGAATGTAATAAATATTTATATTCCATTGAGATACACCCTACAAAGGTCAATTCACAATTAACGGGACATTAAAGGCACCTAGACCACATCATCATATTGTGTGTCCCTATTCTCTTAAAGGACCACTATAGTGCCAGGAAAACACTCTTCTTCCTGGCACTATAGTGCTCTGAGGGTGCCCCCACCCTCAGGGTCCCCCTCCCGCCAGGCTCTAGGGACAGGAAGGGGTTAAACGTACCTCTTTCTCAAGCGCCGGGCAGGGAACTCTCCTCCTCCTCTCCGCCTCCTCTCCTCCTCACAATGCTTTCCTATGGACGCTGGCGTCTTCTCACTGTGATTTTCACAGTGAGAAACGCGGAAGCCCTCTAGCGGCTGTCAGTGAGACAGCCACTAGAGGCTGGATTAACCCTAACATAAACATAGCAGTTTCTCTGAAACTGCTATGTTTATAGAAAAAAGGGTTAACCCTAGATGGACCAGGCACCCAGACCACCTCATTAAGCTGAAGTGGTCTGGGTGCCTATAGTGGTCCTTTAATCATGCAATGTAAGCTGCAATGTTTACCTTAAAGGGTTAAGACTGTCACTAGTGGCTGTCTACCTGACAGATACTAGAATCACTTCCTAGAGTTTCTCAGAGTTTGACTCAGTGAAACAACACTGGATGTCCTCTTGCTTCACTGTGTAGAAAATCCTCATAGGAAAGCGCTGAGACAATTCACTCCTATGGGAAAGGCATAATGTGTGCGCAGCGCTCACCACACATGTGCATTAGGTCCTGCCCCCTCCAATGGCTGATCTCATATGCTAGGTCAGTAAAGCTAGCTGCACACTATAGTTATAACATAAGAGGTCTATAATAGATTTGATAGACATGTTGAAATTTTTTAGTGCACATAGGATAAAGGTTAGTTGTTCCACTTAAACATACAAAAAAAAATGTTTCACAAAGATTTTTTTATTTTACTTATTTATTGTTATTAATGTATTTATGACAGTTTTCATTTAAAGCATACATTGTTATTTTGTGTTTTTAATTTGCTGCTTTGCTGATCATATGATGCATTAGAAGTATAAGGAAATATATCTTTTATTTGTAATATCACTTCATACCATAACTGATTTCTCTGTCTAGCAAAGACATGTAATTATTTATCAACCTTGGTTATTCTTGTCATTCTCTTATTATCTTCATCACTAAGTTTATCTAGATACAAACATCTATGTAGTCACAAGGCTCATCATAAGCTTGTCAAATCTCTGTTTTAATCAGCAAGTCTTCAAAAATGCACACTTTTTAGAATATATTCGGCAAGATACAGTCTTAACTTTGGAATATCATTTTTTTCCAAGACAGCCTTAAAGTATGTATTTTTATAGGCATCCCCTGTTTAAAAAGCATACTATCCAAATTTGGCAAGTGTTAGTGTTGCAATTTGGTGGGAGCAAGGAAGGGTAAGTTCTTGGCAGTGATGCAGTTTGGACCAATGGACCAATGTTGTTATATGAGTGCCAGGATGATAGGCTGCCTGGCAAGTAGACCAGGAAGGGTTGCCCATTTGTATAGTGTTACTGTATAGCCTTCACATATGGACTGAATTGCGCAGGAAATTGTTTCAGGTGCGTTTAGACATGGCTATGTATTGGCATTTTCTCTTGTGTCCTCAGAAGTGGGACATGAGAGAAAAAAACAAGTAGACTCCCAGAACTGTCCTAACAAGGTTAGGTTACACACGTTGATTCTAATTCTTCTTTCATTTTAAAGTATTCTTTAAAGGGACACTGTAGGCACCCAGACAACTTCTGCCCATTGGAGTGGTCTGGGTGCCAACTCCCATTACCCTTAACCCTGCAAGTGTAATTATTGTAGTTTTTTATAAACTGCAATTATTACCTTGCAGGGTTAACTCCTCCTCTAGAGGGCACTTCCGTGTCTATAGCACAGCTTTTCTGTGCTAGAGCGTCGCTGGACGTCCTCACGCTGTGTGAGGACTTCCAGCCTCGCTCAATTCCCCATAGAAAAGCATTGAAAGCATTTTTAATGCTTTCCTATGGAGAGCTCTAATGCGCGTGCATTGGTTTCCTGGCACTGGAGTGTCCCTTTAAGTCAGTTATGTGGTCCGGATTACGCTCAGTAGTGATTATACCTTTTGTTTTTGTTTCTCACCAACTACATTGCCGCATCACAGTGAGCCAGCCTATGCACAAATTCACACAATGCTGGGACAGCAAATGCCCTACATATATTCTGTTTGCTGTGTTACTTCTGCAGAAATGTGCAAAAAAGCATCACAACACACCTCCCATATGTTCCATTTTTAGAAGAATGTTTTGAGGCTCCAACCATAACCAACTTGCCAGCCCTCCCATGCTAATGACCCCGAGGCAATTGTCCCCCTTGCCAGCCCTGCCAAGTCTGAGAGATACCTTTTACTAGTTAAAGCATTTCAATGAAGTGCTAGGCCAAAGGAATAAACTATCATATTTTTTTTAGAAAATAGAATGCCGTTCTTTTACCTCAAAATTTGGCTGCATCCTGTATTCCAAGTGTCACACAGCACAATGTTTGGGCGATTGGCGGGGGGGGACACACAGAGCTCCCTCTAATCACACCATGTAGCGCCGACTGCGGTAGACGATCTTCATTATCCTCTACCTAGTCTGAGAGGAAGCTGCTCCCTATTTCCTATTAGAGGACAAGGTATAATCTGTACCATAGCTTGTAATACCATGCTATAACAGGGAGTAATAGACACACAGGAAGGTTGGTGCAATAGGCAAAAGTGGAAGAGTTCAAAAGACCAAGAGGAATGAGGGAAACGGGTGGCTGCAGGAGACTCAAGGAAAGTACAAGAGACACTAAAAGGCGTGGAAGACATTCAACTGACCTTGTTTTTTTTTTGTTTTTTTGTTTTTTAAATAAAATATATGGGTGCCTTTTAAATTGCATGCATTATATATTCTAAAAAAATATGGTAATAACAAACTCCTACCTACTATGCTGCTCTGAAACACCACACAGGCATACCTTCTATTTAGTAATGTCTTTTGAGAAGCTTCTTAATGTCATCCATCAGGATTCCCCAGTAAGTAACTACTTGTTTTTTTTATTGAAATCCAGCTCCTATTATTTTCATTTATGAACTAGCAATGTTTCATAGCTGTGTACTCTGATCCAACTACAGTTATTGAGAGAAAAAAGAAAAATCTTAAACTGTGGCCTACAGTATGTGATACACAATGTGCTTCTTTCTCTTTATTTTAATTTCTTCTCCTCGCTTTGCCCCCTTTGAAGAACAACGACTATCCTAACACACAGACATATTTGTCAAACAGCCAAAGTCAAATAAATGTTGCAAAACATCCTGTATTTACTGTGCTTCAAGAGCCAGCTGGATGAGAGACAACCTCTAAGTGTGTGTCTCCGTTCCCTGCTATATTGCTATACTTTGCAGTATGGTGTTGGACACAGACATGAAACAGGGGTGAGCTTCAGTAAATAATGCTGCTGTGCTCCCTTTCCGAACTGCACTAAAACATAACATAACTTCATCGCAGGACTATGGATCAATGGTACAAAGTTATTATTTACTCCTTTGTTAAAGGCTATATTATTCTGGAAATCTATTGAAATGTTAAAATGTTAAAGAGAATTTATGACTACTTTTTCAATTTCATTTATTATTTGTAAACTTTTATTATTTTCTTTGGCTTTATATGTATTAGCTTTCACTGCCAGAAATTAATTATGGTTCACTTGATAAATTGTGGATGAAAAAATCTCTGTACGGGGCAGGAAATGTAGATGTAATTAACGTGACCAGTATGGCTTGAATGGCAAATGTAGTCTTAAGACTAACTTTCGGACTAAAAAGAAGTACAGGGCTGCACACCTGGTTTAGTGCCAAAAATAACTCCATTATTTACTTATTGGGAGTAGCGACATAACCCATATGAGATTTTGCAGTATACCTTAATCATGAATTATCATCATTTTTTGTACTTGTTGGGGATCTGGCGTTGCCCCATAGGTCTAGAGTTCCACCAGGTGACATATTCCCTGTTAGTGCAGTGCTATCTCATGGTTTATTTTTAATTTCCAGGCTAGACTGACTTTCACAGTTGCGGAAGAATAAAGATCTTCTCTGTAATGGATGGGGTGATAGTGATGGGGACAAGCAAAGGCCACTATTTGTACACGGAGTTAGTATGTATCCTAGATGTTAATAGTGTCCTCTAAGATTTTATTAAACTGGAAACCATTTATTAACATTAATCCCATCATTTGTTACCTGTCAATTTCTTTTACGCAGTGTTTCAGTGATGATGTTCACATTTGGAGATTTAGTGGGTAAAAATAAAACTGAAAACTGAACTAAAAGATAAAGCACATTTTGTTGTCTACATATACAAAATATGCATCTTTACATAGTATTATGGTCACATCATCTGTAAACAAGTGTTTGCAGATTAAAATGTGTTTCATTTTTTTAATAATGTATTTAAGTCTTTAAATACCCTGAAGCATAACTGGGTAACGTTAACAGACTTCTTGGAAACAGTTGTTGTATCTACGTGTTTCCATTATTCATCCCAAATTAGTAGCAAATGGCCAGGATATAATCAACAAATTATTATGGTTATATAAGGAAGTAACTTTTATTTGTTCACTGAAAGGGTAGTAACTGCAAGTGATCAGAACACCACTTTAAATCACGTCTCAAAAATAGACCTATGTGTCCTGAAAGTTCTTGGTTAATCAATAAATATTTTACCTTTGATCACCTTTTTGACTTTTTTGTCATCAGTGAATGACTATAAGTGGCACGTGCAAGCTGGGTCTCTCCCAGGAGATGAAAGAATAATAAATCAAATAAATTACTAACAGCACCAATTAAGGGTTATATATTTATATATCTGTGTTTAACAGCGCATCAAGGGTTTAGATAGCAAGTATATTGTATGAATATTTGGTAAATCGTACATGGGTTTGAGACATACTCTAAAGTCAGATATGATTTTTATGCAGACAACTTAATAGACTTTACAAATTGGATTCACAGCTTTGCAAAACTATTCCACACCTCACTCTTTTTCCACTTGTTTCCCTTTAGGTGTTGTGCTTAATCAGGGAGGGTGTCTCATTGCAGGCTGTTTCTGGAGTAGAAGTGCAAATACACATGATTTCCCAAGACGTTTTAACAAAATACACCAACCTTGACAAGAACTTGTCTTCTTCACTATTTTAAATGTTAAAGCCATAATACATTTTTGGATGCAAGGTGATTGATTGGAGGTGTACATTTATCTACCTAGCAGGCAGTTTTCTTAATCCAGAGATGCGCATGACAGTAGCTAAACAGGTTCTTAGGGTCCCAGCCCTACTGATTTATATGGCTCCACCAGACGATGATAGAGATGGCACCAAGGGTGTTACCCAGACTAGTTTGTAAAGTTTCACAACATAAGTGTATTTTTAAGAAAAACCTTAATTCAGCTGTTGTCAGCCTCACCACTTAGAGGTTATCTATCTGATTAAATTAGTTGAGGGAACATAAAAAGCTAAAGCTGCTTTTAATACAAATTGTAATCTGATGAAAACATTTAATGAGCACCTCGGGGTGTTATAATGCATGTTAGCTTCTTAGCAGGAAGTAGTGATTGCTAAATAAAAATGACATCAATGTTTTATGAGCTCTACCCAAGCCTTCAGTGATTTCATACTTGTAAACTGTCTGTTTTCTGTATGGTTTAAGTAGTTAAGGTATCAAGCACTTAATAATGGCCTGCTGTACAGTATATAGTACATGACAAATCATAAAAGTGTGCCTGATAGAGTAAATACAAGAGGATTATTTACTATGCACCTTAGTCGTGACACATTGAGCCTCGACTTTAGTTGTAACAGAGAGTACCTCCAATTCCCTGTTTTCTGCCATGATAATTCTTGGTTCAACTCAGTGATGTTCACTTGCCATAAAGTATATAATTTTCACCTTGATTTTTGTTTTCAAAAAGTATATGTATTAGGATTATACATAAATAGGAAAGATATTCTATTTTGGAATATTACACTATCTGTTAAAAATACAAGTCTTTCTATTAGTCCATCTTCTCAATGCAGGAAAATTACTTGTTGCCAATTTCTGGAAGAGGATCTTATCACTGATGTTTAAAACTCCACAATGGAGGATATATCATATGCTGGAATTATCACTAATTCTTAAATACCTGGTCTTTCTGGATTGTTCAATAATGTACATATTCCATTCAGCCTTCCTCTGTGCTGGTGATATACTCTCTTCTTCCTGATTGACCCACTTACAGGCAATGGATCTTTATTTATTTTATTTCTCTATTTGTCTCCAGTCCCTGTTCTCCAAAATTCAACTGAACTATGGTATCTACTTATGGTCTTACCTTATAAACGATATATGAACTCAACTTGTGTTTTTGGAATTGCTTTTATTTATTCTACTTAAATACATATGCAGAGAAGTTCATTATAACTCAGACCTAGATACCCCTCCCCTACTAGAACAAATGTCTATTTTCTGTATGGACCAAGAAAAACTTCATTGTGGTTCTTTTTCCAGTTGTACTTGATCTACAAATTTAAATGTGAATAAAAAATAAGTATAAAAAGAGATATTGTGAAGTTCCTTTTTCAAATGGTACTGCTGCTTCTGGCACTTCTGCTCTTCCAGGTTATATATTAATGATATGACAGTGCTACCTTTCAAGGTCTTACAGAATGTAAGAACATGACCTCCCACTAAACACATTTTGATATTTTTGATCATGCTAATTAGAGTTATTATAGCTACTCAGCATCATTATTGTAATAAAATATTAGCATTGCTGGTTTTATTATTAGTATTATTACTTATTGAGTATGATATTAGACCCCAATCTATCTTTTGGCCTGCACAAAAGCTTGCATCTAAACTTTATCCAGAACTAGGTGCCCTGCACAGAAACAAATCCTGCCTAAGCCCTACAGTAAAGGAAAAGATTGTACAGCAAATGCTGATGCCAATCATTGATTATGGGGATGTAGTATATGCGTCTGCATCGCAATCCCACAATCTCTAATAAACTCAACACATTGTATAACTCATTCTGACGATTTGTGCTACAATGTAATTACAGGACTCACGATTGTGACATGCTAAAATAACTAAACTGGCTGTCGCTGGAATCCAGACGCACCCTTCATCTTTCCAGCCATGTGTTTAAGAGCTTTTCTGGGAGACTCCCACCCTACCTGAACAAAATGCTTTCCTCAGCTGTTCCCACTTCCTATAAGCTCCGATCCAGTACCAGCACTTTACTTAGTCTACCTCAATACAAAAAGAAAGCGGCCCAATCCTCCTTCTCCTACAGAGCGCCGCAATTGTGGAACGACCTCCCGCACAATTTAAAATCATCCCTAAGCCTAAAGTCATTTAAGAGATCCCTCTCTACATACCTCAAAACAGAATGCACGTGTCATGGTTGATTATATATTTCCTACCTGTTCTATGTTAAAGTTTGTATTTATTGTGTATTAATAGTGGTTTTGTATTTTATTGTACCCTAATTGTAACAATGCAATGATTTGTGGACCCAGGACATACTTGAAAACGAGAGAAATCTCAATGTATCTTTCCTGGTAAAATATTTTATAAATAAATAAATAAAATGAAGTGCAGTTCAATACAGTACAATGCCTTCAGTGTTTTAATTTTAACAATTGGCTGTTTAAGGCAAGTTACATTTTTCAATCATGTTTCAACGGGCTCATTTTGAATTCTAATTCGAAAATTTTTTTTTCCTTTTCTCTGTTATCCAGAGTGGAAAATCTCCTGTCAAGGATTTGTTTATTGACCTGAAGGATGGAAGAAAGCTGCTGGATCTCCTGGAAGGCCTCACAGGAACATCATTGGCAAGTAGAACTATTGTGACAATACTGCCAAACTTTGGTTCCCCAGGTGTTAAAAGGAACCTGTAGTCCCGAAAAATTAATTATTTCCGGTCTATAGGTTGCCTGAGAGCAAAGAGATCACTGTCCATAACCCTTGGCTCTGTAACATTAAGTAAAATAAGTTTACTTGTTTTCATAACCGGTACTCCACCGCTGCAGACTCCAGATCTGCCTCCAGTGATGTCAGCACCCATCACTCATGATATCCACCAATCCAATGCTTCTCATAGAGAAACTAGGTATTTGCAGCCAAACTTTGTGTTCCTCCAATCAAATGCTGCTATCGATTTTGGAGGAGAGAGCACCTCTAGTGGCTGTCATACTGGCATCTTGCTGTATTTATTCCTGTAATAAACATAGCAGTTTCTAAAAAATGCAATGTATTACATTGAAGGGTAAAATGACAGGACCACTGCGCCCACACCACATCAGTGAGATAAAGTGATCTGGGTGACTTTAGTAGTCCTTTAATGAATGCATTTAACTTTTTGACCTAAATGTCCATTGTGTGAAGATCTGTATTGGTTCTAATGAAATGCTAGTATGTATTTAATACATTTTTTACTACCATAGGAAATTAAACTCATAGTCCTTGAAAACACATTTTAAATGTATATGTTTGGTAGTCATGTAATTAGTGTATCCTGGAAGGCAAATTAATTTAAAGACAGCAATATTTTGTAGTGTGATAGAGTCAAGATCAAATTCAAACCTCCCATTGCAGTTCAAATAATTGTATTTCATGAATGGTTGAACAGTAGTAATCCCTTTTGTGATGCTAGGTATTAAATGTGGTATGAACCTTTACAGCCAGCTAGTTGGAGTGTGTGTATGTGGATTTAGTTAGTAAAGCTGTTAGGAGTTTTGTAAACAATCTTAACACACAACAGCCCTTAAACATGAAAAAACCTCTGAACTCGGGACACCTTGCTGTTATAGTTCATTGGCATGGTGTATGGCAAGCTAAGAGGTCAAATAGTAGCCATGAATAATTTTGAATAATAGATGCAACATCCTCTAAGTTCATTCCATATGTTAGAGTGAATTTAAATAAGGGGGATAGCATGCCTAAATAAGGTAAAGATGCTAGTAACATGTTTAATAATGGACCAATTTTGGACTTGATTCACTATTTTCAACCCTCAATACCTGCTGCTGCCCAACCAAAAGACTTAAGCGGTTATTATTCAAACACTATTAGCATTTCATTGATTTGAAGTGGCCATGGTACTTGGATTCTGTATGTGCAACATCTCAATATAAAACACTGCACATACATAGATAAAGCCCTGTGAGGGCTTTATCTATGTATGTGCAGTGTTTTATATTGAAAAATTTGGCCCGGCATTTTTTAATCACAGCGGCCCACTGAGAAGGGCCAGAGGGGTGTGTTTTGTCATCACCAATAGCAAGCACGCCCATTCTCAAAGTGAGCATCCTCTAGCAGGGTAAAGCTCTAGCATGAGTATTTGTTCTGCACAGCGCAAGCATTTTTATTAACACGCTTGTGCTGTGTTTGCTTGTAACTTGTCTCTGGTGTCTCCATAAGTGCAACAAGCAAGGGAAACTTTGTCATGTGACCAAATGCAGCTCTTAGAAAAGCATTGAGTTTAAAGCTTTCCTATAATCTTTTGATTGGATGCGGTGTGGTGCACATGCACCATATCCCAAATGATACCAAAAATGATACCAAGCACTGGATTGAACATTTCTTGTGGAAGTGACGCACCTACATTGACGTTGCAGGAGGCGGGCAGGCAGCAGCACTATGGGAGTCTCTAGAGGTAGGCTCTAGATAAAGTTAAAAGCTTTTTCCCTCCTGCTTTTACTTTGCAAATGGGGGTACGGGGGAGGTGCTTGAATCTAAATGAATGGAGACTATGGCATAATAGCTTTAGGAATATAGGTTTGTATTTAATTTTCTTCTGTTTTATGCCACCTAACTTTTTATATTAACTTCTTTATTGCCTACTATTCTTAGTGTTTTTTAAGGGCACGGTGTCACCCTTAGTTTTTTGTAAAAACCTGAATAATCTTTTGTTACATTTAAAACGCTGTAATGTATTGTCTGTGTATGTTGACAAAAGAGCAGTTGTAAAGAGAGAGCAAGATATAAAACTGTGTAAACGGGAGGGGGGTCTCGAAGAAAGCTTCTCAGAAAATTCCTCAAGTTAATCGTTAAGGGGAATGTTATGTTCAGCAGATATAGTTTATCAGTCAGGAGTAAATTGAGTCATAAAAGCCAAGCAACCAGTTTGCAAGCTGGTAGATGCCAACTTACCATGTAGCTTTATTCATGGCATTACGTAAACTAAGCTATTTACGTTGGTAGTTATGGTGTTTGTAATGTCCCTCTAAATAAAAGAACTCCAAAAACGTGTATCCTGGCCTGGGATTTTATGTTCAACACTGAAACCCATATATGAAAAACATATAAAAAATTCACTGTACTTTTTCATGTGCAAATAACATTTATATTAAATGTCTCTAGTATGTTATGGTTTAAAGCTTTATACTCTGTGTAAATGTATTTTAGGGATTCTATTGTTGATATTAAATAAGTAAATCCAAGTAAGAGATTCTTGTATCTAAGGATACGAGAATTCTTAGCAAATATTATCATAAATAACAAGTGAGCCAGTAAAAAAGGAGAAAAATATTATGTCTGTAAATAAAGTACATGTACCATTTAGGAAAAAAGAAACAAAAAATCTATAAGAATTTGCTGAAGAAAACTATTTTAATGTAAAAAAAAAATCATGATTTATTGTTTTTTTCCCCATCTGAAACCTGTACTTTTGTGCTAAGCCAGTAATGTTTGCTTTTTAGTCCTGCTGTTCATAAAATATCCTAGAGAGGAGAGAACGGCTGATTGCCCTAGCCGGAAGGTGATTCAATTAAAACCTAACTTTTAATCATACATTGGTTAAGATAATATACAGTTATGGCTAAGCAGTGCTCAATACCTGAGTGCGACTTTTAAAGTGATAGATCCCAAGTACAGTTAAATAACAGAAGGGTCTAGGAACTAAAGAATAAACTAAAGCATAAAAAAGAGATTAGTGGACTGTTCTGAAATTGTCCTAATCTGTGCGTTTGAGGGCACCTGTGCTTAGCTACAAGCAAATTCTAGCTATCACTACAGAGCAGCTCACAAACAGGAATCATATTACCCAGGTCATAGCGAGTGGTGCATGCGGCTGATTCAATCAGTAATAACGCATGAAGTGTATTGTACGCCGAGTATCAGAATCTGTATCATAATCACAGGCTGACCGTATTAATTCAGGGCAAACTTTAGCAATTTCTGTACATAGTTGTGTACATACTTCTTTTTCTCTTTTCTCTGTCTTGTTTATTACTGTATATATATACAATTTTTGTGTTTTGTCACTGTGTTCATTATATTGATACATACAATTTAACTTTATATTGATTAATGATACCTTTAGGTCATAACTGTATATTATCTTAACCAACTCGTGATTAAAAGTTACGTTTTAATTGAATCACCTCCCGGCTAGGGGATTCAGCCATTCTCTCCTCTCCTCTTACTACTCACCTGGGTTCATGCCCTCCTCTTTTTGCCCTTTAGACCCATTACTCCCGTTCTTCCTTTTTTCTCATAAACTTTCCTGTTCAATTAAAATTGAGATGCAAAAGTCGTCCCCACAATACAATTTTCTCCTCACACTATTATGTGCTACCATATCCTATAATTATCCATGCTAGTTGCGGGGCTTTTGCACAATATAGCAACATTGCTATAAATCTTTTTTTTGTTAACCTTGTAGGCACTACAGTAACCTACTCTTTGTAAGATTAGTAACCTAATCTTATTTTGCATCAAATTCTAAGTTCATGGAGAATATACAGCTAACCAATGCAAAATTCTTAGGACGCCAGTATCTTGGGGTCTATAGAGGAGTGTAATTTACCATTACCTATAAATCGAAGTACGTTTTGCTTCAAAACACTTTTCAGTATTAAAAAACCTTTTAACGTTAATTTTTACCTGGTCTGGCCTAAGCTCATGAGAACCACCAGCTCTTGTCTGTTAATTTGCTTATCTTTATATACACATAATCTTTAAGGAACATTTCCCGGACTTTCCTCTTAGTTTCTGCTAAATGCTTTCAGCAGAGCCGTGATTGTCTTGGCTTGTTACACCAAATGTATTTGGCCCAACATATAGCATTGTGTTTTGGCCACGCATTTAGAAACACTCTCTGAGCAGATTAAAACCTCCAGTCCCTAGAGACTTCACATTACGGTATTGGAAAGACGGAAGGATGTGACTTCTATGAGAACCTGTATAAAAGTTAGTCAGTCTGTTTCAGTAAAATTAGAAGTTTAATTTACTGCCAAAGCCTATCAATGTAGGCTTCAGTGAAATACCATATGGTTATTATTGAGTAAGCCATATCAGGAAGTTAACACCCTGGCTGCTAAATATTATCAGCAGGAATATAAAATGGTTGTGCATCAGGCACTTAAAATGTATTAAATCAGAACAACAACTATTACCTCATTATTGTCTTCACACACGTTTTATTTTGCATGGTGACGATCTATACTGGATACTTTTTTGCTTTCCTATTTAATTTTTAGGACAATCAAAGTTATTTTAAAATGCAATGTACATGGCATAATATCGGACTTCAGTTCAAGTGAAAAAATAATCATTTTACAATTCACTAGACTTTAAAGAACATATTTCCACCTTTTTGTGGGAAATAATTCAGATTTGATTATCACCAGTAGTGATGTCCCGAACGGTTCGCCGAACGGTTTGCTGAACGGTTCGCCACAGACGTCAAACATAAACTTTGACCCTGTACCTCACAGTCAGCAGACACATTCCAGCCAATCAGCAGCAGACCCTCCCTCCCAGACCCTCCCACCTCCTGGACAGCATCCATTGTGAAGCTGCATTCTTAGTGAGCTGTCCAGGAGGTGGGATGGTCTGGGAGGGTGGGTCTGCTGCTGATTTGCTGGAATGTGTCTGCTGACTGTGAGGTACAAGGTCAAAGTTTATGTTTATGTTCGCCGTCCGTGGCGAACCGTTCAGCAAACCGTTCGGCGAACCGTTCGCGACATCACTACTCACCAGTAAACATTATTACATACCTCCCATCTTTCCGAGATACAGTTCAAAAATCTGTTTCACATTCCTAAGTTTTTACAGTAAAAAGTCCCCAAAATGTGATGTGCAAACATGTAAATAATGCTGTCACAATGCACAAAGCACAGCAGTTCTATGGGAGAGCACTCCCTCTAATATGCATACTCGTCACTTTGGGCATTGCTTTACTTGCAGGCCTGTCCTCCTGTACAATAGGCAGATTCATGGCAAGTTGTTTGAGAGGCACTTTAGTTATGTTTTAGTTAAATAGCCAAGTTTGAATTTTACAGTCTAAAAGGTACTTAGCGAGCAGTCTATGTAACTTTTTAACATGGGATTTTGTGTTAATTGGATGTCCAGATTCACCAATCTTTCCAGGGGAGCAATACATTAAACTATGATTCTGGATTCATATGTTAATAAATATAATTCAAACCTACTTTCTTTTTTAGTTTTCTTTAAAAAAAATATTTTTCTTTTTTTTTTTTGTGTATGTTTGTGAAAATCAGTGAATTAACATGTTATTATCCATACTTTTCCTATTAGCCCAAGGAACGTGGATCAACAAGAGTTCATGCCTTAAATAATGTCAACAGAGTCCTGCAAATTTTACATCAAAATAATGTAAGTTTTAGGTTTCTTTATCATTTTCTACAGTTCTAATAAAAAGAATGTGTATTGAATTTGGGAAAATATGTGCTTTAGCAGAGATGAAGATAATTTAACTGTGTAATAGATTTTTTTCTTTATGTTATATACAATGTAATTTAATGTATTTTAAGACCTATATGTTGCTACAATTACTTTTTTTCACTAGCTTGTGCTAAGTTTTCATAAAGTGTACCTGTTAAATAAAACCACAAGCCATCTGTGGGGTGAGGGTCCTTGTTCCCGAACTAGTATACTGTGCGTTCCCTGATTCTGAATTAGGGAGAGGGGTTTATGATAAGGGGCTCGGAGCTTGGTAGCCATACAAAAGGAAAAAGACTGATGAAGGCTGTAGACATTCCTGGGTTTTGGTGTGTTCAGTATTGTTGGAATGCATTAGCTTCTGACTCTACTGAACATGGCTCTTTTATTTTCCACAGGAAAACATTGTGCATGCACGTGATGTTGCAGGCATTGTGTGTGGAGGCAAGTAACATCGCTTGCTTGAATGCCAAGTTTTACTCCCTTCTGCTTGTTTATAGCAGCACTGATCATATGCAATTTGCAATGACAAGTGAAGGGGGGCTGCAGAGAGAAACCCCCCTCCTCCCCTCCCTCCATTTTTTTCTTTCTGCTTTAATGTATTTTCATTAATGGATAATCCAGAATACTGATAAAGAGGACACTTCACGATGAAGTATTCTGGATTATATATTTGCAAACCAACATATTTCTTGGTCCATAAACCTTGTTAAGACTGTTTCTAATTATTTGGCGGAAAAAAAACACTTGTGTTTATAGGAATCATGTGTCTTATGTGTTGGGATGTGCATGACTTACTATTATACATTTCTTGACTGCATTCCCAACACTTTGGCATTTTAATTGAATGCCGTGTACATTAAGTAATAACTGAATTACAGTGAGGGAAAAAAGTATTTGATCCCCTGCTGATTTTGAATGTTTGTCCTATGACAAAGAAGGGATCAGTCTATAATGTTAATGGTAGGTGTATTTTAACAGTGAGAGAGAGAATAACAAAAAGAAAATTCAGAAAAACACATGTCAATAATATTATACATTGATTTGCATGTTAATGAGTGAAATAAATATTAGACCCCTTCGACTTAGTACTTGGTGGCAAAACCCTCGTTGGCAATCACAGAGGTCAGACGTTTCTTGTAGTTGGCCACCAGGTTTGCACACATTTCAGGATGGATCCTCTCTAAGTCATTAAGGTTTCGAGGCTGACGTTTGGCAACTCGAACCTTCAGCATCCTCCACAGATTTTTTATGGGATTAATGTCTGGAGACTGGGCCACCCCAGGACCTTAATGTTCTTCTTCTTCAGCCACTCCTTTGTTGCCTTGGCTGTGTGTTTTGGATCATTGTCATGCTGGAATACCCATCCACGACCCATTTTCAATGAGGGAAGGAGGCTCTCACCCAAGAGTTGACGGTACATGGCCCCGTCCATCGTCCCTTTGATGCAGTGCAGTTGTCCTGTTCCCTTAGCAGAAAAACACCCCCAAAGCATAATGTTTTCACCTCCATATTTGACGGTGGGGATGGTGTTCCTGGGGTCATAGGCAGCATTCCTCCTCCTCCAAACACGGTGAGTTGAGTTGATGCCAAAGAGCTCAATTTTGGTCTCATCTGACCACAACACTTTTACCCAGTTCCCCTCTGAATCATTCAGATGTTCATTGATGGGCCTGTACATGTGCTTTCTTGAGCAGAGGGACCTTGCAGGCGCTGTAGGATTTCAGTCCTTCACTGCGTAGTGTGTTACCCATTTTTTTTTTGGTGACTATGGTCCCAGCTGCCTTGAGATGATTAAGAAGATCCTCCCAAGTAGTTCTGGGCTGATTCCTCACCGTTCTCATGATCATTGAAACTCCACAAGGTGATATCTTGCATGGAGCACTAAACCAAGGGAGACTGACAGTTATTTTGTGTTTCTTCCATTTGCGAATAATTGCACCAACTGTTGTTGCCTTCTCACCAAGCTGCTTTTTGATGGTCTTGTAGACCATTCCATCCTTGTGTTGGTCTACACTCTTGTCCCTGACATCCTTGGATAGCTCTGTTTAGCACTGTTAAAATACACCTACCATTAAAATTATAGACTGATCATTTCTTTGTCAGTGGACAAACATTCTAAATCAGCAGTTAAATATATTCTCTGATTTAAAGATTAATCCCCTTAATATCAGTGTGGAAACATGCACACAACTTTTGTTATAGAATCAATGTCTAGTGAATTGCCCTCTTCCTGCTGTGAATTGAACAGTGATGATGGTTGGTACAATATGATAGTTGTGCTTCTGACAGTAAAATACTTTCTTCCCAGCTCCATAGCCACACAGGTAACAATGTAATTAAATGGGACCGGGAAAGGGAGAGCGTTATAGAACATGTGTTGGGTAACATGTTTTAAAATTTTTACAATTTGGGTAAGTGATAGAACAATCTCCACAAAACATGTTATTGAAGTAGTTAGAAGTTTTTTAGCTGTTTATATTTATATTTTATTATCCGTGTATAGTGACACCTATTCATATTTTTTAGGTGGAATTAGTGAACATAGGTGGTACAGATATTGTTGATGGAAATCACAAACTAACCCTTGGCCTTATATGGAGCATCATCCTACACTGGCAGGTAAGAAACCACAAACAAATATTGAAATGCAAATAACATATTTTAATAATAAATAGAAATATTTACTCTACAATTGAATGCCTCTTCTTACATGAAGACCTGATGTCAAAAACACTATATTCTCACAAACAGACTTTTTCAGAAATGTAAAAACTGCTGTACATTTGCACATGTGCTAAAGAACAAAATTCAGGTCCTCCAAAGATGATTTTGTCTAATGCAACAGGATACCTGACACGTGTGACGGCTAATTGTAAATGGAAAGATCTGGCAGTGGAAGCTGCTTGAGGCTCTGCTACACTTGGCTAAATTTTAATCTTCCTAAGTTATTTTAAGTTCGAATTGTAATGGAATATAAAGTACATTTCCAAGCATCCTTTTAGCATTTTAAGTTTAGAAGAAACCTTACATTTCATCAGGTCAATGAACCAGAGCAACACTGCAGTGGATCAGAAGTGAAATGGTTGCTGTCACATAGTAGGTCAATTTCATATCAACCCTCTGAGAATCTGAATCTGATCAATCTGCAGAGCATTTGGAACGATTCCCCCTCCGTACCCGTGTGCAAAGCTGGTCTATACCTAAGGCCAAAAGAAGTGTAATTTCGCTGAAATTCTCTCTACTGCAATGAAACTCCACCAAAAAAGTCGACAGACAAACTTCCTCTGGTCTTGTCAGGGACATATTAATAATTAGATCTACTCTGCATGGGTCTACGGTTTCAGATTGAAGGGGTAACGCAGAATATGGGCTCAGATGTATACATGCAAATTTATTTTCATTGAGTGGTTGTTTCTAACTGTATCTGACCTCCTTACGACAGAGAATGAGTTTCCTGCCTTTTCCGATCATTAAATCTTCTCTTATAAAAGACATAGTACCTGCCCTGCAGTACTTATATATCCAGCCCTCGTAAGCAGCTGCTGTAATAGAGTTGAGAGCAGTGAGAGTGGGTTAACCCCTGTGTCTCACTGCTTCTATTTATCTATTGAGTCATTCCCCTTTCCAAGCCATTTAGGTTAACCCTGCTGCCCCAGCAAAGTCAAACCAGTAACCAGCTGGTTTCCAGTGTTACCTTATTCCTTACTGCATTTCAAATGTAATCTGCAGTGACGTATGTTAAATGTATATATGAATTAATATAGTTTTATGCCTTTATATATATGTATACATTCTTTTTCCAGGTCAAAGATGTCATGAAGGCTATCATGTCAGAGCTACAGCAAACAAACAGTGAAAAGATTCTATTGAGTTGGGTCCGACATTCCACGAGGCCTTATAGTCAAGTAAATGTTCTGAACTTCACTACAAGCTGGGCGGATGGCTTGGCCTTCAATGCTCTGATTCACAGACACAGGTAGGGAGCCAGTGCACTTCATTTGGTAGATTAACTATATTCTATGTTTGTTCACCATTAGTTTTTCACAGTTTGTCCTCACAGTTTGCCCTTGGTTAGAGCAGATCCTTGCAGATGGTTCTCGAAGCACATTTGATGAACAGTATCATTTCTAAATGGCCTGGAAAGACACAATTTGCCACTACCCATTTCATATTTGGCATCGATATTGCTCTATCTCTACACATAACCTTAACATTAGGGTTGGAGCATTAATGACACCAAATTATTAATGTGTAAGGTTAGAGTGGGTTGCATAGATTTACTAGTTTAGTAGTGAAGTTAATGTTATAACACTTACATATAGCCTAAATTCTTACATTTTGCATTATAACTGTGCTAAACCTAACTTTAATTTGATAGGGAAAGCAATAATGAAGGTTTAAATTCTTGCTCTCCCAGCAATGTGTGCATCACCAATGCTGGCTCCGCATGGTCCTGGGACTCTAAACGATGACCACACAACACTGGTTATTTCTATTTTAAAGCTTGACAGTCACAGAATTTGCATTAATTTGCAGGATATCTGTGGACCTTTCAATGTTATCATAGAATTTGAACTAATCGCATTGGTATGAGACCTTGTTACCTTAATAAATATTCAGGCAGGCTGAATTATTGTTTAGCAATGAGCTATTTTACTGGTAAACACAAATACACCAAGATAAGACAATGTGCTTGATGGTGACACGTTCACAGAGCTGGTGGTTTTCAGCAAAGTGTATCTATTGGGAAATGAGCTTTACGGACAATCTATCATTTTGATGCTTTGGTCCCTTAAGGGTAAATTATTAAATTATTCTGTAATTGACTGAGATATCAATCATTGTTCTTTGTGCTCTGTTTGGAAAATAAAAGATTGTAGCCATAGCATCTTATTAAATACATATGTGGTACTTATATAATCTACAGGAGATAATAGTTTGGTTCTGTGCATTTGATTTCAATTTAGATACTGTGCACAAACATTCATTCTTTGAAACATTTTGTATAGTAATATATCATTAATAGAAAGAAAAATAGAGCACTTTTATTTTACTGGATAGTGAATGGAAGCTGCCAATGAGGCAACGTTAACATAAATGTAGTGGGGTATAAACTAAGGCAGTTTACATCAGTGTAAATGGGAGAAACTGTCTCACATACCAAAAGAAGAAAGGTCTGGACAGAAAATACATATCATCTATTTTAACTTTACATTTAGCACAATTTTCAACTGAAAACTCTCCCATCATGCCGTTGGGTATTATATTTTTCCCTGTTTGTATTAATGATGTTTTATAAGTGCTCCTCCGAAAAACCAGGATTTAAAAGACACAACTGGAAATGTATATGGTACATGTGCAGCAAATGCTGTGATCTACCAACAGCAGAGAATCTCAGAAACCTATGCTTACCTTCTTTTGAACTTCTGTTTTGAACTATAGTTTTAGTATGATACCTTACAATCCAGCCAATCAGAGCTCTCTACTGGAATAGCAAAGCGTTATATTACAGCATGCAAGCTTCAATGGACAAACATGGATAGATGTTAATTTAAAAAAAAAAAATTTGTATTTATATTTTGAGATATTGTTCTTTTTTTATTTTTATTTTCAATTTATTGATTTTTAAATGTCCTTTTTGGGACTGAAGACCAGGTATTTAAGAAGAAAGAAGACATCTGATAGTAGATTTATTTAATTACATTTATTCAGCCCCTTCACTGTTATTAAAGGGATGAGGGTAGGAAGATTAGGTTTATTAGGGAGGTTGGTGGCTAAAGGCTTGGAGACCCTAACCACCCAGGATGACACTAACAGTGGTAGCAATGTTTATATTTTAAAAATAGCTCCCACTGCCACTAATTGGTGGGGGCTTGGGATGGGGACATTAGCTTCCCGCTGAATATTTGGCTAATCGCCTCCACCAGCCACCATGCCACCAGTAGTTTGGGGTTTAATACAACATTATGTTTCCATCCCCCACCCCCATTCATTATTATAAGTAAAGCCTCCACAAACCGTTTGTTGTATTTAGATTTTTAAAATTAATTTCCCCCACTGTGGGACAGGGAGGAACACTGGGAAGTCAGCCTACAATTTACTACAATGTAATAGTCCCCACCTGGTGGCCCTGTGTGTGAGGAATGGACAGTGATCTGTCTACAACCTATTATTTAAGTTGAAACCCCACCTGAAAACCAAGGTTTGGGCACAGGGAGATATATGTTAGCAGCAACTGGGCAGCAATAGCAACTGACTGCTTGCTGTTTAGCAGACATGTCCTCACCTGAAACCTAGTAGGAAGATACATGAGGGTGGTTTAAAATATCCCTTGTATTAATATGGTGATCATATTTATTTAATTTCTTTTTTAATAATTGAAGCACATGTATCAGATTATTTTTCTCGAGCAGCCAACTAGAATAGGGTACTAGAATCTCATCTGGCATTAAATCCAGTTGATAGTTTATAAAAAATATTGTCCAAAAATTGTAAATATGTTTTCTGCTGATGCAATTAAATTGAGGCTTATTGATGAATAATGCTTGTTGGAAAAAAAGGAAATAAATAACGATGACAAAAAGATAAATCAGTAACTTCAATTAAAACTAGGAACTAGAAACTGAATTAAACCATTTAGCCAATATCTGATTTCCAATGCTTTTGAACACACTCAGAAATTCTTCTTGAAAAAAATTCATCACTGGCCTATCGGCAATATAGCCACAAGTATTATGTCATGCATTAAAAAAATCAATTAAAGCAACTTATGGAACTAAGGAGTGTAAACATTTCATGCAAGAGAATCTTTGTGGGTTCTTTTCACTTTCCCATGAGCCTCCAATTCATTAGTTTTGTTGATGAGATGTTGCTGGAGGAAGGATGCATTACATATTGTGTATATGTCTCTATTTACTTCTGCTTGAGTGCATGAATATGTTGGGAATCCTGCAGCTTAAAGGCTCAACATCTAAAGTAAGAGACCTGGTTCATCTTTAATGTAACTAATTTACACCACCTGCACCATTTGTGACTCAGTCAATGTGATTGGATTGGGTCTTCCAACTATCAGTCATCTCTCAGGGCACATTTAAAGCTTAATTATAATTACCCACTTATGTTGCTTTCCATTGATGTTAATATTAATATCTCTAAACCTCTTTGTTTACCTCTTGTTAGACCTGACTTGTTCAGCTGGGAGAAGATTACTCAACTATCTCCACTTGAGAGACTAGATCACGCTTTCAATATCGCAAAAAAAGGCTTGGGAATAGAAAAACTACTTGACCCGGAAGGTAAATTCGTGATACTGTTTGAAATGCAGTGACTTATCTAAGTAGTAACAGTGCAGAGTCTCCATATGAAAGGCAAGGCTCTGCTCTGTCTGTTCTAAATACATGATAACTTTCACCTGCTGTTCAAGGAATGTGTTAATGGATGAATTCTCTTTAGTGTTGCAAAACCCAGCAGGATTAGCTTTATCAAGACAATGACAGATGTGTAGAAGAATGGAAGAACAAAGTGATTTTGCAGGCATTTTGTGTTGATATAACACAACATTGCGTCAGTGTTTTTTCATTGTAGCAACACAGTTAATACACCTTACACCAACATCCTTTCTTGCACAGTACCAGTCCACATGCTCACTGCTCTTTTGGATTTCCATATATCATTTTAGGTCAGCGTGTCTTTAAAATAGATTCTTAGCTATTGCAGTACTAGAACGTTCATGTTGCAATACCAGTCGTAAAGTTGACACAGCATAAAGGCAGTTGTAGTTTTCCAACAGTTAGGCATCTACTTCCTGGTCACCTGTTCTAGATGCACAGGTAATATTACAGCGCCGCCTGATTGGCTGGCCACTAATAAACCAGAACCAACCACGTTAGCATTGCTATTATTTTTAGAACTAGTAGAGACTTATGTTATTGATGGGCTGAGGTAGTCTGAGGAAAAAAATGTTTTGTAAACTCATGTTATTTTAAGAGTATTATTGTCATAAATCTATGATTTTATGCAAATTAGTACATTGCTTTGCTAATCCACATAATCCTGTGATGGAAAATAAACATGATTATATTAAATTGTGTTGATAGAGTTGCTTTAAAAACAACACGTGATGTAAATATTCCCTGGTATGATCACATGGGTCATATAATCGCATGGGGGAGGGGGCATAACTGACAGCCTGCTTTTGAAAACCTTGAAATTGTATTGATTGGAGAAACTGACAACAAACATCTTAATTAGTGCAGCTGCAACATTTGAAAAATGACTGTAAGAATGTGAGTTTTATTGTGGTTCCTGTATATTGTTTTAACATTCTCATTAAAGGGACACTATAGTCACCTGAACAACTTTAGCTTAATGAAGCAGTTTTGGTGTATAGAACATGCCCCTGCAGCCTCACTGCTCAATCCTCTGCCATTTAGGAGTTAAATCCCTTTGTTTATGAACCCTAGTCACACCTCCCTGCATGTGACTTGCACAGCCTTCCATAAACACTTCCTGTAAAGAGAGCCCTATTTAGGCTTTCTTTATTGCAAGTTCTGTTTAATTAAGATTTTCTTATCCCCTGCTATGTTAATAACTTGCTAGACCCTGCAAGAGCCTCCTGTATGTGATTAAAGTTCAATTTTTGAGATTGAGATACAGTTGTTTAAGGTAAATTACCTCTGTTTGAAAGTGAAACCAATTTTTTTTTTCATGCAGGCTCTGTCAATCATAGCCAGGGGAAGTGTGGCTAGGGCTGCATAAACAGAAACAAAGTGATTTAACTCCTAAATGACAGTGAATTGAGCAGTGAAATTGCAGGGGAATGATCTATACACTAAAACTGCTTCATTTAGCTAAAGTAATTTAGGTGACTATAGTGTTCCTTTAACCTCTTCATTGCTCAGCCTCCTCAAGCTTTGTGTCACTCCATTGCTGAAGGGATGTTAGTACAATCTATATTGCTTTTATAGGCATTCATGCAAATTATGTATTGTTTTTCTTAGCAGTTTTTACTCTATAAAAATACATACTTTCTTTTACATGCAAAAAACACACTTTCCAGAAAACTCCGGCGTAAAGAATGATACAGTACATGGCAAATAAACACTCCAAATACTTATTAGTCAAAGCAATCTTAGCAATGCTACGTTCAGGAATTTGAATTCACTTTCAAATGAAAAGTATTTTGCGGGAAATCAAGACTTTTTTGGGGCTACTTTAACCAGGTGGTAAACATAATATAAAAATATGATTTGTTTTGAGAGTTGTTACAAAACACCTGGCCTTTGTGACAGTAACAACAAGATACTCTCAAACAAGAGTTCCTAGCTAGTTTATCTATGTGTAAATTTCTTAAAACCGTGGAGTTTTATAATGATTACTGCTTAAAAAGGGTCTAAACTCCCACACCTATGACATACCTTCCAACAACCAGGAGAGGAGAATCAGGATAGAGTGGGCGGGACTTTGAGGATGTGTTGCCATTGATGCAACCTGTGTCACTAGCGACGCCCATAGTGGGTGGACCCCAAAAATGTGCAGGGCTGCCCACTGACAAGCTGCCACTCCACGTCTTCAGGACCATGCAGGGAGTGATGCTGAAGCACTCCCTGCATGTTCCTAGTGTCCGCTGCACAGCGCAAATTCTGCTGTCCTGCCCAGGCACATTTCCCTGGTGTCCCCATTTGTGGAAAACCAGGGAACTAAAGCCGGACAGGATCCCGAAATAGGGACAGTCCAACCATTTTATTCTTTGTGGCTTAATTGTTGCTTTAAGATATTTTCCTAAAACAGAATAGTTTTGTTGTTTGTCTAAACTATTTGCAGTTTTTTTAATTTTACAAGGTTCTCTCTGTCACATTATGGAATAAGTTTTTTTTCAAAGTGTTGTGAAAAGTGACAATTAGATTCCATTATTATTTTGATTGTGTTTTAAATGTGAGCTAAAAAGTTCTTGTTTTCGTGATAGCAAACTCACTAGTTTCAAAGCAAAATTTAATATTTTTTTTTTTCAGTTTCATCAGATAATGGGACTGCTTTATGCCATTCCAATTAGCATTAGGAATATTTTTATGTTGGACAAAGTGGTGTTAAAAATGTTAAATCTATCATGTTGCCAAAACATAGCATATGTCTTAAAAAATAATAATTAATGTTGGGGTTAAGAAGCAACAGGTAATAAAATTTGACAGCGTTAAGACATAGGCCCTAATATTCACTAAATAATAAACATAAAAGTCTCCATTGTGAAATCTAAATGGTTGTGTTTAGTCACCTTTACTTCCATATCTACCATGGGGACGTTGACGTAAGTTTGTCTCGTTTTAGTGTTCAAATCTCTGCATGTTGCACATTTTGCATTTTGATTTATCTTTTCTGTCTCAGAATAAACGTTAGAAATCAGTTTGTAATCGAGCATAGTTTACAAACTAAATTGATCTCAGACATCTGTAAAACATGTCACTTCCAGATGCAAATGTATTGCATCTGCTGCTAATAAAAATGGGATGAGGTTAAAATGAAGGTGAAATTAGACCTTTATCATTTACATGGCCAGAGTGAACATTCTCCTTGTTGACAAGCATGCTAATAATGTTCCTTTGCTTATGTTCTTCCAGATGTTGCAGTGCAATTGCCTGATAAAAAATCTATACTCATGTACCTTACATCACTATTTGAAGTCCTTCCTCATGAAGTCACATTAGATGATATACATGAGGTTGAAACACTTCCAAGAAGATACAAAGGCGTGTGTGAAGAGCTGGTTTTCAGTAAGCAGCAGGTACACTTTTTATTTTATTTATTTTGATTACTGATAATATTTTAGGCACAGTGCAAACATTAACTATAATATCATTGATATTGTCTTTTCGACTGCAACGCTGTCAAAAAAAAGACGAGTTATAGTATCAGAGCCAAGAGTTATAGAGATATGTACAGGCATCAAAACATCTTTAGCTTAATGAAGCAGTTTTTCCCCTGAAGTCTCACTCTTCAATTTTCTACCATTTAAGAGTTTAAACACTGTTGTGTCTGTTCATGCAGCCTTAGTTACACCTCCCATGGCTGTGACTAATACAGCCTACATTAATAAAATGGTTTCATTTTCAGACATTTTTATCTCTTGCTCTGTAAATTGAGTGCTACAAAAAACCACAGGAGGCTAATGCAGGATCTAGCAGGCTATTAAAAGTACAGGAGATACAAAATTCTAAATTCAGCAGAATGTGCAATAAAGGAACCTAGAATATCTGTGTTCCTTTTCACGAAGTCTTTGGGAAAGCTGTTTATGTCACATGCAGGAAGATGTGATTAGGTCAGTATAAACTGATATACTGATTTTCCAGCACCTCTCCTTTGAGGTGGAATACCAGTTATCAAATGTAGATTATCTTCATCATGGCATACTATTTGTAAAAGTAAACCCCTCTATATTTTACATGGTATATTTTTAGTTTTATGAGCCATTTATTAATTTTGTGAAAATATTTTGTATGCAATTTTTTGCTCATGCATTTTCAATGTATATTTCGTGTATGCTGTTCTGTCCAACTAGATTAACCCGCATCCCATCACTGATGCAGCTGCAGGCTTTAGCAGGTGGCCTTCCCGTAGCTGATGTGGAATTCTGTCTCATTCACTCTTTGGTAGTCTCCCCTTTAAAAGTGGTCATTGCAACCTTCATTAGTGAAAGCCCTTTAAATGCAGCATTCCTAAAGTTTCATCCTGATCTAAATGCTACTTTCAGACTGAAACAATTTATTGGTCTTAGATAGCTACTTGATACATTTGCTGAAAATGCACATTTTATCTAGTGTGAACATCCTGGTAATGGAAACATCTCTTTAAACCACCATTATTCCCTCCCCCCGCCCATGTTTACAAGCCCATAAAGAGCTTCATTAAAAATTAATTTACAGAATGGTTAGACATCTCTGGCACACAAACATTTTGGTAGGTGTATCTGTTTCAGCATGTACTAAGTCTTGTGTTTTCCCAGGAGTAAAAAAAAAAAATATTGATATAAATAATTGCAATTTTGTATTATCACATAAATACGTTTTAGCAATTATGTATGAAACTAAACTGATATATTGTGTTTATATGTGTTTAAAGATCCCTTGCACCACCATACCATCGTATGCACAGCTGCACCACTTCCACTGCATGTCTTTACTTCCTGTTAACCCTTTACTACAAACCCTTCTGTCACACTTGCAGCTAAAGCATGTCATCATATCAGCAGTTTGCTAGTGCAGTGGGAGTTGCAGGGAGGTGCCTTGCAGCAAGAAACCTTAGAGCCTTAGAATGAGCCCCCTGTGCAATCCGCATTTCGTTTCCATCCATCCCTATTCAGTTCCCCCTTTTTTGTGTCATCATATTTATCTGACCATTTCTTCTCCTACCTCATTTTCTACCTCCTCTCAGTCCATTCTTTGACTGTCAGCTCCAAGTTCCAGTTTTATGTGGTGTTGTTCTTCAGTTTTATTTTCCTTTCTTCCCTCTATAAGTTTTAGCCCGTCTGCTTTCTACCCCGACAACTCCCCATGCTTTTTTGTCTTTCTGATTCACTGCTGTAGCTTCGCATCTTCTCCTACGCCCCCATCTTTTGCTGTGTCTCCCTTGTCCCTAACTTTGTCCTTCCCTAATGTGACACTTCTTTCTAATTCCCTACTTTATGTCTCCTTCATCCATAGTAACACTAATAATTTAGCTTTTATGGGATTTGAAGATTTGTGGCAATACATAATCATTTGCTTGTGACATAAACTCTCTATAGAAATCAGAAGAATCTGTGAAACTATGCATCACTCTTCCCTGTGATATGCACTAAGTAGCTAAGTAGGTTATACATCTTCAAATAGTTGTTCAGGAAAGGAGCCCAAAAAACAGGCTTGAGTCTTTGAACTCCCAATGAACTATACAGAACACAATCATCCCTTAGCTTTCTCTGTGTGTAGTTTCTGAAATATAGTTACTCCTATATAGTGCTTATTTACATCTGGGTAATCAGGTACCATTTTAGGCTGATTCTTCTGTGGTTTCCATAGTGGGCAGCACTTGACCACCCATTAATTGCTGTTTTTCCCTTCGGTAATTAGCTGACATTTGAGAAGCGGGAGGTGTGTATTTTGCCCTCTGCAATCTGAATCCTTGCACTTTCATGGCCCTTTGTGTTCTTCATGAGACAGTATGCTTTTTTATTTTCTAGAGTAAATGCTTCTCAGTCTCTTTCCACAACTTACAATGTTGAGATTGGTTAAAACTGTATACCTGGTGAATTCAGCACAAACGTATACTGATGTATTCAAGAACATGTTTTTACTGGATTAAATGTGAACACAAATGATGTAACACAGTCACAGTGTATGCTCTTCTGTTAAATATTACCATTCAAAAACATGTTACATTCCACACTGAAAATATGCTGATTGTTAGCTCATGATTGTTTCATTTGTCCAAAAAATAAAAAATAGGTTGTTTAAAAAACCCTGGCGTATGGGACTTTAACCCCTTAAGGCCCAAACTTCTGGAATAAAAGGGAATCATGACATGTCACACATGTCATGTGTCCTTAAGGTGTTAAACAGCACCTTTATAGGGAGAATTCAATTATTTCTTCACATTCCATTAGTTGTAACATGTTACACCCTCTGAGCGACACTATCAGCCACAACAATAAAACCACCTCGTGCTGCTGGAACAACTCAGATGGGTTGAGGTATGTACTCCAAAGACCTTTGAACATGTCCTGTGGTATCTGGCACCAAGACATTAGCAGCCGATCCTTGAATTCCTGCAAATTGTGAGGTGGGCCCTCCAAGGATCGTATTTGTTGTTCCAGCACAAGCTACAGATGCTCAATCGGATTGAGATCTGGGGAATTTGGAGGCCAAGGCAACACCTTGAACTCTTTGTCATGTTCCTTAAACCATTCCTGAACAATATTTGCAGTGTGGCAGGGTGCATTATCCTGCTTAAAGAGGCCACTGCCATCAGTCAACACCATTCCCATGAAGAGGTGTATATGGTCTGCAACGAGCGCTAGGTAAATCCTACGTGTCAAAGTAGCATTCACATGAATGCCAGGACCCAAAGTGCATTCTGTTGCCAGCTCTTCCACAAATGGACCTGTCTGATCTAAAAGAAAGAAAACGTGATTCATCAGGCCAGGCAGCCTTTTTCTATTGCTCTTTGTGCCAGTTCTGCTGCTCAAAACCACATTGTTGGCACTTTTGGCAGTGGATAGGGGTAAATCATGGGCACACTGACTGGTCTGCATCTACGCAGCCCCATACACAGCAAACTGCAATGCACTGTGTGTTCTGACGCCTTTCTATCATGACAACATTACGATTATAATGGTAGTTTAAGTGGATAATTTATCCCAAATTATGACTTTCATTTTCAGTTCACTACAATTCAGTGTTTAGTGAAAAAAAAGGGTTATGTACTAAAGTGAGAATTAAAAATTAAACATTTTAAGGTCAAAACAGCTGCCATTAACTGCTACCCAGCCTTAAATTTGAAAATCACTTTGAATTCTCACTTTATGAAATAACCCTGTTAGTCATTCTAGATTGCAGAGGAGGGTACAGACAACATCTATTCTACAAGGACCTTAAAGACACCTCTCTGAGTACCATAAACACTACAACCGGTTAATAGTTACAATGCTAGTAGGCTATGAGCATCTTGCTCAATGTGAAACCATATTAAGATGAGTGAAAGAAAATGAGGGCACTCTAGGAGCCAGTATTATAGCATCTTGCTCTCCACACTGACACTGCATTGTGCAAGTCTCGGCAATGTCAATTTCAGCCACATTTTAACGATGTTGATTGAAAGCATCAGCTGACACACTTCAGAGTGACCTATAAGTAGAATTTAATTTGAAGGAACAATTATATAATAGCATAAATTGTTCTCTGAAATAGCACAATGAAACAATTAAAAATAGGAAATTACATATTTTTGGACATACTATAAACTAAATAATATCAATAATAATAATAATAAAAAAAACACAACTAACATATGTGTGAGACGGTAAATTTGCTCAGAGAAGTAAAATCCTTACATTTAACACTATTAAAATCTATGAATGGTTCAAAAATTACTTTTAACTGTACCAAGTTTGTAAATAAAAGCTGGTTGTTTTTAATAAATAAATTCTGTAGATGTTTCACACAAATATTAGTAGTGTATGTTTATGCATTCTGTTGATGTCCGTGCATTCATTTGGTAGTGAAATACTGTCTGCTGTCTGACAAATCTGCCAACATCACATAACATTAAAAACCAAGTGGGAGGCTTATCAAGGCATAACAGGTGCTATTCTGGGGCAAAGAGCAAAGTAAAGTTGGAAACCCATAGTACGAGTCTCAACATTTAACATTTGGCACCTTGCAGCCTTGATCAATCCCCTTCCCCAATGCTCGGTTAGACCTGCCTGTCCTTCATTTTATGAAACCACTGTGTGACAATAATGAAAGGGTAATGCCTTTTCTTCTTTTTTTTCTTATACATTTTTCAATATTTAACTATCATTAGGACATTAAATGATGATTATGATTACCCACGTTTAATAATTTATTCTAGTCAACTTAATTTTCTATTGAATTTCTTAATGGTTCTGTATGTCAATGCAGGTTGCTATAAAAATGTCAGATGACTGTAGTCTAGTTTTTCTTTTGATTGTTTTTGACTTTTGTTTTATCCAAGCCATAAAGCCTCAGAGTATGAATAAAAATAATAATTAAAGAGCTGCACAAAGCTAAGAGTTCATGCTTTCCCAGCATGCCTTGTTTTATGCAGCATATCTCCAATAATATTGTTCAACATGCTATATTGAGACTATGTGGTGTTTTGATTTGAGAAAACACATATGATCCTGACTGAAGGGTTCAGGCCGAGAAGAAAGCTCAGACCGGTGGCATCTAGTTTTATGACTGCAGCATTTCTTTCTGTTATTTGATGGATATGTAACTTCTCTGTAGACTTCCGATGAACAGTGTGAAGATTCAGGACCAGAGACACCAAGTACTGTAACAGAAGTAGAGATGGATCTGGACAGCTACCAAGTGGCCCTTGAAGATGTCCTCACTTGGCTTCTTTTAGCAGAAGACACATTCGAAGACCAAGGGGAAATATCTGATGATGTGGAGGAAGTTAAACAACAGTTTAGTACTCACGAGGTAAATTTGACAAATTTGACAAATATTGCACTAACTGAGAGAATACTCTACAAAGGATTCTAACTTTCATTTCAAGAGTCGTTTTTTTATTATGATATCTGCCATGTCACTTTTGACACTATAGAACTAAAGAACATACTTAGTCTTAGGGCTTAGGGCTGACTACAGTTCTAAATTCTTCTTTATGAGAGCTTTACACTTCTAGACAATTATAAATTTGTTTCACACTTATAAAACTGTCTGTAAAGAATTCATACTTAAATAGAATTGTAAAAATATAAAAACAAAAGTTAACGTGGAGAGGACAGAGGCAGGTTTTGGGTGGAACCTTTTTTCGATGTATACATCTTTATTAAAAAAACAGCATTTGCACTGGCATACACAGTACAAAGCAAAATAATTCAAATTAAAATGGAAGTGTACATTACGATCAAGCTTACATACCAAGTGTTAGTGCTGCATACAACAATTTGTTTCTGTTTAATAAGCAGTCATTCTGAGAAGACAACGACATTTAGGATAGACTAAGAGAGGAAGGAAGAAAAGACAATAGGAAGAGAAAAGAAGTAGAGGGAAAGGGGGAGAGATGGACTGATGGCCCATAGGGCTGTGGATTAGTTCTCAAGTAGAGCCATAATGAAATGTATCCCATGATTCCCACATCTTCCAAAATTTAGGTAGATTGGCACTGTGTCTGTGAGCCATTTTGTTGTGTTTGTTTTTGCTACATTGGTTTTATTGGCTGTAGGAATGTGTAGAATTAAACATTTCTAATTTACATTTAGGGAGGAGGAAACATGTTCAGGAACTGGGTGGAACGCTTACGCATATAGCTGTGACAAAAACTAGTACTTGGTTTAACACATCTACATCCAGTTTTCTTATAACAGAGCTGTAATCTAGTACCATTCTAGAGAACTGTGAGCACTCATAACTGACTACAGGTGCAACCTGCATAATAAATAAACAAAATTTAAAAAAAATATAAAAAATTGGGATAATTAGGGCATGTATGGATATCTGATCTAAGGCGAAAAACAGTGGTTTATGGGATGAATTGGGGTGAGCTAATATTAAAGACATGGCCACAAGACCACCCAAAAATTGACTTTGTGGGAGATGTTTGGTGAAGATACTTTGCCAACTAGATTACCTACTGTTAATGCCCTTTTTCTAATCCCAGTTGTTGAAGTGGACCTCATACCAAAGCACTGACTGTACCCCCCTCCCCCCAGCCCCCAATAACAGCTTTGATAATTGCTAAATTTAACAATTGTAGAATGTTTTTCTGCATATTTAAAAATATATAAATGTATATATTTATTTATGTGCATATTTAGAATTTCTAAACAACACAGTGTTTGAAAGATAGAAGACTACTCTTTGTCTTCAATACCTCCTTTTGCATATTATGTATGTTTCTATGATACTTGGCACTTGTGACAAATTGCATGGGATGTGCTTTCAAATCAAGTCAACATCGAACACTTACAATGTTACAATTACAATGTACAGTGTATTGCAAATTGACAACAGTGCAAGGATTCATTAAAAAAAATTAAATACATTTGCCTTGTATCTTTTGGGCATTTTTAATGTTTAATATTAAAAAATGCCATTTTCAACAATATAGTTTCTCTTTAAGACAATTAATAACGCACAATCTGTTAGCCTTTATTGTGCTTTATTTGTTTTTGGTATTGACACATCATGAATGCTAAGTGTTGCCATATGACTTGCATGCTGGTAGAATAAAAGGTAATTATTTAGTCTACATGTGCCATAATATTTGTAAATTCACTAACCAGACCATTTCCTCATGTGATGCAATCTGGTCAAAAATTCAAGGATAATGAAAGGAAGTGCTGGTATTTGTATTTTTTTCTGCATTCCTTTTTACATGTAATACGTATTGTAGAGTACCAACAGTCAGTAAGACAAGTCCATATTTAGGCTCAGTCTGAAACAGTAAGTGCTTCACAATAATCCTTAAGCCTCTATTATCAACGAAGTTCTCTGCTCAATCATATAGAACTTTATTTAAAAATGCACGTACTTTGTGAGTGGTCATTTTAAAATCTGTAATGCCTTTCATTTTACCTGAAAGGATTTAAAAATCGATGTAATTCCAATATGTCCCATGCCCACTCCAACTCCGAAATATGGCCTATCTGCAGGTGAAAGTTACAATTAAATGTAGCTTTTACTGTCAGTTGATTGGATAACAGTAAAATGTGCCTATCTGAAGATTGTTGTAAACCATTTTATAATGGAAATGTAACATAACAGAGCTTCTTTTGTATAAATATCAATTTCATAAAATTTTTATACCCAGGCTTTTATGATGGAACTCACAGCACATCAAAGCAGTGTGGGTAATGTCCTGCAAGCTGGAAACCAGCTGATTGCTAAGGGTGACCTGTCTGTTGAAGAAGAATATGAGATCCAAGAGCAGATGACGTTACTGAACAATCGCTGGGAATCACTCCGTGTTGAGAGCATGATCAGACAGGCCCGGTGAGTTTGACAAGTAGAGTACTTTTTCTGGGGTGTGTTATATGACCCTGCCAGCAGCAGGCAAGTATATTGTGGTCCTTTCTAGATTATTGAGAGCTATGCTCCTGGGTGGAAGATTCTATTTTCATCTTCCACAATTTTAATACAGCCCTTCTCATTCTAGTGAAATCTATGTTGGGAGATGACCTTGTGAGAAAAAAACAGTCCCGTTCTAGAGTGTGTACTATTTGTAAAAATTAAATACAAAAAGTGGCAAAAAGGACTCAACGTATAGTGGCTTTCTAATTTATACTCCATATGAAAAAGTAAAAGAAAACAAATTGATTTGGTGTACAAACTAATTAACAATCCACCAGACTGCAAACATATACTTATATTAAACATCAGTTCTCCAGCACCTTCAACTAGTAATTAATCTTCCAAATAAAATATACACAAAATACAAGCTAAATTTAAATTCAGTAATTTGTCCAAATATGTTTATATTTAGGCACTCACTTTGTTTTAAGGAACTTTTTTACCCTGCGTTATTTAGGCACGTGTTTATTGTCAGAATCCCCAGCATTGTTACTGTATCATTTTGCACAGACATGTTTGATAGACTTTGAAAATCGTATTTGTATTATTTGACTTGTTTATTTCATTTTCTTCCCGGGAAGTCTCCATGAAGTGTTGATGGAATTGCAAAGGAAACAACTGGATCAGCTGTCAGACTGGTTGACTGCCACAGAAAAACGGATTCAGAACATGGATATTTTGTCATTTGGGGAAAATTTTGAAGCATTTAAAAAGCAAATTGAAGAACACAAGGTATGCATATTTTGCATTTATTTAATACTTTGCTCTGTTCAACACACTCTTTTGAGTTTGTTTCCAGGTTTGTCATTAAAAAGTAGCTGTTAAGAATTCCTAACACCAACAGCCACTGCATTTTTTGCAGATACAAAATATAGATAGTTTTTTGATGGCCCGCACTTAGTTTAACATCTGTACGCTATTCACGCCCAAGGTACCAACCACCACCTACCATTTATCATTAATCAGGTACATTAAAAAAGGTACACTTTCAAATTAATTACCATAACCACTCCATTGGGACTTCATAAAAGTTTCACTCACCCCATCTGGAATTGTCTGATAAAGTTTCCTTACACTTGATTTGTCAAATTTCACTTGTTTTAATTGAAAATGACACACACATAGACAGGCTTTAGATCTTAACCTTAAGTACATCCTAAATGTACTTAAAGGAACACTATAGTCACCAAAACAAATTTAGCTTACTGAAGCAGTTGTGCTGTATATATCATGTCACTGAAGTCTCACTGCTCAATTCTCTGCCATTTAGGAGGTAAATCACTTTTGTTTCTGTTTATGCAGCCCTAGCCACACCTCCCCTTCCTGTGACTGACACAGCCTGCCTGAAAACAAAATGGTTTCATGTTCAATCAGACATTAACTTAATTTAAAAGTTTTTATCTCCTGCTCTGTAAATTGATATTGCATTAAATACAGGAGGCTCCTGCAGGGTCTAGCAAGCTTTTTTTTTGGGGGTTGGGGGGGGGCAGGGAGAGGGGGAGACGAAAATTGACACATCTCCTTTAAACTCCATACCAGAAACTGACAAAATATACTTTTCAACGCATTTGGAGCTCTAGGGAGACAAATACCTGACAATCCCCCATCAGATAACAATAATCGAAAGTTCTGATCTCCTCTGGAGACACAGAGGCATTCCTGCGACAACTTAAACTGCCAGTGATGCTAACTACAAGGGCAGCAATACAAGTTTAAGGAACTGTAACCTGAATGATCCAGTGACATATGTCTAGAGCCAAGACACCCAGGGATGTATTTACCACAAGGCAAACAAGGCATTTGCCTAGGGCGGCACTTTCAGGGGGGGCGCCAAAAAATGCCACCCCAAGCTCCCAGACAAATGCCTTATTTGCCTCATGTTCTGGGGCTGTCCACCTTACTGTGAGCAAGTGAGTGAGTTAGTGAGTTTAGCTGTCAGTGTGTGTCTGTGAGTGAGTGAAAGTGTGTCTTTCAGTGAGAATGGGTGTGCCTGTGAGTGTGTGTCAGTGTGTGCATGTCATTTTATGTGTATCTGAGAGTGTGTGCCTGTCATTGAAAGTGTGTGTTGGTTAAATAGTGTGTGCCAATGACTGTATCTGTGTGCCAATGACTGTATCTGTCAGTGAGTGTATATCAGTGCATGTATCAATGAGGGCATGTGTCTGTCAGTCAAAAAAGTGGCCTTGACATGAATTGGAGGGGCAAATTTAGATTTTGGGGGTGCCCGAATTTAGTCATGCCTAGGGCAGCACAAATCCAAAATACACCACTGAAGACACCAGTTCCTGTTGAACACCTAAGATCTTAGGCTGCACTAGTTCTGCTTTATTTGATTTAGTGTATTATAGTTAACACTTTGGTTACCATGCGACTTGGTTGAACAGATACGATATACGAGTACCACTCTAGTCACCACTCACTAATTGGTCACAATAGTCTATCTAACAGCGCATGTCGCGCCATACTATTGTCAAAGTCCATCTTTGTCTTATTTTCCTTTACCTTTATTTACATATATTGAATAAGACGTGTACCTATGTACAAATCCAAATAAAACTCAAATTTAAAAATAAAAAAAAATCTCTTTACATTAATTGTTTAGGAAGGCTGTGTAAGTCACATGCATTGAGGCATCACTAGGGCTGCAAAAAAAGTGAATTAACTCCTAATTGGCAGAGAATTTAGCAATGAGACTGCAAGGACATGATCTATACACCAAAACTGCTTCTTTATGCTAAAGTTGTTTTTGGTGACTATAGTGTCACCTTTAACGTCTAACTGTAAGCATAGCTGGCTATGAGAAGTTTTCCAGTTTGTCTACTTTGGCCTTAAATTTATTACAGCCGGCACACACCACACACATTACATACAATGGGCACACACCACAGACACACATTATATGCAAACCATAGCATACACCACACACATTACATACAGTGGGCACACACCACAGACACACATTATATACATACCACAACACATCACACACATTACATACAGTCAGCACACATCACAGACACAAATTACATGCGGCCAGCACACACAACGCACACACTACAGCCAGCAAACAAATTACATATAGCCAAAGACCACACTATACTACATATAGCCACACACCACTCACACATTACATATAGCCAGCACAAACCACAGACACATATTACATACAGTCAGCACACATCACAGACATGAATTACATGCGGCCAGCACACACACTACAGCCAGCAAACAAATTACATATAGCCAAAGACCACACTACAGGGAGTGCAGAATTATTAGGCAAGTTGTATTTTTGAGGATTAATTTTATTATTGAACAACAACCATGTTCTCAATGAACCCAAAAAACTCATTAATATCAAAGCTGAATATTTTTGGAAGTAGTTTTTAGTTTGTTTTTAGTTATAGCTATGTTAGGGGGATATCTGTGTGTGCAGGTGACTATTACTGTGCATAATTATTAGGCAACTTAACAAAAAACAAATATATACCCATTTCAATTATTTATTATTACCAGTGAAACCAATATAACATCTCAACATTCACAAATATAC
Organism: Pelobates cultripes; assembly: GCA_933207985.1. Classification (NCBI taxonomy): domain Eukaryota; kingdom Metazoa; phylum Chordata; class Amphibia; order Anura; family Pelobatidae; genus Pelobates; species Pelobates cultripes. Next base: position 174,019,423 of record OW240913.1, read on the forward strand.
ATTTATGACATTCAAAAACAAAACAAAAACAAATCAGTGACCAATATAGCCACCTTTCTTTGCAAGGACACTCAAAAGCCTGCCATCCATGGATTCTGTCAGTGTTTTGATCTGTTCACCATCAACATTGCGTGCAGCAGCAACCACAGCCTCCCAGACACTGTTCAGAGAGGTGTACTGTTTTCCCTCCTTGTAAATCTCACATTTGATGATGGACCACAGGTTCTCAATGGGGTTCAGATCAGGTGAACAAGGAGGCCATGTCATTAGATTTTCTTCTTTTATACCCTTTCTTGCCAGCCACGCTGTGGAGTACTTGGACGCGTGTGATGGAGCATTGTCCTGCATGAAAATCATGTTTTTCTTGAAGGATGCAGACTTCTTCCTGTACCACTGCTTGAAGAAGGTGTCTTCCAGGAACTGGCAGTAGGACTGGGAGTTGAGCTTGACTCCATCCTCAACCCGAAAAGGCCCCACAAGCTCATCTTTGATGATACCAGCCCAAACCAGTACTCCACCTCCACCTTGCTGGCGTCTGAGTCGGACTGGAGCTCTCTGCCCTTTACCAATCCAGCCACGGGCCCATCCATCTGGCCCATCAAGACTCACTCTCATTTCATCAGTCCATAAAACCTTAGAAAAATCAGTCTTGAGATATTTCTTGGCCCAGTCTTGACGTTTCAGCTTGTGTGTCTTGTTCAGTGGTGGTCGTCTTTCAGCCTTTCTTACCTTGGCCATGTCTCTGAGTATTGCACACCTTGTGCTTTTGGGCACTCCAGTGATGTTGCAGCTCTGAAATATGGCCAAACTGGTGGCAAGTGGCATCGTGGCAGCTGCACGCTTGACTTTTCTCAGTTCATGGGCAGTTATTTTGCGCCTTGGTTTTTCCACACGCTTCTTGCGACCCTGTTGACTATTTTGAATGAAACGCTTGATTGTTCGATGATCACGCTTCAGAAGCTTTGCAATTTTAAGAGTGCTGCATCCCTCTGCAAGATATCTCACTATTTTTGACTTTTCTGAGCCTGTCAAGTCCTTCTTTTGACCCATTTTGCCAAAGGAAAGGAAGTTGCCTAATAATTATGCACACCTGATATAGGGTGTTGATGTCATTAGACCACACCCCTTCTCATTACAGAGATGCACATCACCTAATATGCTTAATTGGTAGTAGGCTTTCGAGCCTATACAGCTTGGAGTAAGACAACATGCATAAAGAGGATGATGTGGTCAAAATACTCATTTGCCTAATAATTCTGCACTCCCTGTATACTACATACAGCCACACACCACTCACACATTACATATAGCCATCACAAACCACAGACACATATTATATATAGCCAGCACAAACCACAGACACATATTACATACAGTCAGCACACACCACACACCACATGCATTAGATACAGCCAGCACATACAATTTACAACCAGAAAACACACCACACACATTACACCAGCCGATACACTCCCCACACACTTTTTTGCAAATTAAATTTGAATGAAAAAACTGAGGCAAAAATAGTCAGTTATGTCTATGATTGAGTTGGGGAATTTTTCCAAAAGCAGTTTTTGCCTCAGTTTTTCCATAAGGATTTAATTTAGGAAAATTCCAGGTTTAGTAATCCTGCCATTGTCCGGGTTTAAGCAGCGTTCCCAGATGGTGTAATTTAAAATTATTTTGTGTCAAGTCAAGTAGATTGAATTTGTGAGAAGATCATCAGAAGGAGGGAAAACTATAAATCTGCCATGCCTTTTAACCCCAGCTTTCATGCTTAAAGTTGCTAAATTTCCTTCCCACAATTTTATTTAAAAAGGCCAATTTGTGAGATTCTGTACAAAGCAGTTTTATACAATGAAGGCTAGATGGAAGAATTGTTATAATATTGGAGTCTCTGTTTCCATTCTTGGGTCCAAAATTCTATGATTAATGTGCAAACTAACCCTTTATAGTCTGCCAGGGGATTTATGCATACTGAGTGAAATCTAAAAAAAATAAGAAAACAAATTCTGGAGAAACCCACATACTGCTGAGACAGCAGAGACTCTGCACAATTTCTGCCTGTTGCTTCACTCCTGCAGGACTGGGACAGAAGACATCTTAACGCACCTCTATTTTTAATCTGTAAACAAATGGTGTGAGGCTGCGTCCAACAACCCATGCTAGATGGGTAGCAGCCCTCCTGCATCTCTTCCTAGACCTCCACTAATATACACCTTACTTTGTCCACAAGTTGAATTAATGACGTTTAATCTATAAACAGTGAGTTGATGAGAGCCGAGAAATAAGTTGCAAAAGTTTTTCTGTGTTCTTTTTGTTTTGTTCTACTCTATACTATACATCTATCTACATCTATTATTAGATGCACCTTAAAATAAGTTTTAATTGACAATTGATTACAGCAGGGGTGCTGAAAAGGTAGATGCCCAGATGTTTTAAAAATGCAGCTTCCATAAGCTTGGTCATTCTAAAGGCATTTTAAATGCATGCAAAGCATCATGGGAACTGTAGTTCTACAACATGTGGGGATCTACCTGTGTGGCACCCATGGTCTATAGTTTGCAGTACATACTTATAGTGAGAGATTTAGTAAGGTAATTGCTGAATTTTAAGAGACAGTCTATAGGTTTCCATGGCGATTTCTTTTTAAACAGTTTTTGTTGTTGTTTTTTTTTGCCTTGATATATCTACCTGTCCATTCCTAATTGAACAAAGATTTAGTTGATTGCTTCAGTCCAATTCCTCTTTATAAATAAACCCCTTTTGTTTTATATTTTTAAAGAGTAGCTGTACCTAAATTTTTGGAATTTACACCATTGTATAAAAAATTTAAAATCTAATGTAATTTGTGATAGCCTTTGTTGTTAAAGGGATCCTGTAGTGCCCCCCCTTCAGCTGGCAGGGGAGACATAATGCGCATGTACGGCAATGGCCGCATGCACATTAGACCTCCCCATAGCAAAGCATTGTTTAATGCTTTCATATGGGGAAAATCTGAGGCTAGAGGTCTGTGAGTATATCCAGCATCAGATAATGGACCAAAAGTTTGTTTAGATTCCGGAAGCGTCCCAGTGGCAGACTTAGAGCTGCAATGTAAACATTGCAGTTCTCTGGAACTGCAATATTTTACATTGCAGCACTAAGTGCAAAAGGGTCACAGCACCCAGACTACTTCAATTAACTAAATGGGTCTGGGTGCCTACAGTGTCCCTTTAAAGGAACACTTTAGTTTTAGGTATGCAAAGCTCTAACCTTATACTACAGTATCCTTCCTCTAACCCCTCCCCAGCCATGTCAAGTACTAAAAAACTATTAAACACTTAAAGATTGAAGCACTGATGTCACTCGGCACTGGGTTGTGCTCCTCCTCCTCCGACATCAGCGAGATCCAGCAGGAACCTAATTAGGCCTTCCCCATAGAAAAGCACTGACTCACTGCTTTCCTATGGAGTTTTTAAAAAAAAAACTGGACATCCTCACACATCAGGGACACTGCACCCAGAAAACTTTAAGGAGATAAAGTGGTCCAGGTGCCTAAAGGGTCCCTTTAAATTAAAGATCTAGCAAATAACATCATAGTCCAGTTCAGCAAGGCAAAGCCAGGGTAAAAATTACAAATAAAGAGAAGAAATGGAAACATTGTTTAATTCATGCTTCACTAATTCACTAAGATGGAGATGTCCAGTTACAGGATAAAGAGGAGTGGATTTCTACATCTAACAAGCTCACCATGACAAGACCTTCTCTTATTGTTCAGAGTTTATTTAACTCTGTATTCCTTCTTATTCCTTTACTAGAAATTGCAAAATGACCTTGAGACAGAGCAGGTGAAGGTGAACTCTCTAACACACATGGTGGTTATTGTTGATGAAAACAGTGAAGAAGGTGCCACCATGGCACTGGAAACTCAGTTACAGGTAAATACATTTTATTGTAAAGAGGAGTATAATCTAATAGGAATAATTGTTAGAGTAAAAGCCTTTGTAAAGTGTATCTGATTAATACAATCTAAGTACCATTTTGAAATGTTATTGCTGATGAGGTTTACCTTTTCAAACATAGAAATATTTAGCACTAGATTTCCCTGTAGTAATAACCATGGCGTGTGTTGGGCAACCACTGGACCCCATAATATTTCTTTACATTCTTTATGTAACAAATTTATGTCATAAAAATAACATAATCAAAAATCTTTATTAATCTTCATTTTTAAATGCTTTGTAATAGCAACTAAATCACTTTAAAAAACAACTATTTTTATATTTGTACTTCTGCATAGAGTACAAGGAGACAATATCTCTGGGCTTTTAAAAAATAAATACAGTATTTTTTTTAAAAAAAGACTTTGGTAGTATGTGATATTCAGCAGCTCCTTCATAATTATTTTTGTTATATTGCTTATTTCCCCCCAAAATAAACACTTGTATTATGTTTGTTTTAGGTCAACCTTCAGTAGCTGTTACTTGGCATTCTATATTTTATTTTACTTTGATAACCACTTGCTTTCTTAAATTGGATTTGACACAGAATGAAGCTCTAGCTCATTTCTTCAAATAATTGTTTCCTTCTTTCCACATGTATTTCATTTGACAGCTATCTGCATGCAGAAATCACAATTTGAGTTTCTTATAAAATGAATGACAATTTTGAGTAAACCATTATGAAATTTATTTGCCAAATGGAGCGGAAAATATTGTAAAATATAGGGCTTATATGCAGATGTAAGAAACATACAAGAAAAAAAAAAAAGATACATCGTTTCCTAAAGCTGAATTTTCTTTCCTTTGGAAAAACAAACTAGCAAATATTTTGTATAAACATTGGATTGGCAAAATTCAAGAGCTGTGTGTATTAGGATCTTTATGGGGTAAAACATAGATTTTTCTACATCCATGGTAAGTATATCATTGCATTGCACTTTGTAAGATTTAAATATTTAAGTACTTTGTTTACACCCAGTGCTTTTTGGTCGTCTTCTGCTTTTTCCTATTTTCAGCTTGTCCCATTTCTTTAATGCATCCTATGGGTGGCCTCACAATGTGATGACTATTTTTCAAAGACATTAAATGTTTTTATTACTTTTTATTTCATTAATGTTTGATTATATTTCCTTTGTTTTACAATGCATTGTTTGAAATAAATAGATATATTGCTTCATAAAGATGAACACATAGATACGTTTACAGATAGGAAGAAGATAGATAACAGAAATAAATTAAGAGAGATAATAGATGACAAATAGAGAGAGAGAGATAGCAGACATAAATAAAGTGATAGATAAATAGATACTCTAATTTGCTTACCAGGCTATCGGTAATGTTTGCGGTGTGCGCAAATACATATTTTTAAAACTAAAATAAATTCAAATGCAGATTTAGTGATTTAATTTTAATATTAAAAAAATAAACAAAGGAAGGTCACCTGAGACCTTGAATTAGCAGAGGGTATATAATGTTGAAGGAAAATACAAAACAATCAAATCAATTAATCAATCAATTGCAAATGAACATTTCATAGTTTAATGTTCTACTCTCTTTTCTACAGAGACTTGGAGAGCGCTGGGCAGCTGTTTGCCGCTGGACAGAGGAACGCTGGAGTAATTTGCAAAAAATTCTAATCTTGTGGCAACAATTATTGGAAGAACAGGTACAGGCAAAACACTGATAACAGGTGCCATATATTGCGAGGTGCATTGGACAATACCAAATACGTAACATTATGACCTTTACCTCCCAGACACTAAATTATGTTTTTGTGATTTGAACGTAGAAAAGTAGGCCACAAATAATCCACATGAGGATGATTGATACTCAATTAACTAAATCAATAATTACCCCAATATCCAAGACATTCTGCATCTCAATTCAAGTGTTAATTGGAAATAAAAGTAAAAATCTTGTTAGCCTATGTCGCTTAAGGAAACCTGTCTGATAATAATATAATTTTATCTTCCAAGGCTGTTGAGATTAAAAGCTTTGTTACAACATTTTAAGTTTTGTTGATGTATTGTTTTAGTGATTACCTCATTATTTAATGAATATTGGTATAATGAAAGCAAGAATTTTTTTTTATATATATATATATGAGAGTGATACACTAAGTACCATAACAACCTCAGCTCACTATAGTGGTTATGGTGCTGTGAGTTTTTGAGCATTAATCCCCCCAAGTTTTTGTCAAAGCCTTTTTTGACTAATTTGACCAGAAACAGAACTTTACTCCTTGCTTTCCACTTGTATACCAAGGAAGTTGAACTTTTGCTTTATCAGTCCAAAGCTGTTCAACCATGCATGGCAGTGATATGCTGGGAGCTTTGGGGATATTTAATGAGCTGTAGTGACTATGGTGCTTAGGATGTCCCTTTTTTATTAAATAATTATGTCTTACAGTGGAATGCTTTTCTGCTTGTTCTCATTAGCAGCTTTCACAATACACAGTGACATTAAAAAGATTGCGTGATTATACAGAAACATACTGAGGTTTAAAAAGTACTTAAAGGACCACTATAGTGCCAGGAAAACAAACTCATTTTCCTGGCACCATAGTATTAATACGTCCCCCCCACCCTCATGGCCCCCTCCCGCCGGGCTCCCTCGGCGCTGGGAACTCTCCTCCTCCTTCAGAAGTCATCGGCTGAATGTGCATGCGCGCGTATTCAGTCAGTCCATAGGAAAGCATTCTCAATGCTTTCCTATGGACGCTGGAGTCTTCTCACTGTGAAAATCACAGTGAGAAGTGCGGAAGCGCCTCTAGCGGCTGTCAATCAGACAGCCACTAGAGGCTGGATTAACCCTAATGTAGACATAGCAGTTTCTATGAAACTGCTATGTTTACAGCAGGCAGGGTTAACCCTACAGGGACCTGGCACCCAGACAACTTCATTAAGCTGAAGTGGTCTTTTAAGTTGTAGCATTAACGTTTTTCTAATTTCTGTAACATTCTGACAAAATTGCATTATGTCAGATGATAGATCTGTAATTATTGATTTTTTAAAAATCCAAATGGTATGGGCATACAATGTCCAGAAGAGAAACCTTAAAACTGGCTTCCACTTTTGATTATCTTTATCTTAAAAGGATGCTATAGGCACCAAAATAATATTAACAGTCTTACTGCTAAATTCTCTGACATTTAGGAGTTAAATCACTTTTATTTATACCGTCCTAGTCACACCTCATTGCATGTGACTTGCACAGCCTTCCTAAACACTTCTTGAAAAGGAACCTAGTTATTCGAGGTTCTTTAATTGCAAAGTATGTTTAATCTAGAATTCCTTAACTCCTGCTCTGTTAATAATTTGCTAGACCCTGCATGAGTCTCCTCTGTGTGATTAAAGTTCTCTTTGCGGAGCAAGAGACACACATTTCTAAAGCAAGTTAACATCTGATTGAAAATTAAACCTTTTTTTTCATGCAGGCTGTGTGAGTCCCAACCAAGGATGTGCGGCTAGGACTGCATAGACAGAAACAAAAGTGATTTAACTCATAAATGGCAGAGATTTGAGAAGTGAGACTGTAGGTGCATGACCTATACACCCAAACTGATTCATTAATGATGCTTATAGTATTTGATGCATATAATGTGCCTTTAAATGCTATATTATTTTTTACCTGTTCTAGGAATAGTTATTCCTGATACGTCACTTTATGTTATGTATTTTTATTGTTGTTTTTTTAAAATACATGTATCTACCCGGTGTCTTTAAAGGTATGGGGCTATTTTTCCCCCCGTATTACTGTTTTAATATATTTGTCATATGGAAAGAATTATCTCAAAGATCACTGGCAAAATTTACTGAAAATTTATATGTCAAGATGATGATCACAGATGTGTTTTATGCTCAGGAAAATTTTTATTTATTTGACCAGTTGTAGTTGTATTTGTGCCAAACAAATGCAAGTAGGGGAGTTGCTCTGTCAAAAAATACCCAGGGCCATTAATGATTCTCAACACACTCACGGAGACATACATAAAGACAAAGGCACACCCACTCTCTCGCTCTCTTTCTAAAAAAAAAATTAAAATATTGTGACGGACCGCCTGGCACTCTGACTGGGTGCCTCTGCCAATCGCTGCTTCCTTAGTACTTATCGAGTATCACAAGCACCGCACCAGACACCATCAGCACTGTAGTCCCCACTTCCAGCGTTACACCTTGGTTGTGGTCTCGCTGTCCTCCATCCACCCTGGACCCAAGACCAGGATCCAGCTTCCAGTGTGTACACCTCTCCTCCAAGAAAGTGTAGCAATATTCTCTTAAAAAAGCAAGTGATTATAATCCCAGGGGAGTTTAGTGATATAGCAATCCCCAGAGTGATACAGCCGTTCCCCTAACACATGAGATGAGACTCTATGTTGAGGGTAAGCAGGAATTAATTTATTGGCAGCCACAACTGGCCTTATATGAGGTTCCCCATGCAAGTGCCCAATGCAAGGGGCACTCCCTTCTGGACCTGAGAGTAGACTACAGTAAAAACATACACACACAATTACATTGGCTTTCAGGTCCAGGACACCCCCACATAAAACAAGATAATCCCTCCTCTGTGCCTGGGAGATAATTGAGTCAGGAACTGTAATAAACTCAATTATCTCCAGGCACAGAAAACATACATTTTTACAACCCCCCCAAAATACCTTTTAAACACACAAAACACCCACAAAAGTTACAACATATCCAAAAATCACCCAGATCGGTTCAGGGGTTCAGAAATTTCCTGGAAGTCATAATTTGACCGACTGCACACATGGTCCCATGCCAAAAAAGTTCCAGAGAATCAGAGCTTGCGGTCGGTCTAGTTCGGTAGTTTAAAAACACATGAGATGAGACTCTATGAGACTGTCCAGTTTAAAAACCGAACAAACTACCAAACATAGTCAATGTTCTTACCCTGGATCTTGTTCACCTTGTTCGTGGGAACATTTCCCCTGAACAGTGCCCTTCTAAGTTGTGTAGAACCGAACGCAGGCAATCCTGGAGGTCTAGCGGTGTTCAGGAGTTTCAGTGTCTGAAAACAGTTCCATGAACTCGATGACCAAAACACCGCTGCCTGCGTTCGCGGGTACAAGATGGCCACCACTTCTTGTCGTTCATGCGAACAGCGGCCACCCAGACGGACACTTAGAACACTGCTGTGGAAAGTGTTACAAGTGGTCAATTAGGCATGGTCTTTGGTTCGTGCACCTGTTTGGTATCCAAACCAAATTTTTTTTTTTAATCTTCCCTAGCTGGTAGTGCCCTGTTCAGAGTAGGAATGCAGACAGCAGCTTGTTAACTCTTGCAGGGCTGGTCCTGCACTCCCAGACACAGAATCTGTGTAGGTGCCTCCATGCCCCATCCCATTTTCATGGTTAGATTATCATATTCCACACATCCCTACCTGATCTAGTGTGTTGCTTCCGCTCTCGGATAAGATTTAACATAGAGGCCAGGGCGGAGAGCAGCATAGAGGAAAAAGATCACAGATTCGCCCCCCCCCCTCCACCCCTTCCCACATACACAAGAGATATCTAGGGCTACAGAGTCCCTCATTTATAGCTCTCTAGGTCTCCTCTAGCAAGTCATCTGTATGCAAGGTATGTGCTTTGGTAGTTTAACTCTTTGCTGTCTTTCCACAGTGTTTGTTTAAATCATGGCTATCCGAGAAAGAAAAATCTTTAAGTAAAATCCAAAGAAGTAACTTCAAAGATCAAGCAGAGCTTAGTGCCAGCGTGAGAAGGTTGGCGGTAAGTATTTGTGTTATTTAAGGAATGTGTTCTCTTTAGATGTGGACAGTTCAGCAGAAATATGATTGAGGAAGCCTAGGCTTCAAGTGGTAATAAGGACATATTTCCCCTCTCCCTCTCTCCCAGTTTCATTGTTGATGCTATGCATCCTTCCAAGTTATGAGTTAATCTTGATTTCTGTTGGCCATGAAATTGTGCAACATAAACAAACCATAATGCATTTTCATACTTATTATGGCTGGAGTTTTGCACACACAATTCTGAACAGTCTATGAAGAACAAACATATCATAAATTTCAACGCTTAAAAAGGTCCAGACTGCCAGTAGTATATTCAGTGGTAATAGGTAAAGATCATGTTATCATTTCTTTTAGAGCAGTTTATTATTAGTACGGAGTGGCATTGTGATGTAAAGCTCTGTTAGTATGTGTTCATTATTATTTTTATTTTTTTTATGTTGCTTAGTTTCTGCCAAAAAGGGAAACAGGCTTATCCTGCCATTCTTAATAAATACTGTAACAAAGTGCGGTAAGTGCTGTATAATAAGAGATTTTTGGTTCTTACTAGAAATGTCGATGTAGCGTGGCAGTATTTTTCTTTCTAGATTTCCATGAATCTTTAGGGAAAAAAACAATAGCTAACAAACTCATCATATGATTTTCTTATCCTACTTTTTTTGCTAAACAACTTAGGATGGACTGCTTTGTTACACATTATTTAACCATATTACATGCAGTTCTTCTCATGAGTTAGTTGTCCTTACTTTACTCAGACCAATCCATTTGCCACTATCCATAAATCACTTGTAGATGCTAACACTGAGAACAGGAAGATCCAGGCAGCCAGTGTTCTTGGTATCTGCAATGATCAAGGAATCATTGTAGCCACTTTTTTTGGAGTAGGGTAGGATGCAGCTTGAGGTGACAAATAGAAAACAAACCAAATTGTGCCTGTTTGATACTAGAATTTGTGCTCCACCACTTATTATTGATAACTTGCACAACTTTTAAAAGTAAATGTGTTTATTGTATAATAATACTAATATTAAATGTTGAAGCTGTTGTTCTGGTTCCAGGATTTAAAGGAAGAATTGGGAAGAAAGAAGCAGACTTTAGACCATCTCCATGAGATAGCTCAGGATGTGGTCCAGCTTGCTGGCAATGCCAAGGCTTCTTGGAAACTTATGGGTGATATGGAGGATCTGGCTCAAAGATGGGATGGCTTGGTGCATCAATTAGAAGACTACACTAATCAGGTATCCTGCATGATTAAAAGGTTACTGCAAGCACCATGGCCACTTTAAGTGATTTGAAGTGTTCATGTTGTCTGGAGTCTGCATATGCAGAGAGTAACAGAGTTCAGATTTGTACAGGAGCTCAGTGAGGTGAATGCTGGCTACTCACTATGGATCCATCCTAGTAGCAGCAAAAGGTCATCACCATCTTGGTTGCACAGGGGTGAGTATACAGTAGGATTAGAGGCCTCTGCCTTGTCCAGATCCTCTGTATTCTTCAGCTTGGAAGCAGAAGCAATATTCAAACTGGCAGAAACACTGACTTCGGGTTAGCATAGACTTAATAAAGAGTCCTGTTGGCATGTTGCTTCAAAAGCCGAGCCAATGACCGAGCTTGATCCCCCAAGTAGTTGTTTGTATGTGAGTAGAAACTTGGAGGTGTTGGTAGACATTACTGCCTCTCGTTGTGCGAGTTTAAAAAAATGCTGCAATGATGCCATTCGGCTTATTCATAGTTGACATTAGTATTGTCGGGGGCCTGCGTGCTGTCTACTCCATCTTAGGTGTAGCGTGCCTTTGTCGGTACAGGTCTATATTCAAAGCCCCAACCAGGAATGGCAAAGGGGAAGCGTCCATCTCCTGCTTGCCAGCCACACTAGTAGGCCACAGAAAAATACATAGTGATTTTGATTGGAATATTCTGTTTGCCCCTAATGAAGGTGCACATTGTACTGCACCGAAACAAGGGTCAGGAGTTTTGTTTGTAGTGTGATTACAGCACTTATCACTGTAGGATGTCTATCTGATTTATAGACATGCTTCACTCTCACTAGTTTCCTTTTTCACTCCTTTATTCTTTTACTCCTCTACCTATCCAGTCACATTAACAAGAGTGGCTTTACTACACTTTACTGTCTTATACTCGACCTATTTCCTATATCACTTTCCTGTACATTGTAACAAAGGGTTATGAAAAGTGCTACAAATATGCCTAATTAATAAAGCTTGTATATTAATATTTTAAGCACATGTCTGGATAATCCAATGGTTATCCATTATCTATACTAGGTAGAGGAGTAGCCTTACACGGCTCGTATATTTCACTTGTATTGGGGATATATGTGGTTTGTGTATGTATTGGTGCATGCAGAGTGGACTGTGATCCCATTTACCTCAGGATACTGATTACATTTTTCCAGTTTTTACCTCATCCACTTTATTGTGGATTAGGTGAATCTTTCCTGTGTTATTATTATTAGGGTTAAGCCCTTTGGACACTACTGGAGTGTCCACACTGGTGTCTGCTCTGCTCAGTGGTCAGGCCCCGCGCCCCCAAACCATTTACATTTAAACTTTAATGCTTTCTTTAACAAATGTACCTATCTCAGAATATTTTCATGCCAAAAGAGTGTTTGGTCAGTCTTTCTCTCTAATTGTAAATTTGTAGCACTGCCAAGTCTGTCAGGCTTCCCTAACCGTTAATATTACTCAAATAAAACTGCCAGGATCTCCAAACCTCTTTATATTTGTCAGAGTGGCCTTTCCGTGCTACAGTGCGCTCCTCCATCTTGTGGATCTCCTACACCCGGCTTTGAGGTTTGATATGTAGTGTATTTGGAAATACCGTCTGCATACCAGTCTAGCAAGTAGTTATCTGTGGGCTTTTTTTGACAGCTTAAAAAAATGTTTATTCTCCTTTGATCTCTATAAATAACACATTATATACACCACTCTCTGAAGCTGTGGATATTCTAGTGAGTGAAAATTCCGAGATATCAGCTGTTTCTTCAATACTGGAATTACTATGTCTTCACTCAATAGTCATAACATAAGCAAAATTTCTTAGTGCACATGTTTTGTGCATTGCATGCTTTAGAAATGGATTTAACCCCTTAAGGTCACATGACATGTGTGACATGTCATGATCCCCTTTTATTCCAGAAGTTTGGTCCTTAAGGGGTTAAAAGCATAATAATACATTCCATCAAACCTAATGAACTTGCCGCTTAATGTGTGTCAGTGTAGTGTTAATACATTCTCATTTGTCTTATAGTTTGGATCATTTCTATTAATTCCAATTTGGGCATTTATTTATTTATGAGTTTTTAGGGGGTTTGTTGCATTTGATTTTTGTATAGTATACGTTTGCTAATCTCAAGTGTATTTTATCTATTCTCATTTTAAACTGTCCCCTATGCTTTATTTTATGTGTAGGTCACTGAATCCGTAACCACCCTAGGGGTAACACAAGTGTCGCACAAGGTGGTCATTGAGACTATGACTGTTAAAGAACACAGCAGCATTAATATAATCAAACAAGAGCTTCCTCCTCCCCCACCTCCTAAGAAACGTCAGATGTACTTGGACACTGAAGAGAAGAAAAAGTAAGTTCTAAAATATTGCAATCTTTAAACAAAAGTATTAATGCAATTTTTAGCAAGAACACTTATCTTAAATGATTTAACTTAGCTGAGAAACTGTTTAACCCCTTAAGGACACATGACATGTGTGACATGTCATGATTCCCTTTTATTCCAGAAGTTTGGTCCTTAAGGGGTTAAAGTAATTTTCCATACTTGGCCTACATTTATAAGGGTCAGTGGTGGAAATTCCTGGTTTAAAAGACCAAGAGCTCTGTTCATCGTCCTCTAACCTTGTGCAAAGGCGATTTAACTTTATCATAGTCAAGCATGAAACAGCAACTCCAAACATAATGACTGCTTTTGGAGTGTGCTTACTAAGCATTCAACAGCTATATTAGTTGAAGCTACTCTGCCTCTCCAACAGATAGCTGAAGAATCAATGAATCCAACTTAGTGTTTATACTTTAAACAATTAACATTCCTTTGAGTCAGTAAACACTGAATCGAAGGATTGTGTGCCTCACTAAGCTCTGGTTTTTCTACGGTACCATTTATTATGATAATGAATAAATTACACACTAATGATTGCATTACATTGTGAAAATTAATGACAAAAACTGGAAACCACCAATGACAAGTGTATATTTTGGCTTTATTAATGCTTCCAGTTACTAGCAAGTACTAAAAGATTTCATCGTAGCCAGAACTTATAGTTTGATATGGAACTTTAGTCGAGTAACTACAAAGGACATAAAATTCTGGGACAGTAAAACTGGGAAAATGAAGATGAAAAGGTGGCACTTGATGTCTCACAGATTTTTTTTAAGGCATGCGGAAACCTGTGTGTTAAGACTCTACTGGATGTTAAACATGGCCTATTTAAATGCCAACCATTTTCTTGTTTATTTCTTTTTATCAGGTTTGACGAGGAATCTGCCAAGTTGTTGAATTGGATGATTAAAACCAGAGCTACCATTCAAGCTGCTGAGATCAGTGACTATAGAAAGATTAGAGAGACATCAGACATAAAAGAAAGGCTAAAGGTAAAACAAGGAGTGAGGAGGAAGTTGCCATGAATAAGGGGTTTTGTCTCTTTTAAACTCTGTATCAGCTGGATGTATGATCTGTAGTCATCGGGTTCCTTTAGAACTGGTGTTGGCTGCCCAAGCTATCAAAGAGAAGATAAGGAAAACATCTACAGTATGTGTGCATGAATATTCATAGGGAATCTTTTGTCTCCTTCTCATTATTGCTGGACAGGTTTATCGAGGGGAAATTGAAATTTTCCTGCAATAAGTTTATTTCAGATTTTTTTTTTTATGTCTGCGATGATTATCCACATTCCTTTTGCAAATATTTTTAATGTGATATGAAATAATTTACTTAGTTTATGTTACTGTACATTTTTTTTAACCTAGAAATTGAGATTTTGCTTGTTTTCATGTTTCTCTTGAAGTATGTAGAATGTCTACATACATTTCAATTAAATATTAACCATGATTTTAACTAGCTTTTGATTGAATATACATCTCTGGACGGCCCTTATGGGTGACATCAGTCGGATAAGCAAATTGTCTAAGATCCCTCTGTAATCCATTGTGTGAAATGGACACACGGATTGTATCCATAGAGAAAGTTTATTTAATGACTGGCACCAGTAATGTTTTGGCTCTTGTGTGACCGTACGGCTCTAGTCAGGAAAAGCTCATGTGATTCCTGAGGGGAGACTTAACGAATGGCAAGCTACTGAGTTTGTGTTTATTGTGTATTCTTATAGTCTCTGCTTGTGTTTGCTTTAAAGGTGAAAAATACTTGTGATTTATGATTTAGCCAGATTGGAGAACAGTGCAACATAATGGTTTATGTGGAATTTGAGGAACAAGCGCATATACTATCTGACCATAATTTATGAGCAGCAATAATGTTTGCTGCACAATCCATTTTTCTGTCATAGGATCTAAAGAAGGTTTGATTTTGAATAGAATCTTTTCAGTGTGAAGGTCAAATGAGAGGTTGGGATCTAAATACATGCTGAGATACTCAAATATGTTAACTGTGGCCAGCAATATAACTGTGCAAAGCATGACTTTGTTTTAAAAGAACACACCAGCACCATAACCACTAATGCAAGAGGGAGCACCTGATACCATAACCACTATAGAGCATTGCAATGGTTATGGTGCTTACTTAGAGTGTTTCTTTAATGCTTGGTTTGGGATTGATTTTGAATACTATTGTCCCTTGACACATCTTTATGTTATGGCTAGGGCTGTGCTAGGGAAACTTGAGCCAAAGTAAAACATACATCGTCAAAACCCTACAAGGGTCCCTCACAAATTCTACACATTTACACCTGCACTCTAATATGCATCTTGAGACACATGGATGAATACATTAAGAGACATATAGTTTGAAACGTACATACATACACAGTTACACATTAAAATACACAAGTTTACAGATGCATAGATAAACAAAGGCCACCACAGGCAAAAGCGGGTACACACAAAACAGAGGCATACATAGACAGGGACATACAAACTCAGGCACATAAGGGCACACACATAGACATATACAGAAACACACTCTGGCACAGGCACACACAAACAGACTCAGGCATACATAGATATACACAAAACACACTCATAGAAGAACACTATAGCAATATTTTTTTACCACAGCCCCTACCTGTGCTCTAAGCCAGGACTGGATTAACATAGGTGCAGATGGAGCTGCAACTCTAGGCCCATGGACTAGGCCCATTGTTTTTGTTTTGTTTTTTATACACTACTCTTCACATACTCCCGATTAAGCATGGAAACTTAAGAGGGATCTATGGAAAAAAAGTTGTGGACTGGCTGACAATCAAATTAGTTAAGGTAGTGCTGACTTTGGTCTCTCTAACAATGTGGCATGTCCCCTTTCTTCTACACTGACTACATTCACCTTTTCTCTGTCCCAGATTGTATAACAGAAGTTTCTTCCTCCTAGTAAGAAGGTAAGGAGAGGAGTGGACAAGTGAGTGCTAGGGGACAGTCCTTATAAATTGTGGAGTGAGTGCATCATTAGATGCATTCATGCCAGGCTGGCCATCCAATTCTTTGGGCTGACATACCCCATTTTGGGGCATGTTCGGCCCTTTTTGGCAGTTCTGGTTACGTGATTGGGGGTCAGTGGCACACCCTTTTTTCCTGCCCATTGACTTCCTGCTTCACTGCACACTGCTGTTAGGGGGCATGGATTTACTTGAAAGATGAAAACATAAATTAGAGAGAGATTAACACAGGGTATGTGATTTCTTATAGCAGCATCCTATGAGTTTCACTCTTGCACCACCTCCATTAAATACATGACGCTTTGGAGGTGTGACTGTTTTAGTGTTTTTGGTCGATAAAATTCTGAAATTAGGCCCATCATAATTGTCAGCACCAGGCCCACCCTGGGCTCCTAATCTGGCCCTGCTCTAAGCAATGTAATGGTGAGCCTTTCACAGTAAACTTTTGCAAGGCCAGCATATGAAAGCCTCTCCTTCTATAACATGTACAGAGTGAGGAAAGGAGGCAGAAAGTCTCAAATCTTATGCTACACTCACAGATATCTTGTTGAGCCCTGGATAGGAGCGGAAGCAGCATAGTGATAGAGATGGTGCCATATTACCCACGTCATTATCTTAAAGGATCACTATAGTGTCAGGAAAACAAACTTGTTTTC
The DNA here is from genome assembly GCA_933207985.1 of Pelobates cultripes. NCBI lineage: Eukaryota > Metazoa > Chordata > Amphibia > Anura > Pelobatidae > Pelobates > Pelobates cultripes. The sequence goes on from OW240913.1 coordinate 174,036,460, forward strand.
CTGACACTATAGCATCCTTAGGACCCACCCACCCCCAGGTTCCCCCTCCCTTGGTGCTGAAGGGGTTAAAACCACTTCAGTTACTTACATTAATCCAGAGCCGGGCTCCTTCGGTGCTAGGGACCTCTCCTCCCCTGCCGACGTCGGCTCCCAAGAGGAGCGGAATGCGCATGTGCGGCAAGCGCCGCACACGCATTCAAACAGTCCATAGGAAAGCATTTCTTAATGCTTTCCTATGGACTTTCTGCACGCTGGAAGCAAATTTCAGGAAGACAGCCACTAGAGGTTGGATTAACCCCGCAATGTTTCTCTGAAACTGCTATGTTTACATCTGAAGGGTTAAAACCTGGGGGACCTATCAACCAGACCACTTCATTGAGCTGAAGTGGTCTGGGTGAATATAGTGTCCCTTTAAGAGTACTGCTTTCACTACCAGCCAGGGCTAAACCAGGAGACTGGGTGGGAGATCAGCATGGGTGAAAAAGCTCCCCAGCTAAAATATTTGGTGCTGCACAACCTCACGTGCAGGGCTGTAGCCCAAAGGTCCTTCCTGTAACTGGCCATACATTATGGCATATTTGATTGGCTTTTATAGATAATGGCATTGTGTGCATTTATGTGCACAATTAAAGCATTGCAGACAAAGGGAAGGCTTTTAATAAATGACTCCAAATGTCACTGTTGAATGGAAGTGAAATACTTTAGCTTTTATTTAACAGGATACTATTGTGAACTATACCACCTTGTATTATTAAAGTCTCTATTAATCCATTTCTTTAAAGTACAAGCAGATTACAATAGAAAGAGTAGGTGTTTAGGCAGCGAGTACTGTGTATGGATACACCCTATAAATAGTTCCAAAGAAACTAATACATTTCAGTGTGAGTAGTTTATCAGTAATAGCTTAGCCTTGCCCCGTTATTTGTAACGAAGGCCTAAATTTAATAAAGCTTCCCAAATTATTTACCTACCAGAATTCCCATAGATGTTATTAATGACTTCGTAGAGAAATTGTTTGGAAAGCTTATTAAATCGAGGCCAAGTGTTGAATAATTCAGACTGAAATCAAAACAAATGGCTTGCTTATTCCTCATCTTCTGTCCGTGTGTAATTATTATTTTTATTATTTATCTAGCACGTAATTAACATATTCCACTGTTCTGTGCAATGGTTGGATGAGACATAAAAGTAAATTCAACAACACTGACTTGACTTACATGAGCAAGAGGTAGCGAGGGCTCACCTCAAACATGCTTACTCATTGTTTGTTTATCTTATTTCAGATTTTTGAGAAAGAAAGAAATGAGAGGGCCCCCGGTTTTGAAGACGCCCTCATAACTGGACAACGCCTACTGGAGTTGTGTGAAAAAGGTATGGCAATTTTGTTTATATTGAGGGACACAGAAGAGTTAATGCTTTGTAGTGCTTTGTATGTTTAAAATAATTTTTACTTCCCATTCATCAGTTTCCCACCTCCAGCAGTTTGTAGCAGCCTTCAATAATTTTCTTGAATTTGGAACAATCAAGTCTGGTGGTGGCTGGCTCCACCACGTTCTGTTTCCTTGGCTGAGATTATTATATTTGGTGAAGCATTGGGAGGCTATAGTACATGTGTGGCAAAACGCCATGCTGAACCAATCAGCATCTCCTCATAGAGGAGTCAGTACTTACATTAAAATACCTGCAGGGACAGGCTATAGACACCAGAACAACTACATTAAGCTGTAGTTGTTCTTTTGACTATAGTGTCCCTTTAAATTTTTACATTTTAAGATACTAACAGGCCATAAATTATTTGACACTGCAAGCATAGAGAGTCAGTTTTTCCTCTCCATGGCTACATTTTCACTTTCCAATGGCCATAAGTTAAATCAAATTCTGATCCCTGATATATAAACTATTCTAGCCACTATTTAAGTCTCTAGTTATTTCTAGAGTGTTCCTGATTTCTTAGAATCAAACATTACATAGGTGTTCTGGAGGATTGCAAAATGTTCCTGTACTCTACCCCTACATGAAAGTAGAGATCAGACATTTACAAGGTTGTATGTAATGAGTGGCCTTGTGGCTCTGCTATTGTTACCAGGCTGTTTTTGTTATTTTTAATGTTAGCATTGTGTTAATTGCTAGACAGATTTTGAGACTCCTTTATATTGCAGGAAGTACCTTGTTTGCAGAAAATACAGCTAATTGCCCATGTTACGATTAAAGGATCACTATAGGGTCAGGAACACAAACATGTATTGCTGATCCAATAGTGTTAACACCACCCCTCATGTCTCCATAAATATAGCAAAATATTTTTGTATTCAAGTCTGAAGCTGCAACTCTGCATGCTGTTGGTCTCAGAAAAACAAGCAGTCTGCTGACATAATCAGAAGCGGTAGCCTGATCCAATCACAATGCTTCCCCATAGGATTGGCTGAGACTGATAAAGAGGCAGATCAGGGGTAGAGCCAGCATGATTCAAACACAGCCCTGGCCAGTCAGCATCTCCTCATAGAGATGAATTGAATCAATTAATCTCTATGAGGAAAGTTCAGTGTCTGCATGCAGAGGGAGGAGACACTGAATGTTTGGATGCATTTTAGGCAGCCATGACCCAGGAAGGATCTCGAACAGCTATCTAAGGAGTGGCCAGTGAAGTTATCACTAGGCTGTAATGTAAACACTGCATTTTCTCTGAAAAGACAGTGTTTACAGCAAAAGCATGAAGGTAATGATTCTACTCACCAGAACAAATTCAATAAGCTGTAGTTGTTCTTGTGACTATAGTGTCCCTTTAAAGTAACCATAGTTAGTATCTAGTTTCTTGATACTAGTAGTGTAGAATTCTGGGAAATGTAGTTTTCCATCTTGTTGTAAGAGTTTGCTGTTACAGTTCACAATATACTTTATCCAGTGAACAGCATGTTCTGCTGAGCAAACAGATAGAAATGGCAGGACACATGTATGAGTGCTGACTGCTGTTTGCCTTGTGCAGCTGTTCAAATATTAGTTTGCTTTTGGTGAATGACTGCTAACCCTGTTCTAATCATTTCATTTCCTGGCTTTGCTAAACTGATCATTTATTCTAACCTAAACTAACACATTTCTTGCTATAGCATTCAGGGTAGGGCACCATCTCGGTGTGAAGAGTATTTTATATCTTGACACTTATTATGCAAAACTTGTTACAAATGTAGTGGCGTTTACTATTTTTCAATGTGAATATTTCCATGTAACTGTGGTTCACTGTACTTAAAAATATAATTCTGGGTGTGTCAATTTTGTATTGTGTTCACATGTAGTTCAACAGGAGTAGGACTTTGCAAGTGAACTGGATTTATAATTAAAAATCCAATAATAAAATGATAGCTAGTTTCTCCAAAATCTTTTTGTTTATACCATATTTCACTGCATAACAGTCACCACCGCATAATAGTTACCGCTGCATAACAGTCACCACTGCATAATAGTCGCACTCTGGTTTTTCAGTCCAAAAATTGGTTCAAATTCAGTTCATGACATAATAGTCGCATAATTGACCATTGCTGCTTTTGTTTTGAAACATTCTCATTCTTGAAAACTGACCATATACTGAAGAGAGGGTTTGTTACCTATCCGTTTATTGTATTTTAGTACATTTTATTTATGTAATGCGTTATGAAATGACAAGAGGACAGGGATCAGGATCAGAATTGACGTAATGCAATAGAAAATATGCTGTGTGATGTTATCAGCAACTATTTAAAAAACCAAAAAACTTTGAATAATGGTCACATATAATATCGCAAAAAATAAAGCTTCACATAATGGTCACACACCGCATAATGTTCGCACCCCCATTTTTAAGGAAAGGACCATTATGCGCAGAAATACAGTATCCTCAAGACCATTTTACCAGTTTAGATAACTTTTTAGGTGTAAAAGTATTGGGAGCTACATGTTTGTGTATTCTGAGGATGAAAGCAGGGAATTGATTCCTCTGTGGCAGAGATTACTCTTACTGATACCACATAGACTGAATGATTTAGGATACGATATTTAATGCTTATGGATCAAAGATAGTCCCGGAGCATTGACAAAAAATCTTTATAGCACCTCTCCTTGGCTATAACTACTCATCCAATACCTCCCACCATTCAAAACTTCCAAGTCTTATTAACCACAAAACTAAGACATTGGAAAGTTTGATGAAAATAATCATTTTACTTACAGTTATTAAACATGTAAGTTCAATATAAGTATAATTAGTAAACACAACAGCAGAAAAATAGTGTCACAAAGTCATGTAATGCATCTAAAAGCGAGTAGTGTATGTCTAAGGGCTGTAGAGTGTGTATATGTGTGTCATAGGGTCTGTAGTGTATGTTTATAGAGGCTGTACAGTGTGTGTGTGTTTTCTTCTAGGGGCTGCAGTGCAAATGTGTATAGTCAGGACTGTATTTAATATTGATTGTACCCTGGGCAATCATTTGTTCGCCCCCCTCCCCGGTTTCTGCCCCCACCCCCACTTCAATCCCTGGCACACAATCACACCAAGAAAGAGAGAGCCCTGGTGCAAGAATTGTTTTGGGCCTCCCTATTGCAAGGGTGGCCAAAATGTAGATTCCTATCTGTCGTGCAACTCCAACCATACTTTGACAGCTGGGGCGCTACTATGTTTCTGTGTACCAGCAGACTGAGGGGATAGAGTGTGGCATTTCTGCTCTGCACATAAGTAAGTATCTCTGTGTCGGTTGCCTGGCGCACTGGTTGCTATGGCGCCCTGTGCAGTCACACAGCTCGCACACCCCTATGGCCAGCCCTGGATGGAATAACACAAAAAAGATATTTCCTTCTAATGTAATTTTTCTAACACGTCAAATGCGCAATAAAGCTGCATTTTGTGGCATGTTCTCTTTTGGGATAACTTTATTAGTTACTGTATTTACAAGCTGTTCTACTTTTCACTTACCCCATGTCACAGCTGCATTCCAAGCCTTTCATGGTACCATGGTAATAAATACTCTCATGTGTTACTTGTTCTAAAAATTCCATTTCCTAACTTAGATATAATTTGTCTTAGTCATAGTTGTGTGTTTCTTGGATTGCCTGCTATTTTGAATTGTTTGCTATGAGGCCCTCTGCTGGCCTTTAACACATTGTTTTAACCAAAACCTGTATTTTTTTTTCATTCTCTTTTAATCCTTGTATGTTATCATACCATCACCATTGTCAGCAAAGCTCCCTTAAATCTGCGTGACAAATAAGGGCCTGTTTTGTGTAGAAGTTTAAGAACATATTTAAGGAAACACAGATGAGAAAAGAAACAGATTAGACAGGGACATTAACCAACTTTGTATTCAACTATGAAATTATTGTCATAATTTCTAGCAAAAGGAACATAAGGACAGACACCGTAATAGAGAAATTTGCTTTCTTTTAAAGGAAGACTAAAACATTAGGAATATAAACCTGTGTTCCTAAAGCGGTAGTACCCTAGTCCATAGTCAGAGTAATTGTCATGTAAGTGTTTTTTTAAAAGGACTTTATTCAGCGTCTTCCAGCCCTGAGACTGTCTCTGCACTGATGACCTCTCTGCCGTATTGAGGAGGCCTTGCTTCCTTGTCACTGGTCATAGAGGAGCATTGAGGACCTGATACGCATTCACAGTAAATCCAATTGTTTCCTATGAGCTGCAACACCATATGAACGAGTTTAACACAGTTATTGCACCAGAAGCACTTTTAATGGCTGTCAGTATGACAATTTGTCATAAATGTGGTTATAATGTTAGGTTTTGTAGGTGGTGCTTTCTATTTTCTTGATGGAACAAGTCAGCAAGTGCCATAAGATAACTGATTGGGGAGAAAACCTGATGTCTATATATTTTTCCTGGAGGTTTGAGTACAGTGCCAAATTGCCATAATAAGAGAGATGACAGAAATACCAATGTCTTTTCATTGTTTTATATACTGGACCTAAGGAAGAATGCATTGGCTTTTTTTCTGGATTATTTTTTTTCCCATTTGCAACTGTAGCAGGGAGTAGGATAGGGTTAATGATTGATTTAGGGGGGATGGCTGGCAACCTTTTCCTTTGGAGACGAGTAAAACGTTTTTTTTTTCATCTGAGATGGAATCCTGATTGCTCGCACATACAGTAGTCCCAAAGTGCAAAAGCCCTTCACAATGAGACTCTATCCAACAACCCCTGCATACTAGAGGCCAGGGGGAGATATTGCTCCTCTGCCCACCTTGCCAGCCCTCATCTGGAATAATAGCACTGCGTTAGAATTTGGACACATGATGTTGCAGGACTTTGAGAAAGAAGGGATAGAAACTATTAAACTATTAGAGAGACCACTAACTTGGTCAGGCCCAGCACAGCACAAATCCTAAATTTGTTAGTAAGCTCATATACAGAGCAGTCATCTCTTACAAAGGGATGTAGGCTATCAAATCTATAAATGAACTGATGTTTAATGATTTTAGAAAATTTTAGCTAAATCTGTATATTAATCTTTCTTTTCCAATTATGCTTGTTTGCAGACGATATCCCACCCGATGAAGTAAAAAGGTTAATTGATTCTTTGCAGACGGAATGGAGAGAGACAAATAGTCAAATAGAAGAGTTAAATAATAGGATCCAGTACCAAGATGCAATTACAGCTGTGTTCAGAAAGCTGCAGGTTTTGGAAGAAAATATAAAGCAAGAGGAGGATTGGTTAAATGCCCCAAATAAGGCTTCTCAGGAGCAGTCACTTAGAGAAATAAGTCAGGTTAGTAACTTATCGGCTAAAATACATATTACAGTAGCTCTACCTATGAACACTTATTGAATCTTGTATGAATAACATACACAGTATTTGGAAAATAGTATATGGATCTCCCACCTCTCTAGTCCCATCTGTGGAGATGATAATTCTTTTTTTTTTTTTTTTCAAAAGCACCAACAATTTTGTATTGAAATGAGAATGTTTTGTACTTTGTGCTGTTGCAAATAATTATCGCTTTGGCCTTGATTTTTACCGATTTCCCCATATGGAGGAGGTGGCTGCAGAACCTGCATGCTACTAGATTTTGTTAAAATGAGTACAATCTTTCAAAGTATTTTGGAAGTGTCTTCTTAAAGGGGATGTTTTGTAGAAATTTAGGAACAAAATATAAACGTATTTTTTAAATACTTTTAAAACATTAGACAATTCTATAAATGAATTGTGATCAATCACGATACTGCCGTATTCGGTCAATACTAGATCTGCCACCTTATAAAATCTTCTTCATACTAACTTTTAGAACCTCCGTAATGGCAAGCTCCTGGACAAACTTGATGTTAGGAAGCAGCAGCAGGAGAGAATGATTTCTTTGTAAGCTACTGTTAACCTGTTTGAGTTTAACCCCTTAAGGACCAAACTCCTGGAATAAAATGGAATCATGACATGTCACACGTCATGTGTCCTTAAGGGGTTAAACTAATATAACAATCCACACTTCAGTGCAAGCTTGTGTCAGGAAAAGAATGCTGATTGTTTGTCTGTTATGTTTGTAAATTCTTGTTTACAGGAAAGACTTAGCAAGCTCAACGACCTGAACACCGAGGTGGAAAATCTAAAATCAAATGTAACATCCCTAAGCTCCCAACCAAGTGCTCCAGTTTTTATTCAGCTCAGTTTTAATGAATTTAATATCCACTACCAGAACGTAAAGAATCAAGTGGAGCAAGAAGTCCAGAAATATCAAAAAGGTTGGTCCTTTACTATATTATGTTTCAATAAAAACCGTTTTGTTTTTTTTTCATGTAACTTTTTGGACTTAAATTTAAAAAAATCACCCCACAAGCTGTAGCGGTTCATGCACTGTCCTAGGTATGATTTACTAGGGATTTCAGAAATGCGTCTGTTGATTATCTGAGCAGTGCTTCCGGCAAATGTCACAGAGTCAGTTTTCTGTCAAAATCAAAAGATATTATATTTTGGCTTTATTCACAATTGGGGTTTGTGGAGAACTGCAAGTTTTAGATTCAAATGAATGAATTAGACGCATTGTCCAGCTTTGCTCCTTTGGCTTAAATTTTGCCATAACCATGCCAACACATGCTCTAGAGAATAAACCTCAATATAAACAATAATTAAATAATTAAAATGTCTTTTTTAAGTAGTGGTAATGCAGTATTTGTATTAAAGCCCTGTTAATTTTTTTTTTGGTTTTTTTTTTTTAAGCATTGGAATGTCAGCCAAGTCAGAATTACCTGTACACACGGAAAGTGCTGAAAGACACGTTGGTGGATTGTCAGAGCCAGTTACAACCCCTCTCTACTGGCCTCTGCGACCCCATCTCAGTAGAACAAGCCTCGAAGCAGACAAAGGTGGGTTTCAGTTACTCTAATAGCGAATTCATATGAATAGAGTAACACACTGTTTATTGTTGTATGTGTTTTGTTCCACCATTAATTATTCCATCATTGGTAATGGTAGAATTAAAGTGCAAGTGATATGCCTAACACATGCGTTCATTTTAAAGATCCTAAAATTCAATCTATACATTGTGCTAGGTAAATATCTTGCCGTGTTTGTATGAATTTCACATTCACTTTAAATAAAGGATGTCAGCTGTCATTTAATATTAAGTTTACTTATCTCTATATATATAACAAATGTGTATTTGTGAGGCATTACAAATAAAGTTAATTGTGAAATCTATATTTTATTTATCCTGGAACTGGGTGTCTCAATCTTAGCTCCCTGTCAATCATTGTTATTGGCACTTCTCTGTATCTGCCTGTAAGCATTGTGAGCATTTGTACTCATTAAATTCTACGAAGTTGTCTGTCATTGAAGTTTAGCCTTTTGTACACGACACTGTGCAAATCTACAGGTCTAAACAACAACGAGCTGCTGCATACAGTTATTTTGTAACACATTCAGCTTTATAGTTATAGTTGAACTTCCACCAGCATACTTTTAAAATTCCAAATGATGTTTAAATGCACACATTACCATCCTAGTATTTTGTTTCCAGCACTGCGAAAAATGACAACTTTACTTTTCAGCAATTATTGCCGTGTCATTTTCCTTTTATGTGCATATTCATGTGTACAGACTACTAAAAGGAAAACAGTGTGGCTCTATCAGACTCTTATCAGCTGACTGTTTAGAACAAACCAGCTTAATTTTTTTAAAAAAAAATTATTATTTCTAGGTAGTCAATCTATAGCAAGTGTATTTACCATTACCACTTAAAGATCTGACAGTGTTTTAGTGTGATCATTTTGGAAATGCATTGCGATTTTTAAAACCTTAGAGACACATTGTTATAGAAGAAAGGCTAAATAACTGTAGAACCATGCTTGAGCCCATTACCTCCAAGCATTTCAGTGTGCAGGCTGGAGGGGATGTTTCTTTTAACTACTGGATTAGGATGAATGTTCTCTGTGCACCACGGAGCTAGAATTATTTTATTTTTATTAAATATATAAATAAATGCTAACAACAGTTTTTTAAAGAGCCGTATGATGGCTCAGAGAATATTCAATATGACAACACCACTTTAATTCTTTTTAATGATTAAAGATCTTAGTGGTTAACCACATTTGCCCTTTCAGATTCTTTTACAGACAATTGAAGATCAAAAAGAAAATTTAGATAAACTCTATTCAGAAATACGATTGCTGGAGAAACGGGCACCAGATGATAAATTAAAGACCTACCTAATGGAGTGTACGGATTTAGAGGATCAGTGGATGAAGTTACGCAGTTGCTGCTCGGAACATATCAGTGTTCTGGAGGATATCTCTTCTAAACTACGAACATTTGAGGTAAGGAAAACAAATCAAAGGCTATTGATTCCATTTTAGTTCTACAGCCAACACTATTTGTCTGAAGGGTTTTTTCACTACACCCAAAACTTTATATAACAATTAGTTTTTCTATACTGTTTAAGCTTGCATGAGTTCCACCATTAAACAGACACTCCAAATCCCTAAAGCACATTAGCTTGCAAAGATGCTTTATGTGTGCAGAGTCTGTCTTTTTTTTTTCAATAAAAAATGATCACATTTATAAATTAACCTTGTTACACCCCTGGTCTTGTTACTTTCTGGTTTGTTTAGGTCAGTGGAGCTAAACTCAAGAGGCAGCAATTGCCCAGAGTACCTGCCTTGCAAAGACTTCTCATTGAGCTGCATTGGGAAGTCTGTGATTGGACAGCCACAGAAAGTCTGGTGTGGGGAAAAGGGAAGGGCTTGTAAAGGCTGCAGACAAAAGAATTGCATCTTTTAAGCTGTTTTTAGATATACCCCTAATGAAACAAATGCATAATTAAATGCATGCATGTACTCTTTGGGGTGTATTTGCTCTTTGGGGTGTTCCATTAAATTAACCTTCATTACCTGTACCAATCAGTTGTTTCAACAAACCTTTTTGTATATTTAGTGAGTTAATCAAAGTGATGCACAGTTTATCTGAACGATGGTAGCACAGTGTGTAGTTGGTTCCATTTAGATTCCCTATGACTTGTGCTGCTTAACAAACTGTTAATGAAATGGACCCTTGCTAGCATTTGTAAACGTTGAAGATGATAATTCTTAGAATATCATCCAAGATATGTTAATTAAGGAAAAGTACTGTGAATTACTGTGACATTCTTTTTATCAAGAATTCTAATTGATACTATGTGAAAGAACATGTTTGAGCGGTTGGTGAAAAATGTTTTAGATTTTAGTGATTACATCTGATTGACAAGTCTCTCATCTTGGCTTACTATCCTACAAGGCCCATCACCTTGTGCATTTTGCTTAATAGGTGGTTCTTTAGACAGTAGCTTGTTGTGAATTTTACTATGTCTTTTATATAAACCATGGAATTATGTTTCTCCCTTATGTCCAGTGTTCGTTTCACTAGTTACATGTAGTTAGATCTTTTTGCTATTATGTTATGATTTTTTGAGGTACAAAGAAGGGAATCATAGTTATCAAATGCATGGTTTCTTGTTGTGACCTGGTTTACTAAGGAGGTTGCTTAGTATGAGCCAAATATTCTCTTCTTTTGTGCACCCTCTGGAGGTCATACAGGGTATAGCTCTGCTGTTTTGTTCTAAATATATTGTATGGAAAAGGGATTTATCATGGCGTAGTGGTTCTTTTAAGTAGCATATTAAAAAATAGAATCCGTTTTTATCTACATTGCAAATTTCTTAATAATATGTCACATTCATTAAATTAGTGTGTTATAGATTTGATCCACGGGTCCTTTTAATGTCATACATTTATCAGAGTTGATAGGATAATCCTGGCACATTTCAGTCCAAAACGAAAAATAAACACTATGTTTTAATTAGTGAATGGATAAAAGCATTGATTTAATGTAATAGAATAAAAAAGTAATAATAATTTCAAGTACCGAAGTAAAGAAAAGATGGGAAGTAGAGCTGTTTGCCTTTCTAATGTTAACATCAACAGTTTACTTAACAAATCTCTCTTCCTGCTATCAGTGATAATGTCAGCAGATATTCTGTGTGATTGCACACCAATGAAAGCAAGAGGGTAAAAAATAATTAGAGATAAAAGCTGTACACACACTGGATGCTTGTGTTAGACAGTGTTTTGTGACACTTAACTTTGATTTTTAAACCAAGCAGAGATTTGTTTAATTTTGGTGTGTAAACTACTTGCTTGTGTTCCCCAATTTTTGTATTTGTATTAGTTGCTGAGATGTTAATTCACTAGGTAATTGTGGTATTTGCTAAACTAATTAATATATGGATGTACTCTTGTTGTACTTTTATTATATTTATCCTCATGTTTAATGTTTCCCATATTTATAATGGAATGGTCTATTTAAATATATGCACAATAAAAATGAACAAGTTGAATGCCCCACCTGCATCTATACGTACATAAATCAAAAAGACGTTTGCCTGCTAAGCCATGGACAATGGGGAGAGTTACATATGAAAGGGTTAATAGCACTAAGCCTCTGGATATACATACTCAACATCCTTAACAGGCCATATATGAACAGCAGATTAACTCCAAATTCTTACCACACGTCCCCAAGTTATCACAAACTCACTACTGCCACCAAGACATCATATTGGGTATTTTACATTTATACATACTAAATGTGGGTACATTATTGATAAGCAGTAAGGCAGTTGGTAGCATGATAAACAAAATTACCTTCAAAGGAAAATGTTAATTCCAAGTGCCAAGACATTATTTAATTAATATTTTTATAAAGGAAAATGAGTAATTATTAATATAACAGAAAAAAAAACAAGAAGGGGACATACACAATTATAAAAAGACAATAAAAAACAATTCTGGATATAAACTAACAAAGAACAGTAATGCCCCGTTTCCACTGAGCGGTACGGTTCGGGTTGGTTCGGTCTGGTACGCTATTTTGAGCGTTTCCTTTATGAACGTGGCCCATACAACCGAACCGAACCGCACCATTCCTGGGCCCCCTTCAGATGAAATTCCAGAAGAAATGGTACGGTATGGTTAGGGCGGAGCTACGAGCGTCACACTATACAATCCATTGATTGGCGGACATGAAAACATCAATGCTCACGACAAATGACACGCTAGGCATTTGGTCTAAACCTTGCATGCCCCCTGGCGGTCCGACATGCAGTGGAAACGCTGACCTGAATAGGCTGGAACATTCTAACCCTTCCAAACTGTACCGACCCGAACCGTTCTGCTCAGTGGAAACTAGCCATAAGTAAGTCACTGTGGGAGCCTCACAGTTATTTAGATATTGGGTTGGTATCTCATTATCTTATTATATATCCAGTGTCTCTGTGTCTGCATTGGGCAATGAATTGGGATACCCAGTTTACAAACAACCCTTATCTTATAGACCCAGCAATACATCCAGCCAATGTATTTGTATGTGCCTTTCATGTGTAATTCCCCTACTTTAACCCTTTGTGTCACTATACCCCACTCCCTCTAGCATGTAAGCTCTTCGAGCAGGGCCCTCAACCCCCTATGTTCCTGTACGTCCAGTGGTCTGATCTCAATTATGTGTCTGTTAGTCCACCCATTGTACAACGCTAGGGAATTTGTTGACACTATATAAATAAAATAATAATAATAATAAAAATAATGTCCTCTTATATCTCTCTCTCTGTGCATTTACCAGACTAGTTTATTTGTTTTACAGTTTTACAGATATGACAGGTACTTTACTTACTTTATAATGGCGTATTGTATCAGTATTGCTATCTGTTAAATCCCCACAACATACAAAGTTTTACATCCATTATAATTTGTATAGAAACGTCAATGTGGTTTAAATCTTGCAAGCACAGAGTGAATCTAATAATGTTCTGTGTGTGACAGTTGCTATGGTCGCCTTAGTACACAACCAGAGATTTCTTCCTGTAAACATTTTTTAGGCTTCCATAGTGGTGACTTATTATCACTTCTCCCATAATGCTTATCCAGTCAGAATGGTGCCTGGGTATCTTGAGTGTAAGAATGTCTCTATCACTAGTTCACTGGATGCAAGCTGGGACAACTTTGTGCAAACTAGTTTAGGGAAAGAAACAATAGGAGCTAGACTTGAAATCTTTTTAGTATTTCCTTCTTGGTATGCATATTACATATGCCTGTCTGGATCTTCTCTTCCTATATCGCTGTTACTTTACTTTCAGAATTGTTTTATTATAAATGTCTTTGCAATGTCTTTTATCCTTCAGTTTGCTTTGTATGATCAGCCAAATTTGATTCTGCAGACATTTAGAACTGGTTCTCTGATGTTCTATTTGTATTAAGGTCAAGTAGGAACCCAAACATGATGTCCATTAATTAGTTTTTTTGTTCTGTATTGTAATTTGTTCTCCCCTCTGACAGGCTTGTACATTAAGACATGAATAAAATGTTTTCATGTACGACCAATACTGATGATTTAGATTAATTTGTGCTATCAAAAGGATAGTTGGCAGAATTGTAACTTTGTTCTTATGCTTTGTAGTATTAGATTTGGATATTGTCCAAGACGCTCCTTACTTTTTTAGAAGATAACATTTTAATTGGACTTTTCTATATTGTGCTCTTGTGTAAAATAAATTACCAGTTACCCTCCTGATTCTCTTAAGTCTGTGTTTGGTCTGTGTTCTTTGGGGCAGGGCTATTTATGGAGATTCCTCATCCCAGATGAATCTCCTGATGTCTTGTTTCAAGTGACAGAAATATGTAAAATGTAATAGGTATATTAAAATATAGATAGAATATATTTAAAGGAACACTATAGGGTCAGGAACACAAACATGTATTAAAGTGTTAAAGCTTTCCCCCCTTAACGCCCTTAGAAGGATTAAAACTTACCTTCTTTCCAGTGCCGCGTGGGTCCGCCGGCACTGGCCCTGCTGGGACTGGCACCGCCTCCGATCTGCCTTGGTGACATTATCAGAATTGCCAATTTTTTTTTTAATCGCCAAGGAGGCGAGGTGGGGGCGGGGCCAAACACCATTTTGGCAAATTAGCACTTCCTCATAGAGATGCATTGAATAAGTGCATCTCTATGAGGAAAATTCAGCATCTCCATGCAGAGCGTGGAGCGACTGAATGGCTGTGCTGCGTACTATGCAGCATGGCCCCAAGAAGCACCTCTAGTGGCCACCTGAGGAGTGTTTGCATGAAAATGCCTTAAAGGACCACTGTAGTGCCAAGAAATCAAACTTGTTTTCCTGGCACTATAGGGTCTTTAGGTCCCCCCTCCCTCAGGGTCCCACTCGCACTGGGCTGAAGGGGGCTGAAGAGGTTAAACACTTGGCTTTCTCCAGTGCCGGGCTTCCTCGGCACGGGGGAATTCTCCTCCCTCTGCCGACGTCAGCGCCGAATGTGCCGCGTGTGCATTTGAACAGTCCATAGGAAAGCATTTCTCAATACTTTCCTATGGACGTCCAGCGTCTTCTCACTGTGATTTTCACAGTGAGAAGTGCTGAAGCGCCTCTAACAGCTGTCAGTGAGACAGCCACTAGAGGCTGGATTAACCCTAGTGTAAACATAGCAGTTTCTCTTAACACTAGATGGACCTAGCACCCAGACAACTTCATTGAGCTGAAGTGGTCTGGGTGCCTATAGTGGTCCTTTAAGGGAATGATTATACTCACCAGAACAACTACATTAAGCTGTAGTTTTTCTGGTGACTATAGTGCCCCTTTAAGAGTAGTGTCAACTTGATTGCATTGATACTCTACCCATGAAAGGTATCTGAAGCCCCAACTCTTAAATTCAGCCTTTAAATGACTAGCCACTGGTGTAAAATTAGAATTAAATATTTAGGTCAAGGTTGGTCTTGAACGTATGCATGTTCTTTGCCTCAGTAACAGCAGAGTACAGTGTGCCTATGTACTTCTTCCACTGTTTGTGCCTTTGAGCCCCCACCGCAATGAAGGGGCTGTGGAGGACTTCCTTACGAGCCTCCCAAACTGTCATAGGTGATATGTTCAAGGTAACATTTGTGTTTAAAGTAGATGAAGATTTGGTTCAGCAGGTCTGTTAAGAAGGAGTTATTCAACCTCCAGGAACATTGTCTAGCATGGTGGAGCAATGATTTGATGCATAGTTGGATCGGACTTTGACCAGGGCAGTATATCAACAGCCAATATAATTAATCTGAATGTATATATTATGGATGGCCGAACAGAACATATAGTCTTTATCTGTTGGATGCAGAGCATATATTAAAATTATTTATCAAGTTATGCATGTTTTGTTTTTTTCCCCAATATGTCCTCTTTTCACATCATTTCTAAATTAAATGGGAACTGTCACTTCCCTGGAAATTATTCCTCTGAGTAAAACATTTTAAATAATATATAGTTTGCTTTAACCTTTTTACTGTAATACTTAATTTTCTTATAAATGTATGTTAAAGATTTAAAAAGGCAAATGACTCTAATAATGTCACAATCCAGCTAAGTCCAGGCACGAGTTAAATTGGAGGAGGAGATACAGACACAGTTTTAATACATTGCATCATTTTTCAGAACATGATCTCCAGTATAGAGGATAAATTAACATAATATATAACGTTATAGGAAGAATCTTCAATAAGAATCTGTTTGCCTACTTGTCTATTATGGTAGGTTTACATCACACTATCTTGGAAGTCTTTGCTATTATACATATAGGTTATGTATATAGCAGTGGCATACACATGACCCATGGGGCCCCAGTGCGAAAATTGATCCGTGGGCCCCCCGCGCTTACTCGGCGCGGGTCGGGGCCGCAACACATGGCGGCGGGCACCTGGTCGCAGGGCTGCGACCCCGCGACCGCAGTATGCACACACACTTAAAGGACCACTACAGACACCCAGATCACATCAGCTCAATGAAATGGTCTGGGTGCCAGGTCCCTCTTCCGGCGCCAGCATCCCTATGCGGCGCACGAGGGAGCTCAAGAGGAAGCACTCGGCCGGCCACCCAGACAGCCAGCCCGCCCAGGAGCCCAGCAGCACCACTGGACCCCAGGGAATCCCCCCAGCACTCCAAAAGGTAAGGAGGCTGGGAGGATTCAATAAAAAAAAAATGTGTGTGTATCTGTTAGTGTGTGTGTGTGTGTTTGTGTGTCTGTTAGTGTGTGTGTGTGTTTGTGTGTTAGTGTTTGACGTCATCTTCCGGCTCCGGTATCCATTCGGTGCGCGAGGGAGCTGAAGAGGAAGCACTCAGATTAGGGTGCTCCCTTGCGCGCACTCAGAGGAGGGTGCTCCCTTGCGCGCCGGCCACCCAGGGGTCAGCAGGGCCAGCCTCGGGGGGCCCTGAGGTGGCCGCCTCCTGGGCCCCCCAGGAGAAGAGGCTGGCCCTGTGGGTACATACTGGGTCGCAGGGGCGGCCGGGCCCCCTGGTGGGCCGGGCCCGGTTGCAGCCGCGAACCTGGTATGTACGCCACTGGTATATATACTCCTCCTACCTGTATCTTACAGTGTGTTGTAAATCTTAAAAAACATTCCATACAAATATGGTTTACTGATTGTTTATCATCATATAATATTACTGCTGTAATGAATACTTTAGTTTTTTTCATAAGAAAAAAATCATTGAATTCAAAAACTACCCTTTATAGTAAGGAGTATATGATTTGTCTTAATGGTTTTCTAAATCAGACAAGAAATGTGTATTATATTTAATACATTTGCATACATAATATTTTTTCTCACAACTCATTGTTTAAATCATGACTGTTGGCTAAACCCAGTTGTCAATCAGTTGGCATGACATTTCCATTCTGATTATGCAATTAGGAAGAGAGGCCCATCATTTGACATAGCCTTTGCCTTTACTCAACAATAACAAGAGAAAATGATTAATTAGAAAAGGATCATTAGCAGAAACAATTTATGATGAACAAGTACAACGTATCTGCTTTAGAAGATTTTGAAATTTATTTAAACATATGTATCATTTTACCAGCATGTTAGAATGTATTGTGTATATAATATATTTTAACTGATGTTAAAGCCCCTCTCATATTTTTTCCTTCCTCTGTATGTAATAACAGCCATAAACTCAATGTCTGGTGTTTTTTCATCCAATTATCTATCTTTCTTGAAACCTATTTCTCAAAGGGTGAATTTAGGCTGCCAACTAGTATTAAAGTTTTTTGTTTTTTTTCTCCTATAATGGTTTTTAATCGAACTTTATTTTCAGTAAAACTAATCTCATGCTGCATTTTATCGAGTTAGAGTTGAAGTCAAATGACCATTTTATTGCGGGCAACGTTTTATTATGTTAAAGTGGGATAGCTGTTTGTTAACTTTTCATGCAAATTTACATTGAAGGGATTACTGAGCTTTAGAATTGACAGGTATTATCTTGTTAAATACTAATTAATATTCTTGAAAGTGATCATGTTTACGGAACAATTCTGTATCCTGCTGTGTTAGTTAATGAGACATTTTTGTTTAAGTGATTGGCCAATCGCAATGAACAGTTTCAATATGTGTGATTGTCAGAAATATTTTTTTATATTCTCTTATTTTGGCTATATGTTTGAAAACCAGTTGTGGTTACTGTAGTTATTGTGGTTGTGCCTTAGCCAAGTATTTTAATACAATTTAATACTTTTTTTGCACTATTTGGGTGTTTATTTTTTTTCTTTAGTTTGACCATCTGTTATTCATTTATTACTTAGGCCGATTCCAAATCTATCCAAAAATGGGCCAATGATGCAAAAGATTTTGTTCTAAACCAACGTTCTGATTCAGAGGATTCTGAAGGACTGCAGAGACAACTGGACCAGTGCATGGTAAGCATCTCTCTGATGCTAAATATTAAAGAGTTATACAATTTTCCTATGTTACCTTATTTATGTATCACTCAGTAAGTATTCCATTACTGGGTTATTAACTAATTCCCCCCCATAAATATTTCACAAAAACCACGCAACCGAAACCTGTGAAAGATTACAGTGACATGGTTAAATGGTTAAATTCAGCAGTGACAGTGAATTTGTATTTTTGTATAATAAGCGTTCTTTCTGCTAAGGAACTCTATGTATCATTTTGTGTATTGTTAAATGCAGCAGTGGTTATAATGCTTTTAGCAGTTGGTTTTGAGTACTCCCAAATAATCAATCAGGGCATGTAAATGAAATAAACAAGAGACCAAAGTGGTCATACCGTAAGGACTAAAGGGGATAACCTGAGTAATTGAATGCCCAAAACCAATAGAGAAAAAATGAATACTCCACCACAAGGGGAATCAATAGTTAAAGGAATCCTATAGTGCCACCTATTTTCCTGGCACTGTAGGCTCCTGGAGTGCCCCCCTCCCTCATGCCCCCTCAGCCACTTACCTGAATCCAGCGCAGTTGTCTTTCGGTGCTGGGTCCGGCTCCGTCCACATTCCACCCCCGCCGACTTCAGCCTGTAGGGGAGACCTAGTGCGCATGTGCGGCAATGGATGCACGAGCATTAGACCTCCCCATAGGAAAGCATTATTCTATGCTTTCTTATGGGGAGAATCTGATGCTGGAGGTCCATGAGGACGTCAAGCGTCAGATAACAGACCAAAAGTCCATTTGGATTCCCGGGAGCCCTCTAGTGGCTGTCTGTTAGAAAGCCACAGAGGGCAGACTTAGAGCTGCAAGGTAAACATTGCAGTTCTCTGGAACTGTAATGTTTTACATTACAGCACTAAGTGCAACAGGGTCACAGCACACAGACTACTTCAATGAGCTGAAGTGGTCTGGGTACCTACAGTGTCCCTTTAAGTCCTCACTCAAATAAAAAAAAAAAATAAGAAAATTCCAAATTAAACTTTATTAATTAACCTTAAACTTAAATGCGACACACACAACCTATGATTGACCTGATAGTGTATAGAAATCAACCTTTAGATTTATAATATTCTGGAGGAATTCAGCTCTCCCATATTATTACCCTAACTGACATTTTAAAGGTAAGTTAGACAAGTTTAAAGGCAATCGTCAGGGACTGCCCTACATATATCAATAGTTCAGTAAGGAAGTATGTCACTATTCAGGGAAAGATAATTGCATCCCAGCAGGTCATGGATCTCCCTACATAAATCAACAGCTCAGTACGAACGTACTTTAGTAGATATGCCCCTTTTCAGGGAATAGGTCAGTTTAACCTATCAGTTTATTACTACAAAATATGTGCAATTATAATTATGCTCCCCAAATGATCTCCCCAGGTGATCTAAAACTGCTCACAGCATGAAATGGCTCTTACTAGTGTTTGATACAGTTACTGTTGACATTCATATGTATGAGAGAATAAATATAATGTTTTAACATAACTCATACAACTCAAGCTGATACAAGGGATTTTACATTTCTGCTCACTTATCTCCTATTCAAAAATAATCTATGTTCAGTATGGGTTTAGATAATTCTAATTTAATGTGTGGCAAGTGTGTAAATGTGGTATGTTTTCCCAGTTCATACATGTGTAACATGTTATATATCTGCCACTCACTTCCTAACCGCTTGGGGTGTTTAGATGTTCTTTCCTGAAATCGTCCCATCTAAGGTACTATCTATGTTGTTCATACAGAAGCTCTGGAGATGTAGGCTGATGCCTTGTGAGATGGTCCTAAAAACCTATGTAACCCCAATGGGTAAAATCCTAGGCATTGCAGTGGTTATCACATTGCAAAATAATGTTTGTTTATTGTATGAAATAAGAGGGATAAACACAAATAAACATAGCCATTACATTAATAACAACGACATCCACATTGTAATATACCCTTTTTCCCTGAAAATA
>OW240913.1:174056774-174363004 GCA_933207985.1 Pelobates cultripes
CACAACCTAACTGACATTTTAAAGGTAAGTTAGACAAGTTTAAAGGCAATCGTCAGGGACTGCCCTACATATATCAATAGTTCAGTAAGGAAGTATGTCACTATTCAGGGAAAGATAATTGCATCCCAGCAGGTCATGGATCTCCCTACATAAATCAACAGCTCAGTACGAACGTACTTTAGTAGATATGCCCCTTTTCAGGGAATAGGTCAGTTTAACCTATCAGTTTATTACTACAAAATATGTGCAATTATAATTATGCTCCCCAAATGATCTCCCCAGGTGATCTAAAACTGCTCACAGCATGAAATGGCTCTTACTAGTGTTTGATACAGTTACTGTTGACATTCATATGTATGAGAGAATAAATATAATGTTTTAACATAACTCATACAACTCAAGCTGATACAAGGGATTTTACATTTCTGCTCACTTATCTCCTATTCAAAAATAATCTATGTTCAGTATGGGTTTAGATAATTCTAATTTAATGTGTGGCAAGTGTGTAAATGTGGTATGTTTTCCCAGTTCATACATGTGTAACATGTTATATATCTGCCACTCACTTCCTAACCGCTTGGGGTGTTTAGATGTTCTTTCCTGAAATCGTCCCATCTAAGGTACTATCTATGTTGTTCATACAGAAGCTCTGGAGATGTAGGCTGATGCCTTGTGAGATGGTCCTAAAAACCTATGTAACCCCAATGGGTAAAATCCTAGGCATTGCAGTGGTTATCACATTGCAAAATAATGTTTGTTTATTGTATGAAATAAGAGGGATAAACACAAATAAACATAGCCATTACATTAATAACAACGACATCCACATTGTAATATACCCTTTTTCCCTGAAAATAAGGCATCCCTCAGAAATAAGCCCTAGCTTGTTTTTGGGGGCGATGCTCGTAATATAAGCCCGACACTGAAAATAAGCCCTAATCGCCAATCACTTGTTCGCTAATCTATGTTTGGGGAAATTTCCCTGAACGTAGATTCACGGGTTTCCATTTGCAAGTAAACTAAACTATGTTCGAGGAAGTTTCCCGAGCATAGATTCGTGTGATTCAATTTGTGAGTAAACTAATCTAAGCTCGGGACGTTTCCAAACATAGATTTGCGGGATTCCATTCGCGAGTAAGCTAATCTATGTTCGGGAAAGTTTCCCCGAACATAGATTCACGGGATTCCATGCATTATTGAACTTGTCTGTGTTCGAGGGAATTCTCCCAAATGTAGACCTGCTTTCTAGCGCATGTTTCAAACTATTTTTCCCCAGACATCCCCCGAAAATAAGCCCTAATGTGTTTTTCGGGGGAAAAATTAATATAAGACCCGGTCTTATTTTCGGGGAGACACGGTAGCAACATGCTGGAACTAAAGTGGTATTGCAAGTAATAAATAAAACTATGCTATCTACCATGCACTTTTGTTCCCATACCCATATGGTCCAACCCTTTGCAAATAATCCAGTATGTCATCTACAGCCATTCCTCTCCTGTTAGTATTTGGGTTTTTAAGTAATTGCTTGAGTCTCATGGCAAAGCAGAGCTGGGCTATACACAGCATTATGGTAAGGACGTTTAATAAGAAACTGATTATATTAATGAATTGCTGTTTTACATGATAGGTTGTTGGATTGTGAGTGAAAATTAGCTGGTGTAAAACGTTTTGGCTAGATTTCTTGTTGGTGAAAACTGTTTTATTATAGCTAGTTTGTTCACTAATTAGACATATCTACTGTATGTATCTGTCTGAAAAATATTTGATTATATTCATGTACTTATGTATAATGTTTTTACTGTTCGTGTACGTTTTGCAGTAACTACTAGTATAACTTCTGTTGTTTAGACACTTAAGAGTTAACTTGATGACTGCATTTCATTATACAGTAAAATACAATTTGGGGTTATTTATCAGACTGTTGCAACAGCTCGTGATTAATCCTGTTACACAACTTAAGAGCAAATGCAGATAATATATTTGTTAAATGAACACAGATCGGTTTGCGCCTTTATCTAAGGCTGTAGCACCAGAAGTAACCATGAATTAATAACACTTATAGATCCTTTGAAGAATATCAGCATTTACACTGTGCCTTACGCTCCTGAGGCAATATTTATTGACCAGATATCAGTTTAATTCTGACAAATTAGTATAAATTCTTCTATTAGAGTATATTGTAAAAGTTGCTGTTCACTTACCAGTGATACACTTGTCTCTGATGATAGCACCAGAGCCGCTGGATTGAAATAACGATATGATAAGGACCAGCAAGGCCTTTTTAATGACTTTAGGTATTTAATTCTATAATTCTTCCAGATTCCATTAACTGTATCTACTGGATTCTTTTTAGGCACTTGTTAATGATATGGAAACAGTTGAAGCCTCTTTAAAAAAGATGAGTGAAGTAGAGGTTGCACTTAGAAGACACCCGGATACAATGATCAATACATGGGTACAGCCCCGGCTTAATGACCAACAGGAGCAGTGGGAGAAATTAAGCAAGCAGGTAAATTAAACATTCAGCAATACATTATAAAAACAGACTGTAATATATTTATAATTCTGTTGAAATGCGAACTTATATTTCTGCACAATTGGAACCAAGGTAAGAAGAGTAGAGAGGCAGTGGCGGAACTAATGAAGAGAGTGCTCTGGTGTGAAAAAAAAAAAATATTAAAATATGGTCCCCGCCCCCCACTTCCCCATAGAGCAGAGATGACCAAAAAAGCAGATTCACTGTCAAACAATTCCCACAATGCTTTACCAGGTGTGGATCTACCATTCTTTCTGGGTTGTATATATGTCTAGTCCTTGTGTGTAAATGTTTGTCTATACTGCAGATGTTTGAGTGCAGGGATGTATTTTTGTGCAGATTTGGTGCTTGAATGCACTGGTGTATTTGTTTGTAGTATTAGTGTTTGTGTGTTGGTGTTGCCCACAGGGCTGTTTTTGTGTACACTGTTGGCGTTTGAATGCAGTTCTTTTTTGTGTGTAGTGTTACTGTTTGCATGCAAGCATGTGTTTATGTATAGTGCTGCCATTTGAGTGCAGACAATTCCCACAATGCTTTACACTGTTGGCGTTTGAATGCAGAGGAGTTTTGTCTTTAAAGGACCACTATAGGCACCCAGACCACTTCAGCTTAATGAAGTGGTCTGGGTGCCAGGTCCAGCTAGGTTTAACCCTTTTTTTTTTTTATAAACATAGCAGTTTCAGAGAACATTTACATTAGGGTTAATCCAGCCTCTAGTGGCTGTCTCATTGACAGCCGCTAGAGGCGCTTCCGCGCTTCTCAATGTGATTTTCACAGTGAGAAGACGCCAGCGTCCATAGGAAAGCATTGTGAATGCTTTCCTATGGACTGGCTGAATGCGCGCGGCTCCTGCCGCGCATGCGCATTCAGCCAAAGAGGCGGAGAGGAGGCGGAGGGGAGGTGGAGAGGAGGAGGAGAGCTCCCCGCCCGGTGCTGGAGAAAGAGGTAAGTTTAACCCCTTCCTCACCCCAGAGCCCGGTGGGAGGGGGACCCTTAGAGTGGGGGCACACTCAGGGCACTATAGTGCCAGGAAAACGAGTATGTTTTCCTGGCACTATAGTGGTCCTTTAATGTTAGTGTTTGCATGCAGGTGTATATTCCCATTTACACATACATTTTGACGTACACATACAAATGCACATTACCACACACAGAACCACACAAACAGTGCATGCTCTTCATTAAAAAAGCTGTTAAGTTCACTTTGCTGTGTGCCTGGATCTTCTTTGATTTACATATATACTGACACACACACAGATCGACAAACACTGACACACATGCACAGATACATACACTGACACAAACACATAGGTACCTTTGCCCTCACAGTAAGTCTAGCTCTCAGTAAGTCCTGCATCCTTCCGTCTTTTGGAAACTAACTAGTGAGGCCAGAAAGAGCTTCATAACGCCTTCATAGGTGACAGGTGTCAGCGTGCTGGTAGTTCTGCACCTGTAGCGATATTATGCTTTTTCAGTTAGTATTTTTATATGAAAAATTGCCTAAGATAGATACTTGGTATGTGTATAAGCAATTCAAGATCCTACTAGGTTGATAATAGTTGGATAATAAGTAACACTGGAGCTCTTTATGAAAACACAGTGACATTTGTGTAGTTTGGCTGTAGTAGTTCCATATAGTATGTAAGTTGACATATTCAAGTTTTAGAACTTCAATTTGCGCTAAATCAATCTTGGTAACAGGTTGAAAAATATCCTAACACCGTCAAGTTCAGCCTTTCAATCACCATTCTCAATGCCTTTATTTTTAGTGTTTAAAGCTGTTTATTGAACAGAACAATAATGCTGAGAGATATGCAAAGAGTTGCAATTCATAATTCTCGATGCCTTTAATCTTAAAAATAAATAATCCTCCAAAATGGCAATCCTGTCTCCTTGCATCACCAATTACTATTAATAATGCTTAGCTATCTTACAATGTGTTATTGCCCTGATATAATTAACAAATTTTTACTTAGGTTCAGTGATGACCATAGAAAGTCACTTGCAACTCATAGGCCTCTATTTGAGCAAAGAAAATAAGGTGTATAACATTTGCATTCATTTTAGATAATCTTCTGGTGTGGTCCTTGTCTTATTTAATGTATATACTTGTTTTCAAGGTAATTCACCAGATGAATAGGCTATCTGAGAGCCAGGAGAAAGCAGTGAACTTGAAGAAAGACTTGGCAGAGATGCGGGAATGGATGATACAGGCTGAAGAAGAATACTTAGAAAAGGATTTTGAATATAGGTCTCCAGACGAACTAGAGAATGCGGTGGAGGAAATGAAAGTAAGTACTGTAGGGATGGTAGAATTCAGAGCAGTTGCAACTTGCATGTCTTTCTATTTACTGAGTTAAAAAGCTTTATTAGCATATCAGGGAAAGGTGATTGGCGTAACTTGGCAGTAAGAGTGATCGGCAACAAAATGTGATACTGATTATTTTGTTGAAAGCAGTTTTGAAAAATTGGTTAAAAAAAAGTGATTTTGATGAATAGTGTTAATATATGTGATAACCGTTTTGGTTGGGACAGATGGAGGAGTTTGCACCCTCCTTGTCACTAGAAGCAAAGGACATATGAATGTTGGAGAGAGATTTTTATGTGGAGTGTTTAGGGATCAGTGGTTTAGGAATGAGTGGTAATGTGTCTTTGATGTTTTAAGTGAATTAATTAGTGTTAGAGAGACACACAGAGGGATTGGAAGGTGGCAGATGCACAGACAAGGGCTGGGGGGACAAAGAGACCCACAAAGTGGTTGGAGGGACAAAAAGACACACAGAGTGTTGGAGACTATGGCAAAGAGACACATAGGGGTTAGGGGGTCAAAGAGACTGAGAGAGTCTGTTTCACAATGGTTGCTATTGTAGCATGTAAGCTATGTTCTATAATGATTTTTTTTACTGATGTGGCCGCCACAGGCCTGCTCATATGTTTCTATTCTTGTCTCTTACTTTATAAAAGGCATACCAACACCTTCTTGAATTAAGGATTGTCAAAAAAGAGACAAACAGAGGGTCTGGAAGGACAAAGAGGCACACAGATGGGCTTGGGGGACAAAGAGGCACACATTGGAGCTTGATGCCAAAGAGGCACACAGGGGGCTGGAAGGGGCAAAGAGTCACAGAGAGGTTGCTGAGGGAAAAAGAGACGCACAAAGGGGCTGGAGGGGGACAAAGAGACACACAGTAATGCCGGCAGAACACAGAGACACACATAGGTTGCTGGAGGGACAAAGAGATGCACAGAGGCACACAAAAGGGCCAGGAGGAAGGGTTGGGAGGGAGGGACAAAAAGGCACACAGATGTACTGGATGGGACAAAAAAACAAACACATGTGCTGTAGGGGGACAACAAGACACACAGAAGGGCTGGGGGACAAATAGACATACAGAGTTTGCTGGTGGGACAAAGAGACACACAGAGGGGCTGGAGGGGGACACAGAGGCACACAGAAGAGTTGGCAGGGACAAAAAGACACACAGAGTGGCTGGATGGGACAAAGAGGCACACTGAGTGGCTGGGAGGGACAAAAAGATACACAGAGTGGTAAAGAGGACAAAGAAGGGCTGAGGGGAACAAAGATACACAGATAGGGGCTGCAGGGGACAATGAGACATGCAGAGGGGCTGGGAGGAAAAAGAGACACACAAAGTTAGCAATTTGTGTTTTGGGTGTGGAGGGTGCAAGTAGCTGGTCTTACCTAGGGTGCAAAATAGTCTTGCATCGGCCCATATGATATAAATGTATTGTTTAATGGTGTGAAATGTCACATGCTCGGCATTATCCAGAATTTCATCTATCTGTAAGCATTTAATATGCTATGTCTGTATGTATGATTAAGGTTGTTCAAGCCCAAAAATTGCACTAGTAGTGTCTTTCCACAATAAACCTAACCTCTTAAAGCATATCGTGTTTGTTTGTTTGATGTATGCATATTTTGCAGAGACCATGTCTTAGAGCACGCCGGTAGCCTAGAGGAGGGTTTTCTTGTAGTGCACCGTGGATTCGTTGCTTCTATATTGATGACTTAAAGTTGATGACTTAAGGATAATTATATGGCACTTATTTTGTGGAACAGGCAATGCCAACAGTCATTAACATGTAGATAATTATTAATCAATAGATTGTAATCCAGTACTTTGTGTTCTGCATGCAGAGAGCAAAAGAGGATGTGCTGCAGAAAGAGGTGAGGGTGAAGATTTTGAAGGACAATATAAAGACATTAGCTGCCAAAGGTCCAAATGGTGGTCAAGACCTGACAACTGAACTGAAGGAAGTGCTGGACAATTACCAGCTTCTCTGTAACAGGATCCGGGGGAAGTGTCACACGTTGGAGGTAGTATATATAGAATAACTGGCAAGTCTCAAAACTGGAATAATCAATAAAATTATTAAACAAGTAATTTTCTGTTATTTTGAAATTCTAATTATTAATGATTTGACATATATGGGCCTGCATTAATATTTTTGGATAAGTTTTCCAAATTATTTCATATTTTTAATAAAGTATTCAAAAATGTCAATGGTTTAAAAACATTTTTTTATTGTTTGATTTTTTTTGGGGAAAAAATGTAGATATATTTTATATTTTGGAAGAAACCATTTTAAAAGCTTATCAAAAATATTACGCTAAAGCCCATGGTAAGATATTATTTCCTTCTGAATTCTAAAAGTACAAACAGCCTAAATGATTGTATATCACAGAGCCATCACAGAGACACAACTTTTTCATCAGATTGAATATTGTAAAGATTTAAGAAGAGAAATACAAATGTCATGCCATAATACCTGAATTAGAAAAATTCTCCATCTCACCTGTTTTTACTGGTCATGCCAATTCCTGGTATTGTGAGTAGCCCCATTGTTTTGTTTCCATCGGAGGTGCTTGCGTGAATCTCTTGTGAAGATGGCTTAGTGACTTTTAAACTATTTATTATTTATTTAATGGCCATAGAACCTTATTTAATAACTGCACTTCGCACTAGCCATACACTAAGTCTGAGAAACTTTAACTTTTAGCATCTTAGTAAATAAGCATTTGAGTGCAAGACTACTGAACAATTATCAGCATGCTAGATTCAGTTTGTAAAAAGTGTTAGCTCACCACAATGTATGGTTGGAACATACAGAATTACCCAATTATAAGATAACCACAATAAAGATTGTGTATGTTTGTTTATTTCAAGTTTTGTACACCTATAGGCCGTGTTATGTTTTTAGCCGAGCTGAGGATAATGTTTGCAAAGCAGTCACTTCCCTTCATCCTTGCTCTTTCTAGGAAGTCTGGTCGTGCTGGATTGAGCTTCTCCAATTTCTGAAACTAGAAACTGCCTGGCTAGACACATTGGAGGAAAAAATCCAGAACTCGTCAACTCTACCTGACAAAGCTGATTTCGTGAGCGAGATGTTGGAGGTATTGTATCTTCACTGTTTTGTCTGATTAAAGTAAAAACTGGCATTCCTGAGCAGATAGTATTATATTGCAAACATACTCATTGCTCCTTATACCCACCCTTCTTGTAGCCCGACCATATAAAAATATAGTAAGAGACTATTCCAGATTGCTTGGAATGTGATTTATTTAATGTTTAGTTTGATTGAATGAAAGTCTCTCCTGCCAATGTTGAAGGGTCTCTCCATCCAAAAACTGTGTTTTTAAAGAATACACTGATTTTGGTTAGAGTAACCCTTCCAACCCTGGTCCCCCTCCCCTCTCTGTTCATAGTTTTTTATGTTTGTTTTTTTAAATGAAGCATTAACTTACCTGTGTTCCAGCACCAAGTTCAAGTTCTCCCCTTAGTCTGATCTACCTCTGTTGATGTTGTTTCCTGTCGCTGGACGGGAAGGGATGTTGGGGGAGGACAGGCAAAGGGGAGGACATGGGGAAGAGGGGGGCATGCCATCAAGGGAACACCTGTCATTAGAGTGCTGACTTCAGACGTCCAATATATATAGAATTGATAATAGCCAGGCTGGAAGTCATGTTCCAAGCTGGCTAATGACGCCCCAATGATGCTGCCATTGGGAGTGTTAGACTTCTGAAAGCAAAGGGGTTACACACTGGATATGCAGCATTTCATGGCAAAATTGTGCACATACAGCTTTTAATAACCATGACCACTTTATATCACTGAATTGCTCATGGTGCTTGGAGTAACCCTTTAAGTGAATCCTATTAGAGGAGTTAA
This sequence comes from Pelobates cultripes, assembly GCA_933207985.1. Classification (NCBI taxonomy): domain Eukaryota; kingdom Metazoa; phylum Chordata; class Amphibia; order Anura; family Pelobatidae; genus Pelobates; species Pelobates cultripes. The sequence goes on from OW240913.1 coordinate 174,065,502, forward strand.
ACACTAACAATTCACCGTCCTATTTCAGCTAACATTCCTGTGTAATGCAAAAACAGATAAAAATACAGAAATAAACTAGTGTGGGGCTGCAGCGATGGCTATAGCATTCATGATCCCAAATATATAAACAAAATAAATCCAACAAGTCACATGCACACTATCCCAAATCTGTATGTATAGAGTATCACTGCAGTGACCATTAATGTGCAATCTAACTGGCTAACATAAAGTCAAATCTCTGAGTCCTACACTAACAATTAATGTTGCTGCTTTTAGTTAAAAAAATGAAATCTCATAAAGCAGAAGAGGTTATTCTTATGAACTCCTACAAACTAACTGACTCTTAATAGCCCACATCTGGGGTGGGCAGTAGATCAATTTGTGTCCACATATGAAAAAGGCTTTGATAAGGGACTTCACCTTTCTATGGGACACAATTACATTTTATATGGAGTATTACATTAAAGCAAACACTACATTGTTTGCTCATTATGCTATTTTTACCATCCAATAGCAGTGACATTTGCTTTGTAGAACACTTTTACCTTCATTCTAATTAGGGAGGATGGAACCATGTGACTTTTATTCCACCACCAGGATTCCTCTTCAAATGCCTCTACAAACCCCATGATCCTAATTGGTAGCTGGGAGTCGTGTTAGTTTCTGTTAGATAACCTAAAGGAAACAATCTGTTGGAGAGTTCCATTGAGATACTGTATTTGTTCCAACTCTTCCTGTAATGCACACCCATCATATACTGCCAAGCTAGGATATCTCTAAAATTCTCATTATTATGTGTGTCATATTCTTAATTTCAACAGATGTAAGGCTATTATAAATAACACTTTTAGGCACAGAACAATGGATCACTAGATTATTTACTGCTTGTACAACATGAGAGGACCCATCGGTATATATATTGTCTAATCCCAGTCTGTGATACAATAAATGTTAATGTAATCATATTCATGCCTGAAGGCTCAGAAACAAAATCACATTTTAGCTGCTAATAGGATATGTCATTTCAAATGGTATTCTCTTTTAATTTATCTTTGTTCTCAGTCTTTAGAGTCTGTACTGCGCCATCCGGCAGACAACAGAACCCAGATTCGTGAGCTTGGTCAAACCTTAATTGATGGGGGCATCCTCGATGACATCATCAGTGAGAAGCTGGAAGTATTTAATGCTCGCTATGAGGAGCTGAGCCATTTGGTAAGCACTAAACAGCTATTAAAGCCTATTGTGTGCAAGTGACAAGATTCCCCATCTTATTTATTAGCATCTAGTGGTCTTTCATGGGTTTAGTTATCAAATATTCCTAGCATGAGATTAACTGGAATTGAAAACCATTAAATTGTAGCCTACTCCAACATACCATTTTTAGTTAACAATGCTTAAGGTAAATTTGACATAAATCTGTATTGCTGGGAAAAATAGTTGTTGTGGATTCTTTGCACACTTTGTTTACTTAAATTACTTGCATTAACAGGATTCATGATTTTCTTTGTGGTTTTGTTCCATTACTTTGATGATATGAAAATTATTATAGTTCCAAATTATGTTCAATAACCTTTATGTGGTCCTTGGCCTTGTATTTTATGCAGTAGTGTACTTACCCAGGGGAAGAGGCAGGCAGCAGGGTGGAACACATAATGCCCCTCCTGTCACCCGAGCAAGCACTAAGTGCCTGCTTTGCAGTGGAGCTGCTGAAATCAGTCTGTACCCTCACTGCACTGCTCCCTTGTCATCTTGTACTAATGTGAGGAGTGTAACATTAACCCAGTTCCGGCGTAAGTGCAGAGCTCCGGGAAACACTGCAATCAGTGTACTGTCTGATTCCAGCACCAAACCACTAGACAAAAATCTAATAAAATCAAATGTATGAGTGTTTTAATTGGAGTATGTGAGTGTATATGACTATAATTGTGTATATGAGTGTGTGTGTGAAAATTTGCATATGAATTTGAGTATGCATGGGTATGAATATAAGTGTGCGTATGTGTGTGTGTGAATATGTGTGTATGCATGTATGTGTGTGTGTCTGTATGAATAGGTTGTTGGAATAGGATTTCCTAAATTAAACTCACAATAAGATAGGGTCATCCTAAGCATAGATACTTTGAATAAGAATGGACTCTGACCAACAAGCTGATGGTTTAGGACTAGGCAAGCAATGGGAGAAGAGTAAAATATTGTAAAACGTAACCTTGATTTAATAATCACAGACAAAATCGAGGAAAATACCATTTGAAGATTAAACAGAAAAACAGCGTTTGTGTTAGTTTGCATGCGAATGAATATTTATGTGTGAATAGAATACAATATAAACATTGCAACAGCAGGGGACTCATAAAGCTATGGATCTTACACTGAAACGTTTAAGCCCCTACTTCTGACATTTCCTGAGATAAGATAACGTAGACTGAAATAATTGCATGTTTTACATACACAGACATGACTGGATTGGATAAGCTATGATTTAAAAAAACAAAACATAAAAATACAAAATAAAGAAAATAAAGGTTTAATAAACATATAATCCAACTAAATCACAGTAAGTAAAAATAAAATCGTGCAATTTCAGCATTCTCCCTCTACTGTAAGTTGTATCCATGTTCTATATATTGGCAATAGTATATGGATGATAATATTTTAAAAATCTTTTTCATGCATTGTACAGTATCTCACAAAAGGGAGTACACCCCCACATTTTTGTAAATATTTTATTATATCTTTTCATGTGACAACACTGAAGAAAGGACACTCTTAGGGGTGTACTCACTTTTGTTGCCAAGGGTTTAGACATTATAGGCTGTTTGTTGGGTTTTATTTGAGGGAACAGTAAATTTACACTGTTATACAGGCTGTACACTTACTACTTTACATTGTAGCACTGTGTCATTTCTTCGGTTTTGTCACATGAAAAGATATAATAAAATATTTACAATCGTGAGGGGTGTTCTCACTTTTGTGAGATACTGTATGCATTGTATTAGATTGTATGAAATTTGAAGCAACTATATGAATGAACCCTTTCTTTCAGAATGGCATTCAAGTTTATGGGTAGGCAATTTACCATTAAAAAAACATGGCATTCCTAGAATTATAACTTTTTAGTGTTTTGGTTAATATCTAGATGTTAAAGGATCACTAAAGTGTCAGGAAAACAAAGTGGTTTTCCTGACATTATAGTGCCCTAAGGGTGCCCCCACCCTCAGGGTCCCCCTCCTGTGGCGTTGAAGGGGATAAAACCCCTTCATCAGCTTACCTTATTCCAGCGCCGGGCTCCCTCAGCACTAGTGACCTCTCCTCCCCCGCCGACGTCAGCTACCCCGTCCGACGTCAGCAAGTACCACGCGCGCATTCAAAGTGTCCATAGGAAAGCGTTTTTCAATGCTTTCCTATGGACGCTCTGCCCGATGGAGGCCTAATATGCCTCCAGCGTCGCAGATGCGCCTCTAGTGGCTGTCTGGAAGACAGCCACTAGAGGCTGGCTTAACCCCAAATGTAAACATAGCAGTTTCTCTGAAACTGCTATGTTTGCATCTGAAGGGTTAAAACCTGAGGGACCTGGCACCCAGACCACTTCATTGAGCTGTAGTGGTCTGGGTGACTATAGTGTCCCTTTAATACTCTCTGATGATTCACAATCTGGATATAGGGGTACATTTGAAAGGTGCTGCTTAAATAAATTGGGAATATGGACACATTGTTAGATACATGCCTCTATAAATGCTATGTATTTATTATTTTCAGTGTTCACTGAATATGTTTGTATAAGATTTAAAAAGAATACCACACATTTGGACATTTAAAATTGCGTAATTTTTGTTTCTTTATTAAATGTGGATGATACCAACATAAGATTTTTAGAGTGTCAACCCTACCAAGATGGTCTAATAATTATACAATTCGGGCCATTTACCTTTGTGTTATAAATATGTCCTGTTCATATGAATTTATATTGCTGAAAGATGGGACATCTGCTATCCATATGAATCGATATGTTTCAACCATTTTTGTTTTATAACATTTTAACCAAATGTGTATGTTCTACTATGAGAATATGATTCATATAGTATTTACTCAATATTGATCGATAGCTGTGCAAAGCAAAAAAGCCATTATATAGGCAAGCTAATTATTACATAAAACTCGGTTATTTTAGTCTAATGTAACACATTTGCATTACTTGTGGCTATGTAGCATGATTTAGGCATTTGATTGGAATATCAAGGGTTGATATGTTGAGTATCTGTAAGTGTATTGTGTAGATAGAATGCTTTGTTTGCTCTCTTGCAGCAATGAGCTTAGTGTTACATATGTTGAACTGTTTAATAATCAGAATTATATACTTGTCCAACATGTTCTGCCTTGAAAAATATATGAAAAAATATTCAATGTAGCCAATGTAAAATGGATAATCTTCACTAAGCCAAAGTCATTATCATATTAATTAACAACAAATACCCTAAAGTTATCATGGTTTCTTTTTCTAACATCCTTTGGATATTTGGTCATTGCATGAATGATTCTCCCTTAGGAGAGCTAAATAAGTGAGTAGGCAGTTACATTTATTTTTTTTTTTTTATGTATATACTTTTTTATTGAGAAATTTTTTTTTTTAATTTTTCAAACAATTTAACAAACATATTTGACAACGACAATTATATGAATAAATATACAAACAAGACAATACAGTACAAGGACAACATACATACAATATGTGATTTAATATATAACTCGTCTAGGAAAGATATCAGTTTAACCTTACAGTAGATAGAGGAGTTATAGCTTTAAACTATCTTTTATCTTTTGAATCCATTGCACATAGTAATGAGTAGAATTAAGGTTATTTATAAATATGCAACTCCTTTCTCTATTTCCCCTTTTTCTTTCTTTTTTTTTTTCTTTTCCCCTTCCCCTTCCTTTCTCCCTTCCTTTTTTTCTTTTCCCCTCCCCTCGTTCCTTTCTTTCCCTTTCCCTTTTCTCTTCCCTTCTTTTTTGTCTATTTAATCTTTATTGAAAAAGAGGTTTTTCTTTCTTTCATTCTCTTACTCTTTTCTTCTCTTTTCCTTTTCCTTTCCTTTTCCCCTTTCTTTCTCTCTTCTTTCTTCCCTTTCCGCTTTTCCTTTCCCCTTCCCTTCTTTTCTCTCTCTCTTCCCTTCCCCTCTTTTACATTGTTTCCCTTTCTCTTTTTCCTTTTTCCTTTTCTTTCCCTTTCCCCTTCCTTTTTTTTTTACAAACAAAAAGGGATTCACATACATTGTTACAAAATTAAACCATCAGACATTAGACAATAAAAAAAAAACAAAAAAAAAACGCTGCTCTTTGCCGAGAGATAGTCGCATATTGCTTCTAGGAACCTGGAATCATAATTTTTAACATAAAATTTTTTTCCTTAGCAAACAGGCTCCTCAGACCCGTGACTAATTTAGTAATTTATGCACAGGAACCACTACCCTATCTACATTTCCAAGACGTAAAAACCTTAGTGTATATTAAGTCACATTACTTCTTCCTAATTTCACAATCCATTTCTGCCATTGATCAATTCGTGGATTGTAATAATTATTTTGTCTCAATATCCCTATTTCCATTTTACAATTATTCGAGACCTGATGTTTTATCATCTCCCATGACGGGGAATCTGAGATTTTCCAAAATCTTGCGAGAGTAGCTTTAGTTTCTACAAGAATATGGATAATTATTTCTTTTTTATCCTTTGGAATTGTAGGCCATCCCATATGTAATATCATAGAACTACAAGTAAAATCAAGATCCACTTCTATTTCTTCCCTGCAGAATTTCGCTACCTTTTGCCATAACTGAACTATAATCGGACATGACCACCATATATGCACATAGTCTGCTGTAAGTGAAGCACAACGCCAGCAGTGAAATTGGTTACTTGAATATATTTTTGCTAATTTAGCTGGTACATAGTGCCATCTGTTTATAATCTTATAGTGACTTTCCGATAGATTTAAACAATGTGAAGCTTTCATTACTGCATTGTTAGCCTCAAGCCATTCACTTCTCGTGATGCTAATTTGTATATCTTTTTCCCAAGCTTTTTTAGCTGGGAATTCCGGGAGTGGCTTATACTTACTGCAGATATTAGAGCATTTAGATACAAAATTTTTACTATGTGTAATATTTAATAAATTTATGAACAACTGTAATTCCTCAGAGATCTCCACTATTCTGTGTCTCATTAAGAAATATTTTATCCTTAAGTACGTGAAGCTTTCTCTATAGGAAAGAGAAAAGGCCTGTTTAATCTCTTCAAAAGATATAATCTGTTGTTGTTGAAATAATTGACTTATTCTATTAATGCCTTTATTTAACCATGGCTCCAGATTAAGGTCCTTAATATTAATGGACAGAACCTGCATGGGGAGGTCAATAATAATTTTGTCTGTAATTTTGAGTCTTTTTTTCCAGATTCTCCATTGAACCAGTAAGTTATCTAGAATTAGGCCCATATCATCTCTCTCCTCTTTGTGTATATTCCAAAATAAAGCCATTAAGTCTGGAATTTCTGCTCTTTTAGCTTCAATCTTTGCCCATGATTCTCCCCTAGAGCTCTCTTTCATAGATGAAATAATATGTGCCAATGAGCAAGATTCATAAATATCTATAATGTTAGGAACTCCCATCCCTCCGAGTTTAGGTTTTAGGTTCAAGATTTTTTTGCTAACCCTAGGTTTTTTCCCCATCCATATATATTTGTCTAATGCTGATTGGATCATCAGGAGCCATGGCTTCGGCATTTTCATTGGTATCATGCGGAATATATAACTCCATTTAGGGATCATATAAGCCTTTACGACATTGATTCTACCTGTCCATGATATCTCTGCTGTTCTCATATCTTTCAATTGTTTATTAATTTGCATCAATAAAGGCATAACATTATATTCTAAAATCTTAGCTGGGTTAGTGGAAATCCTTATACCCAAGTAAACAAAAAAAGTTTTTACCCATTCGAAAGTATATTTCGCTTTAATATATAATTTATCTTCCTTTTTTATATTTTTTGCGAGAATACTTGTCTTATCTACATTTAACTTGAAATTAGAATATTGACCAAATTCATGAATCAGCCTTATCAGTTCATCTATTGATGTTATAGGGTCTGTTATAGTAATTAAAATATCGTCAGCATAAAGTAGCGTTTTATATTCCTCTTGGCCTATTTTAATTCCTTTAATTTTGTCATTATTTCTAATGTCGCAAATCAGGGGTTCTATGTATAGTAGATATAACAATGGGGACAGGGGGCACCCCTGTCTTGTCCCATTCCTTATATTGAACCACTCGGAAATTATCCCCCTCCCAATTGTTCTAGCCTTTGGAGAACTGTATAAGGCCATAATTGCACTCAGAATCCAGCCTTCAAAGCCAAAAGCCTTCAAGGCCTCCCTAAGGAAGTCCCATCTGACCCTGTCAAAGGCCTTTTCAGCATCCAATGACAGGGCCAGCATTGGAATACCCGATTCATGGGCGTAGTCCAAAATATCAATCATTGTTCTTATACTATTATTTGATTGTCTATCCTTCAAAAAACCTACCTGATCCCCATGAATAATAAACGGGAGGACTCCTTGTAATCTATTCGCCAAGATACTTGCATAAATTTTTATATCAGAATTTAATAGAGATATAGGACGATAATTCGCTACGAATTCCTTAAGTTTATCTGGCTTATGAATAGGAATTATGTTGGCGTATAATAGTTCATTAGGTATATCTTTTTCTCTAACTATATTATTAAAGAGATCTTTGAGGTGTGATGCTAAGACATCCTGGAATTGCTGATAAAATATATTTGGATAACCATCCGGCCCTGGTGTTTTATTTTTTTTTAAGGACTTGATTGCACTTATTATTTCAGTTTCTAAGAAGGGTTGATTAATAGAATTCAATTGTTCTCCTGATAATTTTTTAAAATTTTTATTTTTAAAATATATTTCTGGATTATAAGAATGGCTAGGTAAATTATACAATTTTTGATAGAAGGAGTTAAATGCTTTGCCAATATTTTCAGGTGTTAATTGGATCCCTTCCTCTGTAATAATTTTATTAATTAACTTATTCAGTTTCTCACCTTTAACTTTGTTTGTAAGTATTTTGTTTGCTCTATTTCCTTTATAGTACCATTTTATTCTTAAATATTCCATCTTTTTTGAAGTTTGTAGAAATAGAATTTTATTAATTTTATTTTTTATTATTGTTATTTTCTTGCTTATCTCTATGTTTGGATTACTCTTATTAAAATGTGTTAATTTATAAAGAGATACATATAGTTCTGTTAAAGAGGCTTCTTTATGTTTTTTCTTAAGTGAACCTAATTTAATAAGGTGTCCCCTCAAAACCGCCTTATATGTACACCAGACTATAGTGTCTGGTGTGCCTTTATTTTTATTCTCATCGAAAAAGCGATTTGTTAGATCTTTTATTATATTAATATCCTGTTGCTCCCTTAGGAGTGATTCATTAAGTCTCCAATTATTCCTAATTTTAATATCTGGTGAAATAGCGAGATCAAGTATTAATGGATTGTGGTCTGACCAAGTTACTTCATGAATCAAAACCTTTTTTACCCTATGTGGTACCTCAGGGGAACCTAAAAATAAATCCAATCTAGAGTAAGTACAATGTGCTTTAGAAAAACAAGTAAAATCTTTTTCTTGCGGATGATTAATCCTCCATAAATCTAATAATCCATACTCATTTATCAAAGACGAGAATTGAGTTGATGATTTCTTTCCTCTTTTATCTTGGATAACCCCTAATAATGAGTTCCTGTCTAAAGTTCCGTCCAAGATACAATTGAAATCTCCTCCCAGAATAATCTTGCCTTTTCTAATTTTTTCTAGTTTACACAAAATCATTTGTATAAACTGCACAGAGTTAGTATTAGGAGCATATATATTTACAATAGTAAATTCTTCTTCTTGTATTTTGCATATGACTAAAATGAACCTCCCATTTTTATCTATGTCTTGATAAGTAACTTGGATATCTAAATCCTCTGTTACTAAAAAAGCTACTCCACATTTCTTTTTATCCTCCAATGAGGAACAGAGTTGAATTTTAAAGTTTTTTGGAATAAAACGTTTTATATCTCGTCTTAGCCAATGAGTTTCTTGTAATAATATAACTTTTGCGCCTTCCTTTTTAATATATTGAAAAACAGTGGCTCTTTTAATTGGGTTATTTAGTCCCTGTGCATTTACTGTCATAAACTTAACCATAGGCTCTCCATCTTTAACTCGGCAAATAAGCATAGACCTAACAGAAAAAAAAAAAAAAAACGCATACCACATTTACATTCATATAGCCTCAAGTACTTTAAGCATGAGGCATTCCATATCCACACAATTAAGACATAAATCCATCTCCACTCCCAATTAGTGGAAGACAGAAAATGCATCCCACAACCCTGGGTTTGCATCCAAAACTCCACACTCGAATATGGAGTAAAATCGGGGGGGCATGAGGAAAACCCTCCTCTAGAGTGTCGCAGAATAAACATATAAACCTTGCAACAGAGAGAGATAGAGAAAAAAAAATAAATAAAATAAAAAAAAAAATAGTTATATAAAATTTCCTATTTCCCACTAGCCAAAACCTTTGTTAATGTGATTATTTCAATTTCTTATATACCAAATTTATGTTAATACTTCCAATCTTTATATTCTCTAAATTTTACATATTAGTAACACCTTTGTTTGCATGAATGATTCTCCCTTAGGAGAGCTAAATAAGTGAGTAGGCAGTTACATTTAATTGCACAGATTGTGGAAAATGTGTTCTTTTAAAATCAATTTGTAGTGTTTATGGGCTGTTTACGGGCTGTCCATCTTAAACTTTTTTTCACCCGTGCTTATTTTACTAGTATGATATAGTGTTGTACTTGCATAATGTCAGCATTTGTATGCTTTTTTAATAATACATTGTAAAGAGGTTTTTTTTAATGTAACCCTCCTGAGCGTTCTGGTCCCTGATGGAGTGTGAAATGATCTTGCTTTGGTTTGGTGAAACATTTCTGCCATTGATCTGCCAGTTAAAATGGAGAGATGTTCTAAAATGCTGTACTGAATGCTAGGTGATGTTAACCATAAATAAAAACTGAATGTTGTGATTGACTCTGTGCAATGCAGAGATTCATTCTATCAATTCAGCACTCGAATATAAATGTCCTGGCATGCTCAGGATTAGTGGGAGTTACACTCCCAGGTAGCAGCTGCCACCATCAATTCACCCCGTCTCTAGTTGCAGATATAGTGAGAGATATACAGGAAGGCAGAGGAAGTGGCTCTTCTAGCAATTCAGTGGATTGCATTAAAGCATCAATAACAACCAATAGTTATGCGCAGTATAATTGTAAACTGTTTTGTTTTTATACAAAACTGATTTGGATTCAGATTTTGGGTTGTCAGTTCAAAAAGGCTTCAGTAAAGTTTATCTCCCCTGCATTAATGTTATACATTGACAAATAATCATAGATATGTAGTTAATAATCATACAAGCAGTGTGCAGTGTATCCAAGATCTTGTGAGTTCACAATGTAATAACCTGGTTGTTTCAAGAGATGTTATGGTTGATTAAAGGTCAAAGACCTCTAAGGGCTTGTATGTATACTTCACAGGCTGTGAACAGACAGATCACTATGGAGCAACATCTGCAGAGCTTGCGGGAGAGTGAGCACATGCTGCAGGTACTTCAGGAGTCTTTGGAAGAGCTGGACAAACAGCTGACCACGTACCTCACAGACAGAGTCGATGCTGTCCGAATGCCACAGGAAGCCCAGGTATTTCTTCTTCCCATAATATTATTTCAGATTCTCAGTAATGTTAATGGTCTGCAGAAGAAAACATTCTAATCTCTATACTATTCTCAGTAGCATACCTTCAAAATTTCTGATTCGCCTTAGAAGCATGGAAGACAACCTCACTTACACACTTAGATCACTGACATACAATGCCATTTCCCCATGTACTGTTGACCCCATGCATGCACTGTTTAATCAGTGTAGCTTGCTCTTTGACATATTGTCATTCATTACACATGGTTTCGCCAATGTCTGTACAACCCAGGACCGTGGTAACAATGTCCCAAATAATGTCCGAAACTGGAACAGTTTATATCTACAACATGTTTACCAAGCTAGAAAAGCTCACATTACACTTTTTCTTCATTTTATCCTTCATTATGTGCTTGTTAGTTTCTAATCCAAAATTAACTAAAAGATATCCACCAGCCAATGATACGTGTCCTATTTTAAAAAAAGTGACAATGACCCTTTCAATCCCACTACGTAGCATTGTAAATGTATTATTTATATTAAGAAACACAGTTGAGGATTTTATTTTCATAATTAAATAATAGAAACTCATTAATGGTAATATGTTTTGTTTGAGCGCCTGTAAATTCCTTTCCATATGATTTATTTGTTTCCCTGAGTAACGAAAGTCACATTCAGTGATGCATAATATGTTATCCCTTAAGTGGATATTTTTTACATTATCGTTATGCACAGTGATCAAAAATGGACCTGTAACTTCTTCATAAATAGAAATCGTTACATGAATCAATACAACATAAGATCGCTGTATGTTAACATTTGATAAAATGTCCATTTTTGTTACACTCCAATAATTACTATAAAAGTGGTAAGTCAACTTTAAATTCTGCTCTGCAGTTATATTTTAACTAGTCTGTGAGGATCTGCCTGGCTTCATTGATTTTTACACATCATAACTTTATGGTGCAGGCTCTCAAGTTCAAAACATTACTTTTATTATTTTTACTTCAGAAAATACAGATCTAATTTATTCTTGCCTGAAGACATTGACAGTCCGTGAAACTGCAAAATAATCTCTTTAAGTATGGAGACTAGGTTGATGAAAACGGAGATCTAAACTACCCTCTGCTGGATGAATGTTGTATTTTTTTAAAGCAGGACAATGTATGAGATTTTGACCAGAAAAACATTGATATTAATGTTGGATCTACATTCCTCAAACATATAGTGTACAAAAAAGTACTTTCCTGGGTAATCAAATGAGATGGCATCTTCCACCATCTAATAGAGTGCATGGATATACTCCCTTAACTCTTGAAACCCGGTCTTTTTTCCTGTCCTTCCAGCTCTAGGACAGATTTTTGTCTTTGGACAGAGTAGTTTCCTTTCAACTGACCCCTTTAAGATTTTTGCAGGCTTTCTATGCAAGTGAGTTACACTCCCCAGGAAGCATCAGGTATATGCAGCTCACTTCTAAGTACTTGGTACATTATATGTTCTATTTAAGCAAAGATTGTTGTTTAGTAAGGGGTAGACAGATTTATAAGCTTAGTCAGTGTTTAGGGCTATATAAGAAACCTCCTAACACACAATAAAAAATGACTTTCTTGACTCATGTAGTAAAATCTAGCAATCTACTGTTCTGTGCAGACATCAATGTCTGTGGGTTTCACAAAACAAATACAATTTGTGGTAGCGTTGGTATCATTTGCTTTTAGCTTTTGTATTTCCCCAAAAGTAGCTCTAAATCACTTCTGAAATAAACCATTTCATACATTCTAAACCAGGGGTAGGCAACATTTTAGCAGCACTGTGCCGATATAGGGTTGTGATGTCCCATAGCGTGCCGATCCTATTTTTTTAAATTGAGGTGTGTATGCTGCTTGTGTTATTTATACTGTAATTGCTTTGTATCATTGTATTTGTGCGTATATGAGCTATTATATTGTATATGTTCATTAGTAGTTTATGGTATTGTGTAGGATACATATGAATGTAGGCTGTGTATGAGGGCTGCTTGTGGAATTGTGTGTAGATGGATATGTCACATTGTGTGTTTGGTAGTATGTGTATGTGTGGGGGCTGTTTGGGGTATTGCATGTGAGAGGCTGCATGTGGGGTTGTGTGCATGTATGTGGATTGTTAGCGGGTTACGTTTGTATGGATTGTGTGTGTGTTTGTGTGTGGGCTGTTTATATTATTTGTATGAGGGGAGGGTTATTGTGCATTTCTGTGTATATCTAGCAATGTGGGTGGCTTCCCTGGGTTCCAGTGGGGACCAAGCTGGCCAGGTACAGGTCAAGGACAGGAGCAGCAACAGCATCTGCAGGCTGCTCTACTACAGTGTGGATTCCTATTCACAAGTGCTGGGAGGAAGTGATCTGCAATGCATAAATTGAGGATTGTCCTTCACCACCTTTTCGTATTAGCAGATATCTGAAGTTTCACTGGGACTCCTGATAGGCCTGAGCCTGTTTGGCTCTAGCAGCCTTGAGTGCCGTGCAAAGACACCTTGAGTGCCGTGCATGGCACTAGTGCCGTAGGTTGCCTACCCCTGTTCTAAACCATATAAATCTAGCAAATTTTCAGTAATTGAAACAGACAACACTATGAGGAGTTTTGATAAAATAGCCTGGGGCTGTATGGATCAGAACATGCCCCATTAGCTCCCTGAATGCAATCACTCTGAGAGGAACTCTAGTGCAGCAACCCTGTCTGCATTTGATGCCGCACTCACACTAATCAGGAGTGCGAGCCTGCGAGGGAGCTTTGGAGAAAAGTCTGGGATTACTGTCCAGATACCCAACCAATGTTAAAGCAATTTATTCATCGGTAATGAAGGGACACCCTCACCGTGATATTTTTTTCCCCATTACCCACAATATTCTCTTCAAGGTTAACTCCTTTATCACTGTATTAATGAGTGTAACTTAGGTGGGTCCAAGTGTGTCAGTCCCTGTGTTATCATGAATGACATAGAAACTTAGACGTAATTACTGGCACTATGGTAGCACTTGACATGTTGATTAATAATTTATAAAGATGTGAAATCTACTAATTTCTCTTTAGTTACAAAATTGGATTATTACTGCTTGGCCTTTCTATCATAAGCCTATGTACACATTGATATCTTAGCGGATGTTACAGTAATAAATATCTAAGCAAATGTAATAGTGCACATTCATTTCTTCTGATCACATGTAAGTGGATATTTTATATGTGTATAGTCTGCAGTTTTGCTGGCTGCTGGATTTAAATAATCCTCAACATTATCTTTTTGATATTAGTTTCCTGCAAATTAGTGAAAATAGTGATTATCATAATCCTCATTAAATGCAATAATCTCACTAATGAGTTCCTATTTAGACTTTCAAGGAAGGATCACTGCTAAAAATAATCATTGCCAGTAAAGAATTATTTAATTAACACCACATACAGTTTTAATAATGTGTATTTTTTTCACATATACTTCAGAGTTTGGATCATGCACTTGGTTTTATTTATTTTGTGACTTTTTTTTTTATTTGATGCAGAAAATCCAGGCAGACATAACTGCCCATGAAGCTACTTTGGAAGAGCTGAAGAAAAGCTCCAGACCATTGCCTCCAGCAACACCCGAGGTCAAATCACCACGTGGAGGATCTCAGTTGGATGTTCTTCAGGTAACAAGGTTTAGGACGTAATGCATGATACAATTTAGCAATCTTATCACAACGGAGTATAGTTGATCAATATTACCCACTACAATTAGTGCACATGTGGAGTTATAGAGGGATATCGTATAATAGAAACATAGAAACATAGAATGTGACGGCAGATAAGAACCATTCAGCCCATCTAGTCTGCCCAATCCTCCAAACACTTTCACTAGTCCCTGGCCCTATCCTATAGCTAGGATAGCCTTATGCCTATCCCACGCATGCTTAAAATCCTTTACTGTGTTAACCTCTACGACTTCAGCTGGAAGGCTATTCCATGCATCCACTACCCTCTCAGTAAAGTAATACTTCCTGATATTATTTTTAAACCTTTGCCCCTCTAATTTAAGGCTATGTCATCTTGTTGTGGTAGTTTTCCTTCTTTTAAATATAGTCTCCTCCTTTACTGTGTTGATTCTCTTTATGTATTTAAATGTTTCTATCATATCCCCCCTGTTTCGTCTTTCCTCCAAGCTATACATGTTAAGATCCTTTAACCATTCCTGGTAGGTTTTATCCCGCAATCCATGAACCAGTTTAGTAGCCCTTCTCTGAACCCTCTCTAAGGTATCAATATCCTTCTGGAGATACGGTCTCCAGTACTGTGTACAATACTCCAAGTGAGGTCTCACCAGTGTTCTGTACATATAGTGGGCATATAGTGAGAATGTTTTTATTATTGCTTAAATTATTTTGCAATTATACTTCACTATATTCACAATGGGTGATTCTCAGTAAATGTGGCCATTAAAGGACCACTATAGTGCCAGGAAAACATACTCGTTTTCCTGGCACTATAGTGCCCTGAGGGTGCCCCCACCCTCAGGGTCCCCCTCCCGCCCAGCTCTGGAAAGGGGTTAAAACTTACCTTTTTCCAGCGCTGGGCGGGGAGCTCTCTGCCTCCGATCCTCCTCTTCTCCTCCCCGTCGGCTGAATGCACACGCGCGGCAAGAGCTGTGTGCGCATTCAGCCGGTCGCATAGGAAAGCATAGGAAATCACAGTGAGAAGCACGCAAGCGCGTCTAGTGGCTGTCAATGGGACAGCCACGAGAGGAAATAGGGGAAGGCTTAACCCATTCATAAACATAGCAGTTTCTCTGAAACTGCTATGTTTATGAAAAAATGGGTTAACCCTAGCTGGACCTGGCACCCAGACCACTTCATTAAGCTGAAGTGGTCTGGGTGCCTAGAGTGGTCCTTTAAGTGGACATTTTAAGGGATTATTCATTAAACAAGGAATAGTTGGAAATTGATCCGGAAACTGAAACTTTTATACCAGCGCAGCTGATCTGGAAACATAGCTGAGTTAGAGACGTTTTCTCCAGTTGAGCTATTTTTGCCATAAAATTTTAAATCTCAAGTCAATACCCTGTTTAGTGAATAGCTATATATGTGTATTTACCCGTTTGTACGTGCCATATGTATGGTGTCAATGCTTCTTCACTTAGTTTACCACCAGTTTCTGAGTCATTCATTTACTAGAAAGGCCACTGGCTTCTTTGGATAGAAAGACATTGGTTTCAAAACGGAAAAATAAGTTTGGACGATTTGAAGTGGAAACACAATATATAGGTTCTAAGTTCTAAAAACATGTCCTAAAACAATCCTAATTTATGTAAAATAGCAAGCATTGTAAAAATAGAAAAGTGATTTTTAAAGTTTTTTAAAAAATAAATACTTTGCCGCTAACAAATTAATTATTGAATCTACCATAAATGGGGAAACCATATTTTTTTTGCTCAGAGAAAGCTACGAGAAGTATCCACAAAATTCCAGCTCTTCCAGAAGCCTGCCAATTTTGAACAGAGAATGCTGGATTGTAAACGTGTTCTCGACGGAGTCAAAGACGATCTTAGTGTTCTTGATGTAAAGGATACTGATCCTGATGTCATCCAAAAACATCTGGATGGGTGCATGGTAAGATTGCCTATATCCAAAGCTTTTGTATTTGTATTTTGCACCTCTGACTAAAAACTAATCTCTTTAGCTGTTACTGCTAAATTGTCGTTTTGTCATTGTTCATAATTTACATATTTTAGAACCTGCTACAATCTAGATAACATTTGTAAAAAAACCAAAAAAAAATCATTGTAAACAGAAATATCAGGTACAGAGAAGACACTGAACAAGCGTGATTCATTTAAAAGGAATGAAATTGAGAATTATTCATAAACTCTGACATTTTCACTTTTGGTGTCAATGCTTCTTGAATAACGGAGATGAGCTGTGTATACTAACTGTTTAAAACAGTAATAAGGAACACAAACCTAGTCTGGCAAATAGACAGTCATCCTGGATAATTGCTTCTTTATAAGCACTGTTAGGGATATTCACTAAATGGTGAATTGTGGTTAAACCTATTGATCCACTTGGGACAAACATTGTTATTAAACTATTTCTTATATAAAATACAACATGTGGAGAGACACTTAGTATAATTGCTACCACAATTATGGGTGCTATTCCAAGAAGGTACTCCCTTCAATACCAATATAGCAAATATTCAAAAAGAAAGGAATGCACACCAACTAATACAATAATGTATATCTATATATATTTTATTACAATACAAATCCAAGTCTCACATAAAAAATGTAACAGTGACCAAATAGGCAAAAAAGTTTAACAATATATTTACCAAAATTCCACAAGCCTATATGGGCAGAAACACGAGTCAAAAATAATCCCCCAACGTTTCGGCTCCTCCTGGTAGCCTTTATCAATGGACCCCAGTCCATTTATTTAAAGTTGTTTTATATATTAATTAATCTTATTTCCTCTTTGCATCCTCCACCCATAGTGTTTGTTACTTACTGGACTGTCCTTTCTTTGCCATTCAGAAACTCTACAAAACTCTAAGTGAAGTCAAATTAGAAGTAGAGACTGTTATTAAGACAGGAAGACAAATTGTGCAGAAGCAACAAACAGATAATCCCAAGTCAATGGATGAACATTTAACCGCCTTGAAGCTTCTGTATAATGACCTTGGTGCACAGGTAAGAGATACATTGTGCCCTCAGGCGATTGGAGAGTGATATATTTGCATAATTTAATCATGGACACACCCCAAAAGAGCACTTTACACACCCCACTATCTTGCTATCACTGTGAAAAAAACAACAGACATTAGAGTTAGAAATGCAGCCTGAGGTCCTATTTTATTTGATGTATACATTTAGTGAACTATAGCTGCCTGAAACTGACCCAGATAGTCAGCCGAGAAAAGAATTTCATGAAACACATGAGAAGACTTGTGGTTAAAGCAGTACTCTGGTGCCTAACACATGTATGTAGTTAAATCATTAGCTAATGGTTTGGTGACTTACCTGGGTTTGCCTTGCACCAGTCACATGCACCACTTAGAGCCAAAAGCTCCTTCACAGAGCTTCTGTAAAGTCTCCTGAGCTAAGCAAGGCTGTGGAGGGCCTCCATATTGGCTGAGAGTTTCACGTGATCACTCTGTGAGCTAAGCCCTGTGCCGCTAGCTCAGAACGGAGAGCTTCCGGCTCTCAGTGGAGGAAGTTACCAGGTTTGCAAACCATTTGCAAGTAGTTTTCCTACATACATTGAGGCTTTATGGTGCTTTAATGTATAATACTTGATAACATTCGCTCATGTGTGCTCTTAAGGTCCTGACACCGCTATAGTTGTGCCGGAGTTAATTTATGAAGAATGCTTGTCTTTCACTGAGCAGATTCTAAACAGCAACCTTGATCATGATAACTTGATTTACTGCAAGACTACTTTTTCACACCTAGTGAAGATCATTGAAAATCACCGTTCCATTTTCACAATATGTTTGTCCTTGCTAATGACAGTTGAAGCACGGCTTTTGCTTGGTGTTTAAAAATAATATCAGGAAGTATTACTTTACTGAGAGGGTAGTGGATGCATGGAATAGCCTTCCAGCTGAAGTGGTAGAGGTTAACACAGTAAAGGAGTTTAAGCATGCGTGGGATAGGCATAAGGCTATCCTAACTATAAGATAAGGCTAGGGACTAATGAAAGTATTTTGAAAATTGGGCAGACTAGATGGGCCGAATGGTTCTTATCTGCCGTCACATTCTATGTATTTATGTTTCTATGTTTCTAAATTGATTCAGAATCAGAAATCGATGCGCGCACAGTCAGTCTTCAACTAACTTACTGGCTCTCAGATTTGTGCCACCTGTAAAGTTACAGGTTGATTTCAAAAGAGGGCATGGATACTTTTGGTGCTTTTTCTATAAAAAACAAGTGGTGTATGACTACAAATCTGATTGGGATTTTAAAAAATCTATAAAAACAACAACATTCTTTTATATTGACAGGTGACTGAGGGGAAACAAGACTTGGAAAGAGCCATTCTTTTGTCCAGTAAGTTGAAGAAAGATTCTTCCTCTCTGTCTGAATGGCTCACGGCTACAGAATCTGAACTTATTCAGAAGTCCACTGCAGATGGCTTATGCAGAGATCTGGATGCAGAAATATCCTGGGCTAAAGTAAGAATACGCTTACATTATACTCATATTTTAGGTATCACGTTTCTCAGTGAGGGATGGAGTTTAGAGGAACTGTTTGCAAGTGACTGTTGTGTTGAACTTGTTTAGCCACGACTAAATTAGATTCTTCAAGGTAGGAATGGTGGGAATTAAGACAAAAATGGGTTATTTTCTTTTAGTGAATCTCAGCTTTAATGTATTAATAAAAAGAACTTGCTGTTGCACAGTTAGTCTAAAAACCTGTATTGCAGCACTAAAACATCTTCCACTGGAGCCCGTAGATCGAAAATCCTAACGCTGGGTCAATGCTTTATTTCACTATAAGGAAAGCGTTTTACAGATGTTACTTGCTTTTCTACTTTTGCTTTCAAATCACTACTGACAAGACCAGAAATTACATCACATCATTTAGCACCATGTTGAGTAGCATATTTGATCATACAAATCACCCTGATAGTAACACTTTTCCCCGTTTAATTTTTTATTTTATTTTTTGCTTGATTCTAGTGTTACAGAATTTGTATTGGTAATGCTCTACCAGCACAATTAAATCATTTTATCAATATATTTTGTTATTATATATTTTGTTTAGGTAATAATTCCAATGGCAAAGATATTATAGTGAAAATGGAAAAACAGCCCTGATTGTGGCAGCAGAAGCCAATATTCATAGAATAGTATTCCAGTCCTGCAATAGCATAAGGGCTGATTTGACATCTTGGCACAAAGGGCATACTATTTTGGATGCCCAAGTTGTGCAAAGTCTTTCAGTTTGCAGTCAGCAAGGTTGACACAGAGCTTTTAGAACAAAGGCACAGTCCATGGCAGACGTTTACTTATTCAGCTGGCAATTCTGTTCCACTATAAGGTAATATGAGGAACCCCAGCAGTACGTAATTGCAACATTTTGGAGAGGTTGTGGTCACTTGTTTAAAGTGGGACATCATTGCAGTGTTGACTAATAAAGGTGCTGGTAAAAGGTTAGCTGGAATGTTTAAAACATAGAAGGGTCCATGTCCCTTACTGCGTCAAGAAATAACACTTTATTGCTGCAGATTTAAAAGCACAGGTAACAGGTAAAAAGCTATTATTAACCCTTGCAAGGGGAGGACAGCAATAATCTAAATAGTTATAAGGCCCCTTTAGCATTATGAATACACATTTGAATTCCTAACGCTATGGTGTTGAAGGTCCTGCTTTAAGTTAGCAATATCCCCCTCTGTAGACACCAAATTTGAAATCAGAGACAGAGTTTGGAGGTTTTTGGCTGCTGGTGACATATAAAATTGTGCAATGCTTCTGTAGAGTCATTCAGGAGTTCTGCTATTTTCGGTCTCACCATGTGGGACAGGAGGGTGCCAATACCTAGGGTTTTACTACCTTGAGGTCGTTGAATCTTGTGGGAATGTCACTCTATGGTCTTACCAGATGAGTAGTATGAAAATGGCATAGTTGTGGCACCAAAACAGGTGAGTCTAGACAGGTTTCCTTCCACTAGAATGGAGCTCTGGATCAGTGCAACTGCTCTGACTATTATTATTATTATTATTATTGCCATCTATATAGCGCTAACAGATTCTGTAGCACTTTACAATATTATTAGAGGGGGGATTTGACTATAAATTGGACAATTACAAGAAAACTTACAGAAGCGAAGGGTTGAAGAGGGCCCTGCTCAAACGAGCTTACAGTCTATAGGATGTGGGGTGTAAAACACATTAGGACAGGGAAAAGAAGTCAAATTAGGTGGGAGTGGAGCAGAGCTGGAGGAGAGAGTAGAGTGCTGCCCTTTAGGAGAGAGCAAGAGGCAGGTATGTGAGGTAGAGGTTAGTCTGGGAGGCCATAGGCTTTCCTAAAGAAATGAGTTTTAAGGCACTTCTTAAATGATTGAAGACTAGGGGAGAGTCTGATGGCGGTAGGCAGGCTATTCCATAGGACGGGAGCCGCCCGCGAAAAGTCCTGCAAGCGCGAGTTGGCCGTACGGGTACAGGTACGGACAGAAGGGGGTCACAGGCAGAGTGGATGGACCAAGAAGGGGCATATCTATGGATCTGTGAGGAGATATAAGAGAGGCTAAGATTATTTAGTGCTTTATAGGTATGGGTTAGCACTTTGAATTGACTCCTATAGGATACAGGAAGCCAATTTATGGACTGACAGAGGGGTGAGGTGTGAGAGGACCGACTACAGAGGAAAATCAGTCTGGCGGCAGCATTCATTACAGACTGTAGCGGGGCAATACGGCTATTGGGAAGACCAATTATGAGAGAGTTACAATAGTCCATGCAAGAGATTACTAGAGCATGGACTAGCTCTTTAGTAGCATCTTGTGTAAGAAAGGGGTGGATGCGGGCGATGTTTTTGAGGTGGAATTGGCATGATATGACAACAGACCGGATGTGAGGCTCAAAGGTGAGGCCAGAATCAAAAGTAACACCAAGACAACGTGCTTGTAAGGATGGGCTGATATGGGTACCACTAATCTGAAGGGAGAGCGAGAGAGGAGGATTAATATTAGGAGGAGGAAAGACAAGAAATTCTGTTTTGGAAAGATTCAGTTTCAGTTTCAAGCGGGAGGACATCCAATCAGAGCTATAAGAAAGGCAAGAGGTGACATGTTGCAGGACATCAGGGGAGAGGTCTGGGGAGGAGAGATATATCTGGGTGTCATCAGCGTACAGGTGGTATTTGAATCCAAAAGAGGTAATAAGCTTGCCAAGGGGACCAAGGACAGAGCCTTGAGGGACTCCAACTGAGACAGGACGAACGGTGGAGGTATCATTAGAAAGGGAGACGCTGAATGAGCGTTGAGAGAGATAGGAGGAAAGCCATAAGAGGACAGAGTCACAGAGACCGAGTGATTGAAGAGTTTGGAGAAGGAGAACATGATCAACAGTGTCAAAAGCAGCGGAGAGGTCAAGAAGAATTAGTATGGAGTAGTGACCTTTGGATTTAGCTGTGATAAGGTCATTAGTGACTTTGATAAGGGCAGTCTCAGTAGAGTGCAGGGGGTGGAAGCCGGACTGAAGAGGGTCGAGGAGAGAGTAGGAGTTGAGGAAGCAGGCCAGACGGGTGAAGACTAGTCTTTCAAGAAGCTTTGAGGAAAAAGGGAGCAGGGATATAGGACGATAGTTAGAGGGAGAGGATGGGTCGAGACATGGTTTTTTAAAGATGAGTACTACAGTAGCATGTTTCAGGACAGCAGGAACAGTGCCAGAAGAAAGAGCAGTTGAAGATGTGTGTTAAGGAGGGCACAAGGCAAGAAGAGTGAGATCTAATAAGGTGAGACGGGACAGGATCAAGCGGGCAAGTGGTGGGGCGAGAGGAAAGGATAAGTGCAGCCACCTCTTGTTCAGTAGCCTGGGCAGTGGTGTACATACCGGGGGTACCCACTGTGGTCAGCCTCTTCTCCTGGCTGGCCATGATATCACCAGGCGGGCAGGCTGGTGGGCGTGCGAGGGAGCACTCTCCCCTGAGTGCTTCCTCTTCAGCTCCCTCACGCACCGCACTGATACCGGAGCCGGAAGATGATGTCATCTTCTGGCTCCGGCATCAGTACGCGGCGCGCCAGGGAGCTGAAGAGGAAGCACTCAGGGGAGAGTCCTCCCTCGCACGCCCGCCCGCCAGGTGACCGGCCGCCCAGGAGCCCAGCATCACCACTGGACCCCAGGGAATCCCCTCAGCTCTCCAAAAGGTAAGGAGGCCGGGGAATTAAATTAAAAAAAAAAAACGTGTGTGTGTTAGTGTGTGTGTGAGTGTTTGTTTGTGTGTGTGTTAGAGTGTGTGTGTTAGAGTATGGGTCTGCAAGTGAGTGTCAGTGAGTGTGTTACTGTTTGTGTCTGTTACTGAGTGTGTTTGTGTGTGTCTGTTAGTGAGTCTGTTTGATGTCTGTTAGTGAGTGTGTGTTTGTCAGTGAGAGTGCATGTTTTGTGAGTGTGTATGTATGTCTGCTGCTGAGTGTGTCTCTGTCAGTAAATGTGTGTGTCTGTTAGCTAGTGTGTATGCGTCTGTTCGTGAGAGTGTGTGTGTCTTCAGCACTTACCTTTCTCCAGCGCCAGACTCCCTTGGCGCTGAGGATCCCTCCGCCTCTCAGCTCTGAATGCGCATGTGCGGCAAGATCCGTGCACGCATTCAAACCACCCATAGGAAAGCATTACTCAATGCTTTCCATGGACGTTCAGTGTCTTAGAATCGCGGAAGCTCCTATAGCGGCTGTCAATGAGACAGCCACTAGAGGCTGGATTAACCCTCAGTGAAACATAGCAGTTTCTCTGAAACTGCTATGTTTTCAGGTGCAGGGTTAAAACTAGAGGGACCTGGCACCCAGACCACTTCATTGAGCTGATGTGATCTGGGTGTCTGTAGTGGTCCTTTAAGTGTGTGTGTATCTGCATGCACTGGCGTACATACCGCGGTCGCAAGGGTCGCAACCCTGCGACCTGGTGCCTGCCGCCATGTGTTGCGGCCCTGGCCCACGCAGAGCAAGCGCGGGGGAGAGGGGGCCCACGGATCAATTTTCGCACCCGGACCCCATGGGTCATGTGTACGCCACTGAGCCGGGGAGAAGGTCGGAAGGGTTGGAGAGGCGTGATTCAGGGGAGGTTGAAAAGGTGAGGGGCAAGGTGGTGAGAATTCATCTGTTCAATCTTGTCAGTAAAGTAGCAAACAAGACTATCAGCTGTAAGGTTAGTTTGGGGGGTGGCCACAGCAGGGCAAAGAAGAGAGTTAAAGGTATCAAAAAGACGCCTGGGATTGTGGGAGCATGAACGAATAAGAGAAGAATAGATCTACTCCCTCCTGTTAAAATAGTCCTAAATATTTGGGAATTCATAAATAAACTTACCATAACAGTATGGTTAATTTACTGAAGCTGACTCTTTAAAGGTTTGACACCTGCATCCACGGAATACAGTTACATATTGAGACGTCAGACCTTCCATCATCTTTGATTTTCTCTAATGATGTTCTTTGCAGCGGAAAGAATGAGAGATTTCATTGTTGGAATGGATGTTAAGTGCCACTAAATGAAAAGCTGTTGCCGCAGAATAAAAGCCATGTTTGATTTTCTAGGCAAATTAAAATCTTATTAAAGAAAATCAAAGGTGTGTGTAACAGATGGAAACACTTTTAACAACTCTAGAATATATAATATAAAGATTATTTTAAAATATTTTATATTATACATGGCATTTAAGTGTAGAAATTAAATTTAAAGCTTGATTCCAAGTTCTCACTTACCTCAGGGAAGCATAAGTCCATTCATGTTAACAATAACTGGCAGTAAGAAGCTCAATTGAATGGCAGCATTAAGTTTAGAAGGTCAAAGATGGAACAATTACAATTAACTGGCTGCTTATGAGCATTTGCAATCTCAGGTGAGAAAAGTCCAACTTTATCCTTTTGTGATTTGGAACAGGAGTGGGTGCTCCAAGAGAGCAAGGTGACAAGGGATAAGACTACCTGAGGAAGGGCTGGACCCACCCATGAAGGGGATAGTTTGCTGAAATTATGAAGTCAGACTGTCTTGGGTGCATGCAAGGATGACTAACAGTCTCCCCCAATCAGAGCAGACCATGTATGGAGCGCTACTGAAGTGCTCTCTGCATGATCCTATTGCAACATGTCTAAAAATGCGCTTACATTTTGCTTGCTGGGGACAGTACCATGGTGTCCCCAGGTGCAGGAAACCAACCTGAACAGGACCGTGAAATTGGGACGGATCTGTTGGATCCAGGAATATTGAGAGGAATGAGTGTAAGCTTTGGTGTGTAAACTCCAGAAAAAAATCAAAGTATCTAGTTTCTCTTTAAGGGCCCCTGACGAAGGTGCATCTCTTTAGCACCGAAACGTGCGTTGGGCATTTCTCTTCTCATATCATAGATCTGGGCACAGGTGGATGTAGCACCATGATTTTGCACTGTATTTAATTTATTTCTATTTCTGTTCAAGGCCTGTCTAGTTAGATTAACAGGGAGAGAGGCTTTTTAATTTAATTTAAACTATCAGTCTATTTTTTGACTGGTTTTTCATTGTTCAATTACCTCTACCTTCCTATCTATCTGCAATAGCTCTATCTTGAGCCTATGTTATATATATTTGAATACTAGACATTTCCCAGGAAAGACAATTGTATGGGACTTAACTCTTTGGATACTCATACCCCAATAGCAAATTATAATAAAGCTGTTAATTAGGGTGGAGCTATGGTATAGGTTATATCTTGATATCCCTATCTATTACATCCTTGGTTGGCATGGAATTTCAGTACCACTTGTATATACTTTATTTATTTTTTACTATTTTCTTATTATAGGTTTCTAACAGCATTTATAGATTAGTAAGCCAGGGTCTGGACTACACTCTACCGTTATATATATTTCCAGGGTATGCAGTTAATCTTAAGTACATTCTGAGACGGACTGCATTTCTCATTGTCTATTGTTTCTAGTTTCTCTTTAATTTTTATTTTAAAAGACCACAATGTCCTTTCAACTGTGTGAAAGTATAACTCATTTGTGCACTATATATTAAAAAAAAAAAAAAGTCTCCTTTTATTACTCCTGTTTTTCAAACAAGGAAGAAAAAAATATTACCATTGTTGATTCCATCAACATTAATTGGGATAAGATTTCTTTCTGAATTATAACTGCACAGAAAAAGCAAATTGTGCCTGACTTATTAAATGACTTAGTTGTAACTCACTTGTGGTTTAGCTGTAACCGCCATTCAAATAGCTCATGGATAATGAATCTATCATCACCTTATATCTAATCGTATGCCACACACATCCACATGATGGATATTTGCTGAAAGAGGTTATTCTCAGTGTATTTATAATAAATGCAAATTAGAAAATATGACAAGCAGTTGTATAAGGAGCTAATTCCTGACTTGAGATTCTATAACCAAAGAAGTCTTTGGACCCATAATATGAATTCCGCTAGCACGTTTTGGTTTTATTTTGCTTTCTGTTGCTTGAAGAGCCAACCTTTGTTTTGGGCAAATGTCACAAAAAGTACCCAAAATTAGTTCCATGCAGGCTATAATAGCTGCTGTAGAACCATTTTTCAACTCAGCTATAGCCACAGCTTGACCGTTTTTGTCTCGGTTTTGCATTTCAGATTTGAAGAATTCCGAGTTTAGTAAATATCCATGTAAGATACTTTTGGTTGCATATATAAAACCACTCCTTTTCAGTGCCATTGCAGAGGAAATGTATTCCTCTCCCACAGTGCCGTATCTTCTGCGCGGCTAACAAGGCATTTGCCTTGGCCGGCACTTTCCAGGGGGCGGCAAAAAATGCCGCCCCCAAATGCCTCAGGCAAATACCTTGTTGTCTTCATTTGAAGGGGGTCCAAGAGCTGGCCGCCTGGCCACCTTTGTCACATGTTCACCCTTTGTCACATGTTCACCTTTTCGACATTGATGGTGGTTGCCTTGCCAATAAAAACAGTGGTGCCCCTGCAGCATGTTGATGGATTCTGGCCTATGCGGGGCAAGTGTAAATGAGGGGGTGCCCGAGTTCCATCAGGCCTAGAACAGCACAGATCCAAAATACACCACTGCTCTCCCATTTATTTTTATTTTGTAAAAGTACTCACTTTTCAAGTGGCTACATTTAACTTTGTTAATGAAGCAAAATTAATGAAGATACATGTGCTGTGGTTTCTGTTAGTAATAGTTTCAGTCATGGCTTTTCATGAATGAAACTACTAGTGAGGGCTCAAGTATTTTTTAAGGAGCAAAGATTTTATTGGATATACACAAGGCTCTAGAACAATATGAGGAACAGGGCTGGCTGAGAAACACAAGCCTTTGCCTGTAGAAGCTGCATATTGACGTAAAAGGTGTAACTTTTATTAATTTATTTTTCTTTGCATGTTTTTATAAATTAATTATCTAGCATTTCAAATGAACGGTCCTTTCATTGTCATGTATTCCGTTAGGTTTATTAGACTGATATTTTCAATGAAAACATAGTCCTTCCCTTTTCCTGTTTGGCTCATTGTAAGTATCGCAGCCATGAGTGCCAAGACAAATGCCAGATGAACATTAGCTTTCAATCACCATTGTTTCTCTGACACTCCTATTAGAAATGGTTGAAATAATTAAAATTATTTAACACATATTTTGTGTACAAAATAGAGCTCTAACAGATGTTAAACATTCTTCGTCTCAGCAGCTTGCCATGTGCTTTCCCCCAGTTATAAATGGACTCTTTTGGCTCCCTGGCATTGAGTCATATTAAAGTACAGAGCAGAAAAAAGACTCTCCTGTACTGTTAAGCAGCTTAAGAAAAAAAAAAAAGAAACAAGGAAAGAAAGAGACGTTTCAGGGACTTGCTAGCGTGCTCTGAATAATCTGGCCTGCTCCTTTTGCAGAATGTGCTAAAAGAGCTGGAAAAGAGGAAAGCAGATCTGAACAGCGTGACCGAGAACAGCGCTGCGCTACAGTGCTTGGTGGAGGGCAGTGAAGCTGCACTGGAAGAGAAGCTTTGCATTCTGAATGCAGGCTGGAGCAGAGTCCGCACTTGGACAGAGGACTGGTGCAACACGCTCTTGGTAAGTACACACACTGGTCCAACACACTCCAGCCATAGTACAGTGTCTAGTTCACACTGTACATTGACAATACACCCTTTTAACTACTTCATGATGATTTTACACACGTATTGAAAACTGTTGGATCAGAGCTGCTCAGTTATGCCTGCCATAGCCTTGTGGCACCTGTCATTACTTTCTCCAGCTTAGAGTTACAGGAGTTTTTTATTTCACAGTAAAAAGTTACAGTCAGTTGCTCAGTGTACATACTGGGGCTCATTAGATGCCAATTGTATATGATTTCCACTTTTTATCATCTCAATTAACAGAGGTGGATGCAAAATGATAACTTCAACATCACCAGTTATTCCGTAAATATGGAAATGTCACTATTTGATCTGGGAAGTTTTCATTTTCCGCATAAATAGCTTGGATTTGGATATTTTTTCAGTTTGGCTACTGTGACCTAAAGTTTGCAATTCCCTGCCAATTCCTAGGTAGTATGGAGGATGCATAATGATAAATCTTGTAGTATGGTAAATTGACATTGCAATATACATTGTGAATGATGAAATAGAAACTGGGGATGGAGAATTGCTTTATAGCTGTCTTCCAGCACCTCTCCTGGCATGTCACATGAGGGAGAGTGAGATACATGTCTTGGTGCTGCCCTAAGATTAGAGGGCCCCATTCTCTACAGTGTTAGTCATTTAAAATGTTTGGTGTATTATTACCTACTGAGCTGTATAGAATTTAAACAACTTATCAAGGAGATTTAATAAGGACCAAATGTGTTCCAGATTAATAAAAGTATTTTAAAATAGCCAGATTGGTACTAGATTTGCCATTTGAATATTTACTAAAGGTTAATGTGCTTCAAATTTGGTTATTTTGGCACAAGTCATTCAGTATAATCTGGTATGTGATTTAGAATCAGTAATTCAAATATGTGAATCCTTTACAATGTAAAAGATTCATATATGTAGCAAACACAGTTTTTATACCAGATCTTGTCTGGATGCAAGTAAAAAAATGGAATTGACCTTCTGTTTGCAGTTGAATCTTGCAAAACCCAGGTTACAAAATGCTGTATTTACAGTAAAACTCCCATACATGTTTCAGAAGAGTTATATCCTCCATTTACCCCCTACTTACTTAACAGGGGTAGGGACATGTTTACATATGCCTCCAGTGAGAGCTGGTAAAGGGAGAAGGTCAGTGGTGTGATCATGTCACTCGCTCCACCCAAAGGGGGCAGAACCACCCAGATAGTGAACTTGCCGTCCTGAAATACTTGCTGATCAGGCTGACGAAATGCCACCAAAGTCAACAAAGTCACCCTTACTGCTTCCATAGGAATTAAGAGTCTAAGTAGCAGACCGGGGCTGATAATCAAATGCCCTTGATTAATTGATCATTAGCAAGTGTGACCACCTCTATAAAAGTCAACGTTTTAGCAGTTTACTGGTCTGGAGCATTCAGGTGTAAGTTAGTACAATGCCAAGGAGGAACAACATCAGCAATGATCTTAGAGAAGTTATTGTTGCTACCAATCAAATTGGGAAGGGTTATAAGGCCATTTCCAAACAATTTAAAGCCCATCATTCTACAGTGAGAAAGATTATTCAAAAGTGGAAAACATTTTCCAATCTTCCCAGAAGTGAACGTCCCATCAAATCTAACCCAAGGTCAGACCATGCAATGCTCAGAGAAATTGCAAAAACCTAAGAGTTAGATCTCAGACTCTACAGGCATCGGTTAGCATATTAAATGTTAAAGTTCATAATAGTACAATTGGAAAAAGACTGAACAAGTATGGTTTATTTAGAAGGATTGCCAGGAGAATTACCTTTCTCTATAAAAAGAACGTGGCAGCACGGCTTACGTCTGCAAAGTTGCATCTGAACAAACCAGAAGACTTTTGGTCCTTTGGACAGAGACGCGGCTAAAGTGGAGATGCTTGTTCTCAACCTATTATGATGTAAACTTGGACAGCTAATGCGACAGAGGGGCCTGTTGCTATGAAAGCTCTTTATTTGTCAACTACCTTGTAAATGATATGAAAGAAAATGCTTTGCACCATAACCCCTAAAATTAACTTTAGTGATTACGGTACTTAGAGTACCCTTAATGTGCACCAATAGAGACATAACTTTCATGTAAGAAGTATTAATTTAACAAATCCACTCCAGTGTTCACTTATCCTTTAAACATCTATTACATGTTTTATCACGTAATTCAGTTACATTTTGTCTTTGAAATCTCTAATTTCAAAGAGTGTAAACAAAGCAATCCCTAAATTTGTTTATTACACTACTCTGAATGCTCCAGCATGGCTTTGCTACCTGTTACTGTTGAATTACAGAATATTAGAAAGTTCTCTCAGGATGCCTATTGGTGTCAAGAAATTAGAGTTCATTATCAGCCTTCTAGTTCAGCATTCTCATCTAATGTTCCTTTATGTGCTGTGTTAGAATCACCAGAGTCAGATGGAGATTTTCGATGAGAATGTTGCTCACATAAGCACTTGGCTGTACCAAGCGGAAGCCCTTCTCGATGAGATTGAGAAAAAACCAGCTAACAAAAAGGAGGAGACTGTCAAGGTAACACTTTATTTTACAATACGTCATATAATATACTGACTGGGCTATTGAATTACAATGTTTTTTCTGTCATTTAGCATTGTTCATTATTTATATTTGCTTTAGTAGCTGCACTCCTGGGATATGTTGTTGTTTATTTAATGAAGAGCTAGGCATGCTGTTTATCCTAGCTGTGTGTAGACCACAACTTCCATCATAGCTTGTGGTACTTGTAGTGCAGTAATCTTGCACATCCCTTGTTTGCTAATGTACAGATGTGTCCACATATTTTTTGCATCCATTTTCTCCTTGGCACTACATGTGGCAATTTTCCACCAAATTACCTCAAATCACCGCCATATTGATTTGATTGATATATACTGAGCAGCCACAACAATAAAAGGTGGTCTATCATCAGTGCAGCTTGTCCGGTGAAGTAGATATTTGGTCTTCCCACCAGCTGTGGAGCCCCAGGGGGGCTTATTTTTCCATTTGGCCACGGGAGCTATACTTTATGGTTCGCATGACAGCAAACAGGCCGCACAATTGCCATAGGTTCACCAATGCTGGTATAGACCCTGCCAGAAATTTAGTCTGCAACCGGAACTCGTTGAATATCCTTTACTAATATGTAGTAACTCTCAAGAATATTCTATTTGTATAGAATCTGCCTTATATTTTGCCACTACAACCCAACAAATGTATGAATGTGTGTCTCCTACTTGACCAAATTTTAGTTTGAATGCATTGGACTGAGTCACGTTTTTCTGTACTAAACACCTGGCTTGTCTGGAAATTTATGGGGACTGGTTTGGAAAGGGGCTCAAAATATGATTTAAATAGCCTGATTCAAAATAATCATTTGCATTATGCTTCTTTTCATGTTGTTTTTTTTTTTTTTTTTTAAAGCGCCTGTTGTCAGAGCTGGATGATGTCAGCCTCCGTGTAGACAATGTCCGTGACCAGGCCATAATATTAATGAGCAATCGGGGCACATCTTGTCGTGAGTTGGTGGAACCAAAATTGGCTGAGCTCAATCGTAACTTTGAGAAGGTTTCACAGCACATCAAATCAGCTCAAGTAAGTGCTTGAAATATCTTCTCTTCCTATCCTTTCTTGGCAGCAAATATGCTACTTCACTCTGATGGGTTGGTGACCTGGTATGCTATGACACAAAATTAACTCAGTAAGTGCCACAAATGCCAGTGCCAGCAACACATTCTGTAGATATGTTTTACAAATTTTCTGGATAGTAATCTGTTAAATGCATACAGTTGTAGTCAAAATTATTCAAAGCCCGTTGAAAATCAGGTTTATCGTCAAAATGTACAGACTTTCAGCTGTTTGCAATGTACAAATCAAACAAAAGCAATTGAAATAGGTCAGCAACAGATGCTTCAAGTGGTTTCCCCAAAGTCAACTGAAAAAGCAACTTATAATGACTTATCCAGTCTAAAAGATTCAACAGCTTTATAGCAAGCATTTTTAGTACTTAGTAGAACACCATGTTTCTTCTGTTATATGAAACAAAACGAAAAAAGTCAACCTAGAGCCTTATATTTAATAACACAAGGTACAATAGACAAACAAAGGGGGGTAACCCCTAAATGGTGAATATCATAGGGAATAAACAAAAAAAAAAGAAAGAAATGCCATTCTACCTGTGTATAATTTGCTGAAGAAATATGTGAACTTAAAAAGTAACTTTTAATAAATAAATCTAAAATAAATATGGAAAAGAAAAAATTATAAGAACAGCAGGAGTACGTGGAGACTATACAGCAAGTAAAACTCAGTGTCTACTAATAGGAACTGTAAAGGTGTTACGAGTTATACAAGTGATACTTTTTATGTATCACGAACAATTGTAACAAAAGGGGGGAGAATCAAAGACTGCCAAGCCAGTGCTGTCAGCAGTGTTCAGCTGAAATACTCTGCTGACAGACGGCAATTAGCTAGTTAAATATGACCAAAGCTGCCTACACAGTAGTGTGGATCATAAATTAGAGGTTACTGTCAAGCAGTAAAGTATGACTACATTTAGCAGAAAAATATCTAAAGCAGTAACAAAAATTAGTAGTTTAGCTATGAAGTTAACCCATTATTAGTAACAAACATTGCCTAAATGATAACTGCATTAAAATGATAAGTCCAAGTCTAAAGAAAACAAAAGATTTTTAGACAGTTTTAAAACAAGCTGCCTGAGTGATAGAAAAAATAATAATATAGTCAGTGACAGAGGAAGGCGTATAGAATAGGATTCCTGAGTCTTGTGCCTTCAAGGGCACCCCTTAATCAAATGCCTGGTCTTGTAAATTTCCCCCCATAAAATGTGATAAAGAGAAATAAAGTATATACATAAAAAGTATCACTTGTATAACTTGTAACACCTTTACAGTTCCTATTAGTAGACACTGAGTTTTACTTGCTGTATAGTCTCCACATACTCCTGTTGTTCTTGTAATTTTTTCTTTTCCATATTTATTTTAGATTTATTTATTAAAAGTTACTTTTTAAGTTCACAGTTTTCAGCAAATTATACACAGGTAGAATGGCATCTTTTTCTTTTTTTTTGTTTATTCCCTATGATATTCACCATGTTTCTCCTGCTGCAAATGAGATGCATAGCCAGACACCAACTTATGGCAGTGTTCCTGAGGAATCTTAACCAATTGTTAAGGCCAAGAGCAATGGCCTCCATTTAAGCAATATTTTTAGGATTGCGTGCTGCAACCACCTTCTTCAAATCCCACCAGAGATTTTCTATGGTGTTCAAGTCAAGGTGACTGTGATGGCCACTGTAAAATTTGAATAATAATTTTGCAAGTAACTGCAAGTAACTATTGTAAAAACCAAAACCAAAAAAAACAACAAATCATTTCGAACCTTCTTCTATGATAGCAGAATATGTTTTATCTGATATCACAGAAGACATTTAATTGTGAACATCAAGAATAACTAATTTAAGTGAAATTGCAGATGTGACACGTGGTTCAAGTTGAAACATTTATCAGTGGACACAGTAGGTAAAAGATCTGTTGAGTAAACTTTGTGTTCTTCTGGATGTTTTTCTATTCAGTTTATGGTTGGTCATGATACTCGGTCACAGATTAAAGGTCCAGAGGAAGAGTCTTTGCTTGCGGATAATTCTACAGTAGAACTGGAAATGTTTGAGTCTGAACTCCTGGTTGCCCAGAAAATGGTCGAGAGACAACTACAGTCAGTGACTGATCATGACAGGGTGGGTATTGGTAATGATTAGGTAATTGAACCCTTACAGTCTTATGCATATTTTGAAAAACATCACATTAAGGAGATTTTGTTGCTTCTAGTGGTAACAATTCACCCTAAACATTTTATAAATTGATATTTGATTGCTTGTTGTATTGTAGTTACAGTTTCACTCATTGTCTATTTGCCTTCACAATCACCTGCACTTTATTTATTTGACCTATTTATAGAAATATGGTTTGCCCCTTGCTCTTCACTCGATATTCTCTTACAATATTAACGTGGTTCTGTCCCCGTCTGTGGTCTTTTAATAATTTGCAAAGATCACCTAGCAGTGGGGTGGCAGAGTGGTACATGGGAAGGTGAGTTATACGTACCCGAATCTGTCCTTTGTAGCTGCTGCCATCTTCTTCCTGATGGTCCTCTTCAGCTTCTGGCACTTCATCTGCCAGGAGCTGATATCAGCATTGTGCCTGCGCGAGAATACAACACTGAGGTCTATGAAGGATCTATTAAATGTGAGTATTTTATAAAGAGGTTATCTTTATGAAATACTTATGTTGGATGGGGAAGGTGGTTGTCTGTGACAGAGCCGATTTAAAGCATCTCATTAAGTTATAACACAGTGTGAATTTGTTACATGTTTTTGTATTAAATTAGAACAATTGAAAACAACATTGCAAACTTCAGGCTAAAACATCCAAGCTGTAACTATAGCCAAGTTGGAGAGATATTTCTTCTCAGCTAATTTCACTACTTTGATTTACAATTTACTACATTGAATTTTTAGGGAAAACTCGCATGGCTGTTCAAGTAGAAAAGGACATACTGGCATAGAGGGAATTAAAAAATGTGTAGGACAGGAGAAACTGGCATGCTTATTGGAAGTTAAGGATAGGAGTGATTGACATAAAGGGATGGAGAATTGGCATACGGAAAAATCTGGGAGACGTTCATGGATAGAGTGAAAAGAATATGAAATACTGACACAGGGTGGCGATATATAAGAGACTGGCATAGAGCGTTGGGGAATATGTGAATTTGTTATTTTAGGTAGTGATGATGGAAGTGAATATATTAGAGGAGAGGGTGCAATGGCAAATATGCGCAGAGCAGTCTGTCAGAGGGGGAAAAGGAAGGATGGGGAGATGAGACTGGACTAGTGGGGTGGTAGTGTAGGAGGCTAGCAGAGAGCTGGCATGGGGAAGAGACAAATAGGCGGACAGATAGGAAGGTTATTACAGGGGAATCAGCATTGCAAACACAATATACAATATAATATGTTTAAGCACATTTAAACAACAATAACTTCAGCAAGTATTTTTAAGTGTTAACTTTTAAGAGCAAGAGAAGGAAACTTTGTTTTCAGTAGCATTTATAATGTGCCAGCAATAGAAGCATTCAGTAGTATTGATGTCCAGTGGACAGAGTGTGTGAACTGTGCAGTGAATCCTGCCAAAAGGCGGATTAGACTTGGCAGCTAGGAGTTTGGGTGTTGGCAAATTTGGCATTGGATCAGCAAAAAAAAAAAAAGGATATTTTCTATGTTTAATGCATTTCAGTTTCCATGCATTCTTGGCACAGAGCAAGGATTTAGATGGGAAGTGATTTAAAGTTAGTTAACCCTCTTGAAAGTCAGCATGTTGAGAAACTTTCTAATTAACCGATAGTTCTGAGAGTGTTAGTCTGTGTGAATGAAGTGTAAAAGTGTTGGATTTTCATAACAAGGAAGAGAGGCATGGCTCTGATGCAGATACAATTACTTCAGGCGCTCCACATCAATGCATTGTGCAGCCACATGGCACTGAGCTAGTTAATGAGAGCTATCTTATAAACGTATCACATATCTTAGAGCAGCAAGATGTCAGGAGCTAGTATTATGAATAGCTCCAGTCAGATTGATCATACAAGCACATTATTTTCAGACTGATGAAGAGAACACTCAAATTGAAGAAATTCTACTAAAAGGAGAGGCTTTGCTGCGGAAGCCCCTAGAAGACAACAAGAGAGAAAAGCTGCGACTGGAACTGCTGCTTTTACAGACCAGATACAACAACGCAAAGGTCAGGACCTTCATCATTGTGCCCTTACAGTGGGGTAATTTTGCAGATATGTGCGAATATGGGGCAAATAGCAACTTGGCATCAAGTCAAACGGATTGTTTTGCAAGGAAGTCACTTCTATAAAACAGAAAGGGCTATAAATTAGGTCAATTCTAGAACCAGGTCCTAAATGTGCTGCAGTCACCATATACACCAGTCAAATATGTATGCACATTGCCCTAAATATGACTATTTTCACAAGGAATACTACAGTTTTATTTATATAAATATAGACACCTAATTGGAAAGTAATATGCCAAATATATTTCTTTTAACGGTTAACTATTTGTTAGTGTGTATGTCATTCACTTGTATATTCTTAAATTCACCATGTGTCTGGTGACTTGCAGGAACTGCAGCAAATTCGGAAGAGACAGGAGATAAAGCTCTCTCCAGTTTCCAAG
The DNA here is from genome assembly GCA_933207985.1 of Pelobates cultripes. Classification (NCBI taxonomy): domain Eukaryota; kingdom Metazoa; phylum Chordata; class Amphibia; order Anura; family Pelobatidae; genus Pelobates; species Pelobates cultripes. The sequence goes on from OW240913.1 coordinate 174,101,356, forward strand.
CCTATTGAGAAGGAAAAAGATAACTTCTTCAACTGGATGAATGAGACAGAACATCGTCTGTCCGGTCTCCATGAGGCAGAGGATGACCAGAAGCTTCAAGTAAGTTGGACACTGACAGCCTAAATCTCTGGTGGGGCATGTGAATTTTCAACATGCTCAGTTTTCAGCATGCTCAACAGGAAGAAATGATGATCTGCAGCCCCAGACCCAGAAGTCCATCATTTCTTCCTACTGAGTGATGGTTCCCAGCCCAGTGACCCCTAAAGGTAAATGCCTTATTTAATCCTTTTTACATGCTCCAAAAGCCATAGCAGACAGACATATCTATAAAAGTCACTCTCAGCTTGTTTAAATAACTCTAGATAATTTTGTACATGGAAGAGAGCAGCAAAGAATACAAGTTGGGTATCAGTTTAGCAGTTGTCATGTCAAGCCTTCTTGTTGCCATTTCACAACAATTAGTGTTGTGAAAGGGCAAGCTGTAAGATGAGGTCAGAGATCTCATATATGACATCATAAGAGATATTTAAAAGTACACATTTATTATGGAAGTATAAGCTTAATGAAAAATACTAAAATAAAGGATGTTTCTGATGGCTATAATGTATCGCCTCAGCTTTGCAGCAGACAGGTCGGCCAAGCTACCCACCAAACACATGGTTGCTAGAAATATTCAAAGTAACCTCCTCAAACCAATATTTCAGAATTTGACACTGTATCCTTTAAAGTGCTGAGGGAATTCATTTACACACAATGTAACCTCATCTTTTAAAGGGAGAAGGGCAAGGAGGAGTTAATATTCCTCTTGATAATTATTTTCCCTTGCACAGCCAGTGTGCATAACCATAACACAAATTAGTTGGTACAGTGCAAAAAATATGTATGATATTTAGAACGATTTTTTAGGATGTGGTCCTTGCCCTCTTTGACGCAGCTCATTTTTCCCCATACAAGAGGCCATTTAATTCCTCGTATAGGTCCAACTTGACACACAACTACTGTAGTAAAATTTTGAAATTCAATATAACTTTTCTGGACTGGCTCTCCATAATCACCCAACTTTTAAATCATATTAATATTGTGTGGTTTTTTTGTTATTCTCCAAAAGAGGTTTCCTAGCTCCAGCTGCACATTTAGATAAATCACTTACATAGAGACAGGTTCTTTAGAATGTAACTTACTGTCTCTGATATGGGCGCGATGTAAACTAGCTACCTTGCACAAAACTCTATCAAAATCTCAAGTAATATGCTGAGGTCTATTTTCTATGAAAAAAGTTATACATTTACATACACTACTATATCTTTAAGCTAAATGTATATTAAAATATAGATCAATTTTCTATAAAACACGTGTAGTTTTTAAAATATAAATATATTTCAAATTGAAAAACTTAGGTTTTACTTGTACTTTTTGTTTTTAGTTACACTCTTGCCTTGTTTTTGATTATTACATCCATATATTGCGTTATATCTGAACGACCAGTTTGATGTGATTATTTAAAAAGATTACTTGTTCATGTCTTTTCCTAATTTAAAACATCTTTGCTTGAGAGTTTGTTTTACTCCTCAGTAATATAATGGCATTAAAACAGCTGTTATTTACTAAACTCTAAACAACAGTAAAGGTGAGAAGGTTTATCAAAGCTGTAACTTATTCAATAATAAATGGAGGGGCTCATCTTAAAAGTTTTTCAAAGTGCACATGTAACTAGAGCTGCTCCGTGTGTGAGGAAAGTTAAAACCTGGATTTTGATCGACCTGTCTAGATGAGGGACCACTGGCTACCCTGCCCCGAGATCCGATTAACAAGACACTTTCTATTAGTAAGACTGAGTGTTTTTCTCAGGAGCTGCTGCAGGAGCTGGATGATCACAGAGAGGAATTCATCGCTCTGCAGAAGAAGACTGGCTCTCAGCTGCATGAACCTGCTGGGGAAGTGGATGGAGGGAAAGTAAAAGAGCGCTGGGAGGAGATTGAAAAGCAGTTTGCAATTTATCTCGGAGTTCAGCATCACAGCCTGGTAAGTAAAACCCCTGCCTTGCTCCTGGGAACAGTTTGCTTATTTTTATTATTTAATATTTGTGCATCATACAGGGAGGACTAGTACAGCAATATGTTGTCTTCAAAAAACAAATACAAGAAGAAACCATTCAGTATGAATGGTTTCTCTACAGTTGTTTTTCAATTCCCACTACTGTAGAAAAATCTGCAGGGATATCATCAAAATGCAGTTTCATGTATGGAATAAAGCAGTGCTACATTTCCATTTATGCAGTGTAATGAATATTTAAAATGCTTAGAACATATATTTTTTTCATTATAATATGAATGTTTTCTTTAAAAAAGTAAAAATAGAAAATCTGTTGTTGACTTGATCACTGGTAACTCCTTGATATTAGCAGTATTGTTACCAGACCACATGACACGCCACTCTACAAGCAATACCTATAACAGCGGTGGTGGAACAATAGACCTCAGATGCTGAAGAACTGGAGATTCCTTGATGTTTTACTATTCTAAAGGCTGGCAATGCACAATGGCAGTTGTAGGTCTACAACATCTAGGGATCCACCTAGTCCTGACCTAGAACAATATCTATGAACACAGCTGAATTCCTTATTCCACTTCACTTTAAAGAAATCTATGACCTTTAACCCCTTAAGGATCAAACTTCTGGAATAAAAGGGAATCATGACATGTCACACATGTCATGTGTCCTTAATGGGTTAAAAGAACTGGTTTAAATAGTTAAGTGTATGCAGGAACTGATACATAGCTATATGTACATCAACAATTCTTCTTCAATGCATTCTCTTTTCAAACATTTTTTATTAAAGGTTTTATGTTTTTACATCAATAAATGCATACAAGACAAATTGTATATGGAGATACATACAACAAATGCACAAAAGAGTACAAAAAAAAAATAAAAAAAATAGTTTTATAATACCCTGAACGTCCGTGGCACATTTGAGCACTGGAAGCGATCATAATCGCTTCCAGCCGCTCAAAGGGTATTGCAGAGATGCCTTGATGTCGAGGCATCCTGCAAAACCCCCCCCTCACTGCCAGGTTGCTCCACGTGGCGCCTGGCAGTAAGGCAGGGCACCGGAAGCCATTAGGCTATCAAAATACACTTAGAATGAAATGTTATATACATGTAGACTTCAAATATATAAATATGTATATATATATATTTAAATTCTATGTGCATATTTATGTAACATTTTTACATAATTAAGTAATTTTATTGATTGCAATTTGGAGGACATGCCTGAACACCCAGGCCAAAAGTCAAGAGAATTTCATTTGATAGCACTATATTTAACCCTGCAACTCTCCAAGACACCCTAAAACCTGTACGTGGTGGCTACTATTTTACTCGGTAGACTTCACTGAACACAAATATTAGTGTTTCAAACTAGTAAAACATATCATGATGATATTGTCAGTGAAAGTTAAGTTTTTTGCATTTTTCACACACAAACGGCACTTTAACTGATGATATTGTTGTGATACGTTTTACTGTTTTGAAACACTAATATTTGTGTTCAGCAAAGTCTCCCAAGTATAACAGTGCCCTCCATGTACAGGTATAAAGTTACAGGGTTAAATATAAGGCTTGATTTTCATTTTTTTCACTTTAAAATTTGCCAGGTTGGTTATGTTGCCTTTGAGAGCGTATGGTAGCCCAGGAATGAGAATTACCCCCATGATAGCATACCATTTGCAAAAGAAGGCAACGCAAGGTATTGCAAATGGTAATGCAAATGTGGTATGTTCAGTCTTTTTTAGTAGCCACTTAGTCACAAACACTGGCCAAAGTTAGCGTTTATAATTGTTCTTTGCATTTTTAACACATAAAAAAATATGAACGCTAACTTTGGCCAGTGTTTGTGACTAAGTGGCTACTAAAAAAGACTGGACACACCCCATATTGAATACCATGGGTTGTCTACATGTACATGTGAGGTGTGAGTCAGAGATTTATGACAGATAACAGTGTTACAATGTCACTATTGATACACTTTCTAAACTCAGGACAAAATTTAGAAACTATTTAGCACGGGTGTTTTTTGGCGGTTGTAGATGCGTAATACATTTTGGGGGTCAAAGTTCGAAAAAGTGTGTTTTTTTACATTTGTTCATCATATTTTATATTTTTTCTTTTTAGTAAATTATATAATATGATGAAAATAATGGCATCTTTAAAAAGACCATTTAATGGTGAGAAAAACAGTATATAATATGTGTTGGTACAGTAAATGAGTAAGAGGAAAATTACAGCTAAACACAAACACTGCAGAAATGTAAAAACAGCCCTGGTCCCAAATGGTAAGAAAATTGAAAAGCGGTCTGGTCACTAAGGGGTTAATAAGAACCAAAACTGCTTTAAGTGTCCTTTTCTTTATTGTAGTAGGTTGTAGTCAAGATTATCCATATTTCTTATAGAATTACTTTCTTATGTGCTATGTAGACTTGTGTTAATATTCTAAGTGGTTAGCCACAGTCGTTTAAATTGATTGTCATTTAAAAATGTGTTTGTGTGACTTGTATATAATATGCACTGCTAACTGAGTACATATATTCTTCATTTCAGGATGTGTCAGCCGATGATCACCTAGATGGCAGCACTTTCTCATCACAGTACACTCCTTCGCTTCTCCCATCAGACTATTTAGTGGAGATAAACAAAGTACTGCTTTCTATTGCCGATGCAGAGTTACTCCTCAATGCTCCTGAGCTGAACAGTGGAGAATATGAAAACTTTTCTATACAGGAAGATTCTCTCAAGGTACATCAGTCAGCACACATATCAATCATATGTCCTCACAGTGTACATAATCTTCAATTTTAATTTCCTGAAGTGTAATGCCTTACATTTTTAATATTTTTAAAATTTATTTTATTTCCCACTTTTTTACGGTACCTTGTATTTCTTGTTTTTTGTGGAACTGCAATTATAACTGTTACTGTTTCTTGCATTGCACATAAGCACACAGTGGTGGTAAAAAAACAACAACTTTTTTTTTAACCACTAGGACTGCCATGTTTCTTTTTTTTTCTTTGTGCATATGAGGACAGACAACATTTGTTCTTGCAGTGCCACAACAGCGATTGCAGGCTTATCTTATACATTGAGTTATTATGGCATGCAGTTAAACAGCACATTTTTTGTTATTTTTCATGCGAAATTAACATGCTAGATGTGACAAGTATGTTAGTGCATATACAACAGCGCTAGGCAGTGTAAGACCTTACATGGTAATTATTAACGTGAACAATTGCAAGCTATGCATATGAGCTGGTGTGTGTAGCAATGGTTGAGCTCAGAATCACTACTCTGATAGGATACTTAGCAGATTGTGTATGTTCGCCGATTAAATCTTAGAGCAGTTAGAATATAAACTAAACGTGATAGTCACAAAAAAAAAAGCAAACTGGTTAAGTCCACTGGGTCCTTGCATGCAAGTCGCTCCGTTCCCCTTTTCCTGCTCGGTCGGGCTGCTGGAGACAGTGGGCTGAGAGGTATGCCTGATCTCCTAGGTTAGAGTGTGTCCACTGGGCTCATCTTATGCCTCACGGCCGGCGGCCATATTTGCCTCTCCTGTTCTAGATGTGTTGCAGTAGGTGGGTAGCTGGGGACTGGGCAGCCCCACCCTGTGGGGTGCCATGTCGCCTTGCTTGAGGGTTGGGCAGGTTTACCCTGTTGCTGGTTGCCTGATCGCTAGAGCTCCAGTCCCCTCGAGGAGATGAAGTGATTCTCGGGTAGCCGCGTCGCGGCGAGGCAGTGCAGCGGCCATTTTAGGTCCGGGACATCGCAGCGCGTTCCGCAGGTTTCGGTGGGGATCGCTTCGGTGCCCTTCAGTGGGGGTGAAGGGGCCTGTGAGGTGTGCCCCAGACCTGTCGTGTGGCGGCCCGATAAGTAAGCAGGCAGGGTGGCGGACGTCCATCCCGCCTCTCTCACATGGAAGCCGCAAGCTCCAAAGCCTTGTATGGCCCGTGGGGCCCCAAAACTCCCGATCTCACCTTGCTATTTCCCTCCGGCTCATATATAGGCTGTAAGCCCAGATTAACAGTCGATAAGGCCATATTTCTGCAGGAGCCTCTCCCTCATGCGACCGGTCAGCATGGCGGGCAGGCCCCGCCCCCGACTGCCATGTTTCATACCTGCAATCATAAGTCACAACAGTAATTAAAGATGGCTTTGTTAAACCCCTAATGTCATTGGACCCTTATATGCTGTCCTGCTTACACAGTCACATACACACACACACATAATCACAGATGTACGCACACAATCTCAGACCCACACACATACAATCATATACATACACACACAAGCACAGACCAACACATGCCCATACAACCACAGACCTATACACACCGTCACAGACATACACACACAATCACAGACCTATACACTCAGTCACAGACACACGCACACATACACGTATACACACAATCACATATATACACAAACACAATCAGAGACCTATACACATATAATCATAGCTGTACACACAAATACACACACACAGACAATCACATACATACAATTTATTATTTACTACTTTATTTATAAAGTGCCAACAGATTCCGCAGCGCTGTACAATTAGTGGAGAACGTACAATATACACAGACAAATACAAGAAGTAGAGAAAGCCCTGCCTGTAAGCTGATATCTAGCCATTGGAGCTCTTTTATACAAAGTGCTTGGCTAGATGGCCCGTGAGTTTACAATCTAAAGGATTCCGTGGGGATTTGAGACAAGAGGTAGCAGGGGAAGTTTGGAGGGGATGGCTGAAAGAACTTAACAGAGAAGCAGCTATTGGTAAAATACAAAGAGAATGAAGAGGTAATTGAGTGAGAATCTCAAACAGCTGGATGAGCATGCTATATAATTAGGGGGAGCCTGGGTGGGAAGTGGGGAGAAAAAATGCAGTGCTTCACTGAGTTTGAGTGTGAAGTGAAGCCTGAAGAACAGAGAAGGAGATTGAACAGTTATATGAAAGTATTTACACCTGGGAGGAGAATAGGAAAGGATGGGGGAGGGGAGAGAAGGGTAGAATGGCCATGTGTTATATACTATTGAAAAGTTTAGCAACCAAATTCTATCACCCAAAATATTAATAACTGTGTACATGAAATATTGGTCAGAAACACTAAATGACAATAGTGCAAACTGCATGTACAGAAAATTACAGTGGCAAACTACAGGTATAAATGGTAGCAATTCTATAGTAACACATGATAATATGGTAGCAATCCAAGAATAAATGAGGTGGAGTATCTTCCAAGATTCAGTCAATACCTGAGAATGGTAGGATTTTCTGCAGGATGCAAAATGCAGTGCTTCACTGACAAACACATAATCACAGATCTCAACACACTATCACTGACTTAAACACACACACAATCACAAACATACACACAGATCCACCCCCACACATACACAATCACTGAACAAAACATAAACACAAATTACATTCATACATTCAGTACGTAAGAGGTCCACCCAGCCTCCCTACTTTGCTCTGGGAGGGCTGGAATAGATCATCTGTGCCTGGTGGGTAGCAGTTGCTGCTGGGCTGTGATCTCTGTGCTGTTCCTGCACAGGTCCCTAATGCGTCCAGCAGTTATGATGATCGCGGGATGACATCATACCCAGCCGGCTCGCTGCAGGGCACACTAGGGAGCTGTCCAGGAGGGGCACAGTATGTAAAGGGCTCCCTCACCGCCTTTTTTTTTCGTATTACCTTTTGGCTCAGTTAATGGACAGATAACTTGACAATGCCCTGTAGAATTTATTTTCATGCACCTGAAAATCCTTGTTTTTATGTGCCAAACTATACTAATTGTTGAGATGAAAAAAAAATATAAAAACAGCACCAGACCTTCTCACTGTCATCACCAATTGTGTGCATAACCCACATCCTTAGTAGCTTTCTCTCTAAAGTAACAAACTTTGGTAACTGCCCTTCTGAAGTTCTCTCAGATATTTCCTGTTTGCAATATCACATATCTCTACACACCTGTATAATAAACATCTTACAAAGAGGGATTTCTGATGTCTCTCAAGCTCACTCCTGCAGTTTTACTTAATCACCTAAACACTATCGAAATGATTCCTTTTCATTTGACTGGATACAGAGATTTACTAAGATTAATATGTTCCCTTCCTCTAATATACTGAAGACTTAAGACGTTGTGCTCTTTCAAGTCTAACATGAAGAGTATCATTTTGTTCTAGAACATTAAAGATGTATTGGACAAACTTGGAGAACAGATTGCAGTTATCCATGAGAAACAGCCTGATGCCATCTTGGAAGCTACAGGACCTGAGGCAGTACAAATTGGAGACTCCTTGACTCAGGTGAACGCTGAATGGGATCGGATCAACCGTCTGTACAATGACCGGAAGAGGTAAGAGTAGTGCATATTTAAAAAAAAAAAATGAATCTTTTGAGCCTTCCAGTTTCTAAGGTCTCCACTTAATTTTGTTGGATAAGCCAAGTCGATAACATTTTTAAATAATTTTTTTTCACCATATTAAAATATTTAATATATATCATACATAATAAACTATATCAATCAAACAATATCAAAATATTGCAACATTTAACTATTTTTTTCGAAGACTAAATCATTTTAAAAGTTGAATTAAGTTGAATTATCTTGGTAGATATTTAACTTGGTGGAGACCGTGGAGTTTGCTTTTTTTCTGTCCTTGTCATTAACATTAACTTAAATGCTATACATTTGAGATGGAATTTAATTATGAGGACTTCAGATGTCAGTTTCCTATGTAACAAGAGGTTAAAATGCTAACTTCTGTTTTAGTATGTTATTAATTATAGTCAAAACAGAAAAAGGAAAACAACTAATAATATTTATCTAATATTTATAGCATCTGCAGCAGTGTTCTGTCAGGACAATGGCAATGATTTGCCTGCTAATTTACAGAAGAAGCAGAGTTTTGTTTATTGCAGTGTGCATGCGGGGAGAGATAACATTCTGTGCATGCACATACTGTGCGTGCACAAAACAGAGAAATAATTGCAGCCTCTTAAATGTCAGCAAGCTCATCGCTGCCATTGATAACAAAGATACTGAAGCAGCGGCTATTGCCTTAGGGGTAAATTACTCTGATTTTGCTTTGTCTTGAGATCATGCAAATTTAAACAAAACAAACAAGTGGTCCAAATGTATTAGAAATGCACTGCTTTTCAAGCAATGCCCTTCTTATATAAAGGATATGTTAAGAGAAATTAAGACACGATGTGAAGGAAAAATATGGTCAAGCTATTCCAGTCTCTTAAGAATGTTGCTTCTTTGAATGACTCTAAATCACAGTTTGGCAAATAGTATACAGTGCAATGCTTTATTACAATAATAAACACAATCTAGGTCAAATAGTAAAAGTAAAGAGACACATATGTACACTTAACTTGTATATATTTAAAGCAATAACATTTCTACAAATTGTATTTTGTCTTGTTTTTCAAAGTTCTCAGATTCAGATTGATTATCCCCTTAAGGACACAGCTTCAAAAGCTTGTCTTACCCTTAAGGATGCAAGCCATTTTTGCTGTTTATGTTCTAACGCAATTTGCATCTCTGTCATTTATTGTACCAACACATATTATATAACAATTTTTATAGGGCAAACAGTGCTTTAATTTGATGTCACATATACATAGATAAATTCTCATTAATTATAAAAAAAAAATGCCAAAAATGGGGGTTGGGGGGAAATTATTTTTTTTTTCACAGTTTTGGCAATAATAGCATGTGCATAATATGTCCAGCTTAGAAAAAGTAATTCAAAATAAATTAATTTATGTGTCTTGATTTATAGAGTACATAATATGTATAGGATTTCAGCTTATTTTAAAAAGTTACAGGTCACAAAATACAAGGACTAAAATAAAATTTCAATGTGAAACAATTTTAGAAGTTGGTATGTTTGTCTTGTAGGTTTAGTAGCCATCACAGAAAACAAAATTACCACTCAAAAGTATATATTTATATATAGTAGACATCACATGCTATTTACCTATGGTTAGTTTGACACTTTTTACATACGGTAGCCATTTCATCTCCAATATCTGCTAAATATTGGAGTAAAATTGTGTTTTTTCTCTCTTATGGCATATACACATATAACAAGGTTTTTGTAATGTGTATTTCGTAAAGCTGGTGTGTGCTATTCCTGCACAGAACCCCATATTGTGTTCAGCTACATCTGCTGAGTATAAGGATACCCCCATTGTATGCCTTTGGCACTATTCTGTAAAGCTACAATGCCATATAAGAGACAAGGCTATTTCAGTTTCTATAGTTAGAATTTTGGTTGATGGATTTGATGGGCTTATGTCTCATTTTAAGGTATTCTAGCAGTGTGACTGTTCAAAAAACCCCACAAAGGGCTTCCATTTGATAACGCAGACACCGCAGGGTATCTTATATGGTGTATATTGTGCCTTAACTTGTCACCATTTTTTCACTAATTTATGTCAATGTTTGTGGTGAGGGGAAAAATATTTTTACATATATGTTGCATTTTTTCTTACACTTGATATGCACCACTGTCATAAAAACAAATTATGCTCAGTTTCATCTTCTGAGTAAAACAATATGCCCAATGTATTACCTAGACCAGGCTTCCCCAAACTCCGGTCCTCCAGATGTTGCTGAACTACCACTCCCATGATTCTCAGCCTATTTCATTCATAGAATCATGGGAGTTGTAGTTCAGCAACATCTGGATGGCCAGAGATTGGGGAAGCCTGACCTAGACACTATTTTGTAAAGTTACAGTGCTGTAAAAGAGACGTGACAAGCTCATGTTTTTAAGTGTGAATTTTCATGGAGGGTTTTGATGCATCCATGTCACATTTTGAAGCTCTTGAGCAGGCTACATATTCCAACTACACCATAAAGGCATACCATTTCTTAAAGCAGACATCCCAGGGTATTTCAAAAGGCATATATTGAACCTTAGCATGAGATCATTTTTCCGCTAGCTTGTACCAAGTGTAGTGATAATAAGCATTTTTTCTGCTTTTTTGACACACAAAGTTAGTTTGCACAGTATATTTTGCAAACCTTATGTGTGCTACAACTGTATAATACTTCATATGTTGCTCAGCTATGTCAGCTGAGTACACCAATATCCCCGTATTTACCTTTGCCCGGTATATGTAGATGTTGAAGTGGCACATTCCAGTTTTTTTCAAACTTTTAATTTGTACGCTGTGTCCATCTCCCATTTTAGAATATTTTAGCAGGCAATATAATCTGACTACCCCATAAAGGCATACCATTTCTTAAAGAAGACATCCCAGGGTATTTCAAAAGACATATTTTGAACCTTAGTGTGGGATAATTTTTCTGCTAGCTTGTACCAAGTGTAGTGATAATAAGCATTTTTTCGCTGTGTACATGTTCTATTTTGGAGTAGTTTAGCTGTTTGGTTATTCAAACTTCCCCATAAACACATACTATTTATTAAAGAATACACCCTGAGGTAATTCAAAAGGCATATTTTGAACCTTAGGGTGGGATTATTTTTTCTCTAGTTTGTTCCAGGTGTAGTGGTAATGAACATTTTTTAATGTATTTTTTTAACTTTTTAAAACCTTTTTTACTTATTCAATTTTTTAACTTTTTTAAACTTGTACATTTTTTTATAAACTTTTTATTTTACCGTTAACCCCTAACTAGCAGTAAGCAGCACTAACAGTAAATTCTGACTCTGTGAAACTGTAGGAGGCACCTTTAGTGGCTCTCTGGGATACAGCCTCTAGAGACAGTCTTAATACTGCAATGTTTACATTGCAGTTCCTCTAAACCTGCAATGTTTGATATTTCAGGGTTAGGGGAATATGGGCACTGCACCCACACCACGTCAATGAGATAAAGTGGTTTGGATGCCTAGAGTGTCCCTTTAAGTAAATATATATTCTCTTTTTCCCCCTGTTACACCTAGAAGCAGATTTTTTTTTTTTTTTTACTGTGTAGTCCAGAGATTGGATAACAAAATCTAGACTAAAATAACCAAGTTGTGACTATAGGTAAGTTTGAGATTTTTTTGTAGTTCAGCTATTTTAGCCTATATTCAACTTTGGTTTTGATACCATTTGAAGTTTAAGGAATAAACTCTTAAAAGTAAGTAAGAGAAAACGTGAAACCCCTCTGGTCCTCTCTCAGATTTCCATTGCAGTCACATACTCATGACTCATATGATCACAGTAAGAAAAACTGGCCTTTGTAAAATTGAATAAAGCGTAACATTTTTTTCGTACCTGCAAAAATCAATTTCTTTGTTTTTTGCATTGATTTGTGTGTTTTTAATTTAGTTTCTTACCTTTAGAGATGTATTTACTTTGCAAAAATATTGATTTAGCGCATGGACAACATAATTACATTGCAGTTTATAATAGTTGGACAAAGTAATTTTCCATTTCTTGAGGAGACATTCGTGATTGAAACTAGTACATAAAGTGGATACTTTTCTTTAATTCTCTTTCTATCTGTTCAGCCGTTTTGACAGGTCTTTGGAGGAGTGGCATCAGTTCCATTGTGACCTTAACGACCTGACACAGTGGACAACTGAGACAGAACAATTGCTGGCTGAGTCCCATTCACCAGGAGGCACCTTAAATATGGAGAAGGCTCAAATAAATCAACCGGTAAAGTCTGGATATCCAGATTGTTATTTACAAATTATTCACCTTTAATGATAAATGGACTCTGTGTGGATGTTTTTACCACCTATTTCTTTTTTTCCCAAAACATTCTGTGTTTATTAGGTTGATTGTTTTAGCATAGAGGCAATCATTACAGAGGGGAAGCATTACACGGATAGATATACATACATTTGTAACATGAGTCCACAGGCATTCAGGTTCTGGTTACATTAGATTGTTCGTGAATATACATTTTGCCAATACATTCTAAGGATGTTGAGTTTGTTGGCCGATGCGTATATTGGCTCGTTAGAATTGGTTCCCTGTTGTAAGCCAAAGTGTTTAGTTTGGAGACAGTTTGGTGCCTAGCTGGTGTGGGCGAGGAGCGAGGGGAAAAGGCTTTCTGAGCTTGCAGGACTCAAGCCAGGATTCCTTTGTGGGCCAGTGTCCGTGACCTGGGCCAAAGTTTTTGGGTGTCTTCATTGGGTGGGTATCCCTTGTTTTCAGTCTGCTGTGTTGAGGGCTCGGTCTCCCTCCTTGCTAGGTGGTGTACTCCTGTGCTTTGCACAATCCGGTTACCACCTATTTCTTTTTAACCACTTAAACAATTACATAACTTGCAATCATGAGTGTAGTTAAGAAATAAAAGGAACAATCTGTTATTATACATTGTTTTCTTGTTATTTTCATTTCTTGGAGCATAGCCCTTTAAGGTGTGTACTCATCGCTCTATTAACAGGGGGCATCTCCTGAGGAATCACTTTTGCGATGTCACTTCTCATGCAACTCTTGCTATACTTTATTATCTTGACTCACCCTATTGTCCGTTAGATTAACCTGCTTAAATAGCTATTTTTTATGCCTCATCTGCTGTCTTACGCTACTTAAACCTTAATTTTAATGGAAGATGTTGCAGCTCTTTCCCATATCACTCTGCTTATGTTATAATCAATCTGCAATATCCTTGGTCAAATTTCAAATTTTTTCGAATAGAGGTGGCATCCCATAACAATATGACTGCCTGTCATATTCCGTAATACAAAATGAAAGAATATGTTATAAATCAACTGATGTAGAAGAAAATATGTGACAAAAGGTAGTCTTGCAGCCTGCTCCATTTCTTTAAGGGATTTGATTGGCTAGACAGTGTGCTCTAATTATAAGGACTGTGGAGAAATATATAGCGCTACCTGCAAGAAATAGGTTATTGCTTCAGAGTCTAAAGCAATCGATGGTGTAGAGTCTCCCCTGAGCAATGAGCCCTTGAACTTAGAAATGGAGAGTCTAAAGTTTTATTACTCAGGGGAGAATCTAGTCTGTTGATAGCATCACAGCTCATTAATCACAACAGCCGCTTATTATTCATTGTACTTACTAATTTTTCACGGTAGTCACACATGGCATAAGTTTTACTTCCTATAAAAGTAGCATTTTATCATAGTCATGGGAGCTATACTAATAATGTACTGAATACTTACACAATGCCCATTGCAATTTTAGTGGCTTATTTATGGAGCATTCACTGTCAAAGAATCAGCAGCTCAAAATTAGAGAAATTTATTATTGAGGAGACAGGTTCACTTTAAATCACTTTATTTTCCAGCTGCAAAACACTTTTGAGAATAGCATGTATAATAGAATATTGCAGGATTTATTTTAATTTCTTCTTGCCTTTATATATTCTGAAAGGCTTTTGGGTTCTAATACAAGGTCACTGTATGTACTTGTGCTTGATTGTTGCTATTATATACTGTGGCAGGAGCTTGAGGAAGCAGTGAGCACCCAGCAGCTTAATTTTACCATACTCAACCAAAGTGGGGAAGGCATCATACAGCATCTTTCTGCCACCGATGGAGAATTCCTACAGGATAAACTGGCTGTGCTGAATAAACGCTGGGGTGCAATTAGAACAGAGGTTCTGGAAAGGCAGCTGAGGTAGGTTTCCATAACAAAGTGTGCAGATTCACCATTAAAATGTCAACGTTGTGGAATGTTCATGTTAATTTGTGCCAGTTGGCACTGGTCTACAGAGCCTAGCTTTTGGCACATATACGATAACCAGGAAAAAATATAATGATCGTAAAGAATGAGCTTTCACTTAATGGAACTTGATATTGATGTGTTTAATTAAAAACTTCATTTTATTGGTTTTCCATTATTTCTTGTGTACTATAAAAAATATTCACCGTCAGGGAAAATGGGGGAATTCTGACAATGGCAATTCTCACATTTACTAAAGCTAATTTTAGTCGTAATTCAGCCAGCCCGTCCAGTCCGGTCTAAAAACAGTGCTTTCTGCATCCAAACACTACACAAAGCATAGGATTCAGAATATATACAAAGCACCAATTAAAAATAAATAAATAAATCAGAACTAAATGCAGGACTGATGCAGGATGCACTTTCGCAATTTACTGTTTTTTTGGAAATAGTTGAGATTTTTCAAATTCAGGCCTGGATTTTAACAATCCGAATTTGGATTTCAGCTTGCCTTAGCTTCAGCTGAAATCTAGATGAATTCATGGCTTGCAACGAGCCTACTCTGCGTAATCTGGACATTGTTAAATAGCGCAAACAATTTATGGACTTTGCATACCGAACAGAACCGGGGGGGTTTTACTCCATTCGGTAAAGGGCCATTCGAAGTTTAGTGAATTATCCTATCGTTGTTTCTCTATTGCCTTTGCTGACATTAGACATTACCTTGTTTGACAGTCTACTATAGTTAATACTGTCACGTTGAATTTAATGAGTGCATTAACATATACTTGCTGTGCTAGTGCACACACATTAACACATTCATAATCACACAGTCCTCCTCACTAACAGGCTCGGTTTATTGAATATAGAAACGTCTTGGGAAATCCTCGAGGGCAATAACAGCTTTCCAAATGGAAAAAAGTGGGCAAAGAAGTAAACTATGATTTCACTCTTTCCTTGAAAATATCATGACTTCACTCTTTCCTTTAAAAAAAATGTTTTCTTTTTTAAATAGACGTTCAATATCTCTTTAATGAATGTCTTAAAGCTCTGCTGGGAATCCACTACTATTCAGTGTTAGTCAATAAAATCCCTAATTATGTTCTTTTCAGTAATCTTTTCCATATGTATATTAAATTTGTGAGTGTCTGTGACCCTAGTGAGGTTTGACATCAACAAAATCTGAATTTAATAGAAAGGGAAGCGTGTTCTTTGATAGATTAATTTGCTCTGCTACCCCTACTAAATATATGTGGTTCCATCCAATGATGCAATGCAGCATCAGAGAAAAATATAATTTATATATTTCAGTAAGTGTTTTTTCCCCCTCCTAAATATGTCATGTCCCCCAGTTTAATAAGGAAGAAAATTAGATTGACAAGTCTACTGGAAGCATTTTATATTGCATTTGTGATTTGGTATATAATTACATTGAAATACAGATTTTAGTAGAAAAATGCATCATGGTGCAAACAAAATTAATCTGTCGAAATTTCATTTAACTGTGTTATTCGTTCTGTGCTGCAAGGTTGAAAGGAGAAAGTCCAGCTTTAAGTGACTACAGGAATAAGATGGATGAATTTGTCATCTGGTTGGAGAGGGCATTTAATGTGGCCCGTGTAAAACCTGCATTGGATAATGAAGAGAGATTGCAAGAACTGAAGGTAATATATTAGTTATCAGTTAAAACAATAGTATAATAGATATATAAGCAGTTGATAATAATTTCAATTATTAAAGGGATACCCTAAGCATCCAAACTGCTAATTCAAACTAATCAGGCCTGATCGTCAGGCAAAAGATTATATCTGTTTTTTAAATGTTTGTTTTTTTAAACAGATACAAAAAACAAATGTATAAAACCAAGTGCTTTCCTTGACATTCATCATGCTTTTATTTTCCATTTTATTTTTGGGTTTTTTCTTTTTTGCTTGTGTTGTAATGTAAATGCTGAACTCAAAGTAGCTACTGTCTTTTTTAAAATGTTTTAGAAACATTAAAAATTAGTTATGTTTGCAATCTGTAGAATTTCATTGAGGTACTTTTTTAAACCTGTATAGAATGCAATAATAAAGATACAATGTTTTGGACAGCAGCAGAATCTGGGAAGTATTTCTTCCATTCTCTGCTGAAATTAATACAAAATACAGATTAAGGAACAGCACACACACACAAATACAGTTTTAAATCTTACAAGACTGCTTAAAATCACCAATTTTAGCAAACAAATATTGCTATATCATGTTAATCCCACCACTATGCCACAGTACCCCAATATCGATGGGTCCTACACTTATTTTAACATGGGAGACAAAGAAATAAATAGTGTCAGTGCTAAATTAACTAAATAGTATTTAATTAATCTGCTGGAAAAGCATTGTGAATATTTGTCATGCAGAATGAATGTGATAAAAAAAAAACAATTAAAAATTGCAGTATGCAATATATATATATATATATATATATATATATATATATATATATATATATATATGTAGTGATGTCCCGAACGGTTCGCCGCAGACGGCGAACATAAACATAAACTTTGACCCTGTACCTCACAGTCAGCAGACACATTCCAGCCAATCAGCAGCAGACCCTCCCTCCCAGACCCTCCCACCTCCTGGACAGCTCACTAAGAATGCAGCTTCAAAATGGATGCTGTCCAGGAGGTGAGAGGGTCTGGGAGGGAGGGTCTGCTGCTGATTGGCTGGAATGTGTCTGCTGACTGTGAGGTACAGGGTCAAAGTTTATGTTTATGTTCGCCGTACGCGGCGAACCGTTCGGGACATCACTATATATATATATATATAAATATATATTATTATTATTGTGATTTATATAGCGCCAACAGATTCCGTAGCGCTTTACAATATTATTAGAGAAGGGATTTGACTATAAATAGGACAATTACAAGAAAACTTACAGAAACGAAGTGCTGAAGAGGGCCCTGCTCAAACGAGCTTACAGTCTATAGGAGGTGGGGTATAAAACACATTAGGACAGGGAATAGAAGTCAAATTAGGTGGGAGTGGAGCAGAGCTGGAGGAGAGAGTAGAGTACTGCCCTTTGGGAGAGAGCAAGAGACAGGTGTGTGAGGTAGAGGTTAGTCTGGGAGGCCATAGGCTTTCCTAAAGAAATGAGTTTTAAGGCACTTCTTAAACGATTGACGACTAGGGGAGAGTCTGATGGTGGTAGGCAGGCTATTCCATAGGACGGGAGCCGCCCGCAAAAAGTCCTGCAAGCGTGAGTTGGCCGTACGGGTACGAGCAGCGGACAGAAGAAGGTCATGGGCAGAGCGGAGGGACCGAGAAGGGGCATACCTATGGATCTGTGAGGAGATGTAAGAGGGGCTAAGATTATTCAGTGCTTTATAGGTATGGGTTAGCACTTTGAATTGGCTCCTATAGTATACAGGAAGCCAATGTAGGGACTGACAGAGGGATGAGGTGTGAGAGGACCGACTAGAGAGGAAAATCAGTCTGGCGGCAGCATTCATTACAGACTGTAGCGGGGCAATACGGCTATTGGGAAGACCAATTAGGAGAGAGTTACAATAGTCCATGCGAGACATTACTTGAGCATGGACAAGCTCTTTAGTAGCATCTTGTGTAAGAAAGGGGCGGATGCGGGCGATGTTTTTGAGGTGGAATTGGCATGATTTAACAACAGACCGGATGTGAGGCTCAAAGGTGAGGCTAGAATCAAAAGTAACACCAAGACAACGTGCTTGTAAGGATGGGCTGATATGGGTACCACCAATCTAAAGGGAGAGCGAGAGAGGAGGATTAATATTATGAGGAGGAAAGACAAGAAGTTCTGTTTTGGAAGGATTCAGTTTCAGAAAGCGGGAGGACATCCAATCAGAGATAGAAGAAAGGCAAGAGGTGACACGTTGCAGGACATCAGGGGAGAGGTCTGGGGAGAAGAGATATATCTGGGTGTCATCAGCATACAGGTGCTATTTGAATCCAAAAGAGGTAATACGCTTGCCAAGAGAGGCAGTGTAAAGAGAAAATAGAAGGGGACCAAGGACTGAGCCTTGGGGGACTCCAACTGAGACAGGACGAACGGTGGAGGTATAATTAGAAAAGGAGACACTAAATGAGCGTTGGGAGAGATAGGAGGAAAACCATGTGAGGACAGAGTCACAAAGACCGAGTGATTGAAGAGTTTGGAGAAGGAGAACATGATCACCAGTGTCAAAAGCAGCGGAGAGGTCCAGAAGAACTAGTATATATTTTATATATATATATACATATATATATATATATATATATATATATATATATACTCACAGTGCATTTCATATAACTGCTCTATATCAAATAAAAATTATTATTAAAGTGACATTGCTATCCAAAACATCCTCAAATTTATATTTTAATGTTGTCACCTCTAAAGGAGCATGTAAAGCACAGGTTGGGGTGCTAAACCCAAAAGAAATCTGGTCTGGGCTTTAAACATACATAGAAAAAATGGGGGCATCTGGAACATCCATTTTTCTGCAGTGGTACTTCCGCGGCACTTTATACAAAATACAGATTAATGGACCACTATAGGCACCCAGAACACTTCAGCTCAATAAAGTGGTCTGAGTATTAGGTCCACCACTCTCTATAATCATTTAAGTTACTCTTGCAAGGGCTGGTATGAACTGAAATTCACCTAACAGTGGTAAGATGACCTGGGGGAATCAAGGAGGGAGGGAGTGGGAGGATATTTTGGAAGCCTGTTCAAAATCATCTGTAACCACCCAAGAACAATCTTTCAAAACATTACTTAGGTGGTAATATCAGAGAGTTGCTATCTTTGGCTTTCAAACAATAAATTCCAGTAGAACCCTGGTCCTTCCTAGTATCAAAACCGATGGAGGAGTTTCAAGGTGAAACACACTTGATAAACAAAATCACATTAGTAGCCCGAAAGGTTCATGACATGGCTAAAAACGCATGGCTAAAATAAAACATATATTTATATCATGGACAAAATCACAGCTCAAATCCATAATTCTATAGGAGCCTTCCAAAAAACTTGGGAACTATGGGAATCCTGCAACCTGCTCTAATGAGGGATAGGCACATGACTACTACAGGGTCCTACTCTGGTGGCGGCACCTTATCTTCCTATATTACCCTTTCTCACTTTTTGTTTCTCGGGAGTGTCCTCTGTTTACTCCCACACTTGGTGTTCTACAACAAATTTGTAGCACTCCCAGCTGCTTAATCAACCATAAATAAAGGGGTAAGGTGACAGATCACAACACCATATACACATATATAACTTGCGACACCAGTATGTAGATTCATAAAGAAACAGGTGCAACTTTGCCTACATGTGGATCCAATTTATACTTAAGCTTACATAGCAGCTGGGAAAAGGCTTAAAATCCGTTATGCCAGTTTTTCAGTTATGTTCTTTTTAACGTCTTACTTCTTGTTGTCATGTTACATAAAATACACCCAAATACCAGTCTCTCATTGTGTCTCATGAAATAGATTGTGGGTAATGCACCATTGTATACCATACAGAGACAAGCTCGCCATGCTTTATCTAATCCAAAATATTTGTTACCATTACACACAAATGCCATTGTAAAAGTCATAAGATGTCTGTATACTTGATGACTTTCTAAAATAAAGAATTAAAAAAAAGTTCATAAGGTTGTGAAAAAGGTATGTAATTTAGTGTATAGCATTGTCAACTGAGAGTTAAATGATTTAATTTTATCTACATTGTTATTTTGAACTCATACAGTGTACGTGTACGCGATGAGATACACGTACCCTTTCAATGAAATAAACAGGGATTTCTAGTGTTAAAGTTAAAAAGAACATAGGTTAATTCTAAGACAAAACATTGTACATTAGTGCGTTATATGTATTGACTTTGGAGGAGTAACAATGGATATAATTGATGTTTATCCTTGCAATGGATCAGCTATGTTTTCCATTGTTTCACAATAGTTGCTGTTGTTTCATGATATTTGAGGCCAGGTTATTATTCCTATATAAAACAGCATGGATGTGTGTGTTTTCCGTACAACATAATATTTCTACAGCAAGTGGAACACTAGAGGGTTTACTTTCTGAGCTGTGAGAATTGCACATTTTAGATCAAAATAGACAAATAGGAAAACATTCTCCAAATAGTTTTTTTTGTTTTTTTTAAACTAAATTCTGGCCTAAACTCTCAGTTTAGATTAAAGTGCCCTGGTATTGGATTCCATTATTGACGTTTCATTTTGTTCCTGGGAAACTGCACCTGAAAAGGCAAGTGCTGTGTATGCATTTCTATCTTAATCCAAAGCCCTCGTCTGCCCTCTTCAGGTTATGAATGTAGAGATGGAAAAGAAAAGTGAGACGATAGAATGGCTAAATCGAGAAATACTGGCACAGAAGAGTCTCAGTCCGCAGGAGAGAGAAAAACTATCTTCAAGACTGAGGACAATAAATATGAACTGGGAGCAGGTATGACTGCAGGGGGGCCTTGGCTTTCACGCACAGTCTTTTCACAGTGATATCCAAAGTAATTACATTTAATAGCATGTGACTGTGGCGGTCAAGAATCACTGTCTGTGAGCTCTTTCAAGTTTATAGCTCATTTAAAAAACATTGCTGTTACTCCCATGGTTCTGTATGTATGTGATGCGGCTACGTGTCAGCAGGGTGAGTAAAATTGGCTACATTTGTTTTGTTCTGCAAGTGGTTCCTGGTGAAAACAGTGCTTACACTGATACTAAACCTAACTGCAAGTTATTCTCTCTTTTTCAAATACAAAGGAAGCAGAGACTCTAGCATTGTCTGCAAATTACATTGCCAGCCACTATGATTGGCGTCCTGTAACAAATATCTTTATATTTGTGGACTGGAGTACATCATGCTCATAAAATACCTTGACATTTCTGAATTCCATGCTTAAGAAGTTTCTTTAAGTGGACAGTAGTGACAGCATTGTATATGGCTAGATACTCTTTTTAATGTTAGCAAAACCCTTGGTGAGACACCAAAAAGAAAGTGATATAAAGTATTAAAGGGACACTATTCGCACCCAGAACACTTTATTTCAATGACATGGTCTAGGTGCCATGTTCCCCCTCCCCCTTTTAACCCTGCGAGTGGAAACATTGCCATTCTTCATGCTTTCATTACAAGGTTTAAATGCCTCTAGTGGCTATTAGTATGACAGCCACAAGACATGTTTCCGATGAAATTGTCGTGTAAAAAGCTTTACTACTTTTCAGAGAGACCATCTGATTGGCACAGCACAGCATTTTACTGTGCACACGCGCTAGCCTCCCAATGCTTTCATGTGAGCAAAAAAAGGTAAGTAAAATATATATAACCAGAGTAACCCTGAATCTATAAGCAAAAAAACACTCCAACATTAAAAATAATTGATTTATTTTTAATATTAGTGTAACTTTAAGTGACATGCATCAGTTTTGGCAATGCACTGCTGAATTATGGAAAATTGCAACAAATGCAGAGAGCTTCAATTGTGAGTATCTTTATTGTTTTAAAAGCAGGGACGAACTGACAGGTTTCTGGGCCTCTGGGCAAAGTCAGATCCTCGGGCCTTCGAAGACAAAATATTAAGTATTAATAGCTGTTCTTGTGTCCACAGTAAACCCATGCAGGCTTTTTAATGTAAACAATGCCTTTTCAGATAAAATCACCTTTTACTCCTCTGATGGTGGGCTAGCCTTCTAAATTATGCTTTCAAAGCTATAGTGTCAGGAATACACGTTTGTATTCCTGATGCTATTGTGTTCCTTTAAGTAAATGTTAAATAAAACTTTCAAAAAATACTGTCAGGGTTATTCTCTTAAGTGTAAATTGCTGGGAAAAGTGAATTTTAAAATATAGGCCTAAACAGTTGTATATATTAGTAAAATTCTCCAAGTCAGTTTTGTTGTTCATTTTGATTATATAGGCATTCCATTTGAAATTAACTAGAAATTTTAGCAATTCCTACTTTAATGAATATGTATGTATTCTTTTCATAATTTTATGTTATCATTCTATGTGTCAAAGTAGGAGTGTATTTGTGTGTGTAATGTTGTCAATATTAAATAGACAAAATTTTAAAAAGTGAAGCGGCCCACCACACTGGTCCAAATGTAGTAAATTTTATTCTGTATAAAATTAAATTGGTGATAACAGCTCATCATTGGACATAATTTAGATTAAAAAAAAAAAAATACCTTTTAAACTTTCCGAGCAAAGAAATTGTGAGCAGGCTACGAATTAGTCATCCTCTAAATAGCAGTGAACTTCGAGGTATTAAAAAAAAAAGTAAATAACTGGAAACAGAAAACACGCTTGGGCAGCTCATTATGTTATCTTTTTCTTTAATACGGTTTACGTTTTGTGTTGTGTTTTGCTTGTTTTGCCTTGTTTGTTTTTTCATCTTAAGAAGTGTTAATCCTTAAGGAATAGGAAACTCTGCTCATGGGTGAATTAGACTTTGAAAGCATCCCTGTGATGTTGAAGCCTGGCATTATTTATTTTTTTAACAAACTCTCTCTCAATTGGATCTAGAAACCATAATTTTACAGCTTTTCCTTTTTGAGCTGTTCTCTAAAGAACTCTTCAAGTGTTTGTCTCTCCAGGCTGCTAAATTTGTCATGATAACCCAATATTTTTTTTTTTAATTGACATACCCGATTATTGTTACTATAGTAATATTTTTCATACTTTGGAAATTAAAATTATAGTATGTCTGTCTGTGGTTAACATTATCTCCCATTACCAGGTACTAGAGCAGACTACATGCCACAGAGAAGGTATTCTTAGTGCATCAGTTAAAGAGAAGGGATAGACAGAATACAGCTTGCAGAGTACTTGTTAATGTAATTTTGGTTATTATTATTAAGGGATCCTAGACTTTGCAGATTTTAAATCACTTTGAAAGCTGCTCAGACTGCTTACTTTTAGATAGCCTTTTTTCCCACATGGTCAAGTGATTACTCCCCCAAACACAGGAAGACATTACCTTGACCCCTGTATTAGTACCTGTATGGTAGTGAAAGATAATTTTCAAATCCCTGTGATCCCTGTCTATCATCTTTTCTACACTTTTCCACAGTACATGCACAGCTAGAATGTGATAGAAATCTGGGTGTTTTTAGTGACTTCATTGGACACGATAGGCATCACAACAACTTTAGCTTAATGAAGCAGTTTGGTGTGTAGATCATGTAGTCTCACTGCTCAATTCGCTACCATTTATGAGTTAAATCACTTTTGTTTATGTTTATGCAGCCCTAGCCACAGCTCCAGACATTAACTTGTTTTAGAAGTCTTTATCTACTGCTCTGTAAATTGAACTATAATCATACACCGGAGACCCCTGCAGTCTTTAAGAGGCTATTAACAGAGCAAGAGATAAGAAATACAAGATTAAACAGACTGTGCAACACAGGAACCTAAAATATCTAGGTGCCTTTTCAGGACGTGTTTAGGAAGGCTGTGTAAGTCACAAGCAGGGAGGTGTGACTAGAGCTGTATAAACAAAGTACTTTAACTCCTAAATTGCAGATAATTGTGAGACTGCAGGGACATGATCTATACACCAAAACTGCTTTGTTAAAATAAAATTATTTTGATGCCTACAGTATCATTTAAATAGCATGAACTGATTTATTGCAGGAACTAATTAAGGAAAACTCAAACTATCTCTTGGTGCTATTTTTTGTTTTTGTGATTTGTGTATTTGCACAGCTCCTAGAAAATGTCTCTGAAAGAAGAGGTTTTTGCACTATATCAATATTATTCTTCAGCCACTTGTTCATGCCTTGTAAATACTTGGCAGGCTGTCGCTTTCACATTCTGTATGGAATGTAAAAGGTTTTATTTAAACCTGTGAGCCTTCACTTGCTCTCCATACTCCAGGGGTGGTGAGTTCTTGTTTGATTATCACAGTAGTCTCATTGGTCTGGATGAAATGATATTAGTTACCTGGTTGTGTCAAATAATGTATATTTACTTAATAGAGGGTGTTGTATTTTTTTCTTAAAAACAAGTAAATAATTGAAATTGATTTTATCTTTTTTTATTTGGCATTTTGTTTTCAATTTCTTATTTTTTATTATTTCCACTTTATTTTCTAAATTTTTCCTTTTCTTTTTCAGAAATATTCCTTGCATCCACCTATTTAAAGATTTATTTGCTTTAGAAATGATATCTGTAAAATCATAACTCAGCGATCATTTGGCAATGACTTCTGGCCAATTGATAAATGATTGTAAAATTTTAACTCTAATTGCCAAATTGAGGAATATTTACAACTTATCTTCCTGGTTATTTGTAATATTTTTTTAAGCTGTTTGTGTAGCCTGAACAATACTGCTGAAACACGTTTGTGGACAGGCATGTAGGTTAGATTAGATGCTTCTAATCTGCTCCTCTATGTTCATTTTAGGTGTCCAGAGAAGTTCCAGAGAAAGTAAAGGAACTGGAAGGACATTTGTATTACCCCAATTATGCAACACAGACTACATTACCCAGTAAGCATAACATTGGTCATTTTTTCCATTGCTTAATACCTAAGGTTATGAGTGATTCTCTTTCCCTTGATCAGTTGGTCACCTAATGGCAATAATGAAAAACTATTGCTTTGTGGCTGAATTTATGACATTTTAATATACATGAATAATTTTTTTTTGATGCACAGATGTTAATGTAAGTTTACTTATTTCTCAAAGTCATATTAACAAAGCAAGATGATGCCTGGAAGAGTTTTCTAGATTTTAATTTAATCCACATTAGCTTCAGTGGGCATTTACCTTGGAGTTACTTCAGGGAGTTGGTTAATGAGTTCTCATTAATTTAATACAATACTTCTTTTATGAATTTGTTTGGCTAGTTTGCTGCAGGGGAGGGCTTGCAGCCTTAGGCCTGGGGTGGGGGTGGGGCAAATCCAGTCAAGTGGCCCATTGCAACAAGAGGAGAGTAAAAACTCCTTTCCCATGTGATTGCAGGGATGGAGGTGGGGGAGGACGGGGCGCAGGAGAAGCCAGCAGGAACAGCAGCCAGCAATCAGTGGAGTCGGCCAGCCCTCCTGATGATGTCAGGAGGAGGGGGCATGACTTCCTCTGCTCTTCTCCCAGACTCCCCAGTGGTCCTGCGAGAAGAGCAGTGAAAGTCACGCCCCCTCCTCCTGACATCATCAGGAGAGGTCGGCCGACTCCACGGACTGCAGGGAGAGAGGTGAGTTTAAAAATCCAAGTCCACAGCCAGAGGCAGGAGATTCTGATTTTTCCTTTTTTTTTGCTGGATGCAGACGGCCCTGGATTTAGGGTGACCTGGGGGGCAATTGCCCCCTACATCCCATCCCAGCCCGCCCCTGGTTTGCGGTGTATTGGAGGACCTTCATGGGCATAATAGTTGTAATATTGCAATGTGATAAATATTAGTCTATATTACATATACAACAAATAGTAATTGTCCTTTTATGTTCAAGATTCAAAACCGTTTCATAACATGTGTGACAATTTGTTCTAATAAACAAGACTGCATGCTATACATTTTATGGACCTCATGTCTACACAAATTGTTTTTTAATCAAAAGGATTGCATTTTCAGTTTTTTAGTTTTCCCCTTTTTTTCCCTTAATAGCTTACACTACAAAAGTAGTCCAAAACGTTGTGCTTGTATCATCTGCCTCAGAAATCCCTGTATTCCCCAAACATGGAATGGACCTCCCAGCCCAAGCAGACCTTGATAGGACTGCCATTGAACTAGGAGACTGGCTGCTTCTCATTGATCAGATGCTCAAGTCAAACATTGTTACTGTTGGAGATTGCGAAGAGATCAACACTACCATAACACGCATGAAGGTATGAGATTGTACACTCATTTTGGTTGCAAAGTGCTACTCATATTAACTGTGTTGGCTGGACATCAGCAACTAGGTTTACGCTGCGATCTTTAACCCCTTAAGGACCCATGACATGTGTGACATGTCATGATTCCCTTTTATTCCATCATTTCGCACCTCATTGATTTGCTCTCATAATGCCTAGAGAAAAAATAAGGCCTACAATATACCTAAGTAATTCAAAGTGGCAGTTACCAATTCTTGTTATGACCAATGTCCCAATACTTGTGTTAAGGTAATCAGTAAATCTTATAATATATGTTCGTATTAATCTATTGCATAGTATTCTGATTCACAAACTACTATATTTAATGTTTGGTAATGGTTTGTGTATATGAAAGGAAAGTCACTCTAATACCAAATATAATCATTCAAAATACAGATTATTTTAACAGGATACAGTTGTGACACACCAACAATGAGCAAGATATTACATATTGGAAACTTAATGAAGCTATTGCTATGTAGTATTGCAATACCATTACAGATCAATACGGGACTACAGAAACACTCCTTCTGACATGTGCGCAATGGTCTAGAAATGGTGGATAAATTTCTCCTCACAACGGACGCCATCCCGGTTCTGTTAGCTTTGCACAAACTATTCCATTCTGTCGCAGAATGGAGCAATGTCCTCTCTCCAATCCATTGGGTGCACACAATGTGTACACACACATACACATGTTAACTGGGTTCCACTTATGTACAATTTGGTCATTTTGGCCTTGTATTTTGAATTCACTATGAATTCACTTTGAAGTTCCTGCTGTTCTAACTTTAGTGAATAATACTGTGCGTTACTGTTATTTATTTGGAGTAAGAAAATAATATCATATAGCAACACTAATGATACTTTGGTTTCAAGTATTTAATGTTTAGTAAAATTGAAGAAATGGGAATAGGAGATTCTACAGGCTTTGAAGATCTTTAAATTAATGAAGAATTAGTGGAGTTTGTAATGTTCATGAGCTGTGAAGACTGTTGTAATCTCCAAAGAAGTAACAAGATTTAGGTCCTGGTATTTGTTTCATGGTGTAATTTAAGGCTTGCAGGTAGTAATTATCATTATAATTATCACAGATTGCATTTTATATTAAAGTACTCAGAGATTGTAATTGTTTTTCTACTCTCTAATAAAGAAAGAAGTATATTTTTTCTATAAGCCTATTAAATATTCATTGTAAGGCAGAGAAATGAAACTTGGAATGGAATAAGCAAAGGGCGAAAATGTCTGTTTAATTGTTTCCGAACATCATTGCAGTTATGATATTACCTGACATTTGTTCATTTATATAAGGTTTTGATTGGTTTGCTAATGTTGGACAATTGGCAACTTAAAATTTCGGAGAGCAGATAGCCACCAACAGTAGTGGAAGGGTTATTTTTGGCAAAAACAATACATTTCTGAAATCCAATGCCTAGAGAGGCTATGTTGCCTAATTCAATATATGCCAGTTAAGTTAGCTCAATGCTGTCTTTAGCAAGACTATATAGGACAATAAAAGGATATTATGCCTTATCAGTTATAGCTCGTTGATTTCGAGAGATGCAATTTTTTTGTGTTACAAAGGATCCTCTTCTTTTAAGGCACAATATTTTAAATCACTAACCTGTGTTTTTAATTGTTTCTTTATATAGTAATAGCAGAAACAGGATTGTCTGAAAGTTTAAACTTAATAGACTTTAGTGTTTTAGAAACACAATTACTACATCAGTATGTTAATGTATATTGATCACTAAGTATAGTTAAAGCCTGCAAGGCTGAACAACATTTCTGGAAGGCTAATATTAAAATTCATGTTTGACACCAGCACACGGCATGCTGTTGCCAGACAGGCAGTGGTGTCCCCCAGCCTCCATGCCCCTGTCTTCCCCTTAGTCCGCTCCCACTGACCTCCCTCTTTTTCCGGCAAGGGAGAGCGACTTGGCCTCGGTGATGGAAAAGAGGTACATTTTAGTTTTTCTCTTTTCCTTTTTGAGTGGGAAGGGTGGAGGGGTTGAGGGGGCACCTCTGTGTTTATGAAAACACTGTTTTTTGCTCTAAGTAACTGTTCCAAAAAATAAAAATTCATACTGAGTCACATTTCCAAATAGTTTGCATTAAAGACAATTTGACATTAATGGTTGACATGAATAATTGCCAAGTACAGATGAAATGGGCTTGTTAAAGGACAAAACTGTAGGTAGACTGTTTTTTTTTGTTTTTGTTTTAAAAGAAAATATCCACCATGTTTTTACAGTGACCTGTCTGTATTACACTCATCAATTTCATTCCTGTAATTGCTGTGTACCTTTTGTTGCAATAGCTTTCATTTTTTACAAGTCTAGAGCTCTTTCTGTCTTTTTATGTTCATATTCTACTGTTCCCTGTTCATTGTACTGAATAATTGCTGGTAATTATTTCTATAACAGATAACCAAAGAAGATATGGAACAACGCCACCCACAGCTTGAATCACTTTTCATGTTGGCTCAAAATGTGAAAAATAAAACTTCTAATTTAGACATTAGAACGTCTATCACAGAGAAAAGTAAGTCATAGCATTTGCAAATCATACATGGAGTACATTTCAGAAACATTTGTTAGTGTCACTGTTCTCACAATGATCGAGCTATTGATTAATTTGACACTTAAAAAAGTTGCATATTTAATGCTAAAGGAACACAATAGGTGGATCATATTTTAATTGTTTATTATTTTGTTTACAAAAATATTGTTTTTGTTGCATTTTTAAAAAAATTGTTTAATAAAAAATTATTTGAAAAGGAACACAATAGGCACCTAGACCACTTTTTCTCAATGAAGTGGCCTGGGTGCCACGTGCCCCCGTTTTAACATTGCGGTTCTGACAGCCTCTAGTGGCTGTCGATACCATGGTATGTTGCCAAGTATGCCCACTAGACTCCCAATCCTTTCCTATGGGAAAGCATTGGATTGGATGAGATGATCGATCTGGATGATCTGAATCATAGAGGCAGAGCTTCCAGAGAAGTCCAGAATTGCAACAGCTGAAAGGTAAGTACATTTTTGTAACCCTGGCTACGCTGGCTCCGTCACATAAACGATGTTGAAGACACTATAGCATTATGAATACATATCTGTATAGCTAATGCTATATTGTTCCTTTAAGAAACATCCAGACAGGTCCTGAATTTAGCAGAAAAGTTATGATATTTGTGTTCCTGTTCACTTCAGTAGTGCACTGCTTGTTGACAGCAAGGGTTGGTTCGATTTGAGGAGCAGCTCTGCAGGGTTAACTAGAAGTCCAATTTGGGGTTTTTCCACACTTACATGTAATCTTTGGTGGGTGTGCTTATAATGAATGATTCAGTATCTGCCATCTACACGATTCATTCTGGCCATGTTTTGAATTGAACTTCGAGTGCTAATTTCAAGCGCTCAGTTGCTTCCGCTTTTAGTGGTTGTTTTATGACGGGTAGTGTCATCTTTTAAGTAACATATGGCAGTTGCTCAGTGTCCCTCTCTTTTTCAAAGCCCAACTTAAAAACATTCTGTTTTGCTGTTTTACTTCCATGTTTACAAAGAAATAAAACACTAGAACAGAGGCTTAGCAAAATTGAAAATCATTTTTGCAGTAAACCATAGGATTACAATCGTATTAGAGTTAATGGTAAACAAAACAGAATTGTGAATGAAAGAGTTAATATTTAGTTAACGGGTTCAATAAATATGTTTTGCATATAACTGACACTGAAGGAGTTATTTGAGTAAGTGCTCACTGTGTCCACAATGCTTCTGTAGGAGAAGCATGTAATTGGTCACTGCCCTGCACTAACAAGGAAGTTTGTCCTGGACAAAACGGGTCAGGATGAGCTTAGCTGCAGAAGCAATTTCCGAAAAGAGGTACAATTTTAACTGCCTTGTTCAAATGAGTGTGTATATTTGTGAATATTAATTGGTATGTAGCATGTTGTTTTGAAGTACTGAACACCAGACTAGTCTGTCAAGTTTGCAAAACATGAGCATACATATCTAAAGGAGCATTGTTTTAATCAAAAGGGACCCATTATCAGAGCAGCAATATGTATGTGTTTCTGACATAGGTTGTAGATAAGGCTGTATAATTGTCATTTGCCATTGACGGCTGGTGAGTTGGTATCTGGACATTAAATTCATTTGCCACATTCAATATGTTCTTCGTCTCCTTGTTCCTATTGATTGCAATTTTCAATTACATTTTGTCATGATTGAATCAAAGTACACCTTAATGTATTCATAATACAAAAAGCCGTTTGAGTGATCTCAGGGAGAATTGCGTGAGTTTTGCATTTTGCCGATGGTGCAGAGTAAGAAATAAAATTATAACATGCACAAACAGTGTACAGCATCCACCCATAGAATTCTAATTAGTGTTCCTAGGACTTATGCGTGTGTTCCTGGTGTTATAGAGCCAATAATGTATTTTAATTATATTTTTCAATCTTATTCTTTATAATGTTCTCTGCTTACTGTGATTTTGCTTGCACATTGAGCCCTATTGCTGCATAGAGCATGCAAATATGTTTTGTCCTTCGACATCGCTGACAGCTAGTCCCTACCAAATGGGCTCAATAAAAAGTACCTTTCAAAATATAATTTGAAAGAACAGTAAATGAGATTTGTGTTGGTGTGTTTAATAGAAAATTAATCACAATTACATGTTTATATATTCTTCGTGAAAAGGTATTTGTATATATTTATTACTTTATTTACTAAAATGAAGTAATGTAAGTTAATCATATACAGGAGAAAAAGTGAAAAGTTTAAAACACATGTGCAGTCATCATTTAATTAATGAGTGAGTGAATTAATAGCATATAGGTAACTTGAGTAAAATGTTGAAGAAACAGTGGAGGGAAAGTTAAGGAATGGAAATATATGCAGGAATAGCTGACTGCAATATGAAGATTAAAATAAAATACTAGGAAATAATGAGTAAGTGGGTGGCTAGTCACTTTGTAAATTAGTGAGTTGGTGATGCAGGTAATGATTGATTTCAGTAGCTTTGGAGAGGATTTACCGGTTATAGAAAAAAGCATATCAAGTGATGGTGCCGGACCAGAGATGGATGAGCATCTGGGAAAGAGCATAATGCAAGTTCTCCCAGGTTTGAAGAAAGTCTGAGTTATTAGTGAAAAGACTGAATGAATAAAGATATGTTGTGAGTGACACATGGTGTGTCTGCAAACGTTTCCCATGTAGTCATTGTCAAAGAGATAGTGGGATGGTCATGAAAGGGGAAACTGTAGATAGAAGAGCAGTGTAGATAGAAGCAACTGCAACTGTAGATAGAAGAGCAGTGAGTGACAATTTGAGCTTGAAATTTGTTAGGAGTTTCTGAGACCCAAATCACAGTCATACAAACACAATAGATTACACTGAAGTTCTGTGCTACTAGCCCGGTACTAGTGGCTCTGTTACCATCTGGGAGACTTTTGCAAAGACCCTCGATGGTGACATTGCTGATGGGTGTCTAATTACCAGGAAGAAGGGGGGTGGGGTGGAGAAAGTTGAGTTTTTCTTATCTGAGCCTGTCCTTCGCTGATGCCACCATCCTTTTTTGTCGGGTCCTCTTCTTCTTCTGGCACTTCAGCGATTCATCTGCTGTACAGCATACAGGATACCACGGGATTGTCCACAGCCAGAGCCAATTTACCTGTAACAGTCACTATTGATGGCTGGTGGATGACACCTCTTGCCGGCAATAGCTACGCCCAGTTTCAAGAAGTGCTAGACGGAGGAGGAATACTGAGACAAGAGTCCCTACTTTGTCTCAGTATATCTCTTGATTGGGTTGGAATTTAAACACAGCCAAAATGAGTATTTCATAAAGATTATATCTTTATAGAATACTCATTTATTTAGGGTGGGGTTGGAGGGATGGAGGTGGGGGAGGGGAGGGTTTGGCAGTGCTGCTTTAAAAGTTACTTGCTGCCGAATTTCTATTTGCCAGGGCTATATTTTCACTCCACACTTGCTATTATTTCTGTTTCTTGCAGGAGCCTTCTGTGTGTGATTAAATTAAATTTAATTTCACATTTCAGGAGATAAAAACTTGTAAAGCAGGTTAAAATCTGATTAAAAACTAAACCATTTTTGTGTCAATCCCAGCCAGTGGAGGTGTGGTTAGGGCTGGAATAAATAAGCAAAAGCGATTTTACTTCTAAATGGCAGAGAATTGAGCAGTGAGACTGCATAGGCATGGTCTATACACCAAAACTGCTTCATTAAGCTAAAATAGTTTGATGTCTATTCATCTGTATGAATTAAGATTTCATTTTCAGGTCTAGTTTTTTTTAATGTTCTAATCAGTTGCCTCATATGAAATCTAATAGCACACTTTTTTTTAAACAATAAATCACTGAGACATTAAATGTAGCTTGTCAGGAAGGAGGAAAACGGGGTAAAACCAGACAGTGTGGAGTATTGATAAACAAAGAGCAAGTTTTAAGACATAAACAATTGAAAATGTTACACTTAGTCCCACTCTTAGTTACACACAGTTTCAGGTTTAACACATAATGTCTTTATTGTCTGTCATGTCCAGGAACAGCATTGAATTCATACAGCATCCTGTGCATGTGTGCTACACGTATAATTGTCAGATATTTTACAATGCTCACTTCACTGTAAGGGTAGGGAATATTATTATTTTTTGTTGGCCCTTTTCATTCATTGATTTTATTACACTAGCAGTAAATAAGTACACAATCAATACTTCTAAGATGAAAAATATATGGCATGGGAGTATGCTTTCTCTTTTTAGTGCTCCACGAAACAAAACCTAATTTGATGTTCAATTAAGATGTTGATATTTATCCAAAGCAGTAGTCTGTTTAGATTTGTTGTTGCACATGGTGAAAGCTATTTCATGTTTTGTTATCTGTCATTCTGTAGCGGAAAAACTGAAGAACCAGTGGGACAGCACCCAACATGCGGTTGAGAGCCGCCAACAGCAGCTACAGAATATGTTGGTTGACAGCATCAAATGGAATGATCAAAGGAAAGAGATCCAAAATATCCTGGACCAAAGTGATTTCCGTCTTTACACACTCACTCAGACATCTAGAGACAAACTTGTCAATCAGCTGGCAGAAAATAAGGTGAAATCTAGTTTGTCTTTTATTTTTTTTAAACAAATTTTATTTAAGTTTTGAGAAAGTACAATAAAACTAGACAATATCCAGTCAAGACAAATAAACAAACCAAAATATTAACAATAAAGGGAAACAGGCAAGCACATATCCCTATATAGTATTATGCCTTACAAAGATAATTTGTTTGGAATTCTTTCTCTACACAAATAATTAAAGTAGGATGTTTAAACAGTAAAAAAAAATACACTTTTTCGTGAAAGATAAAGCATGAAACTTTACAGAAAAGATCCAGATCAGCACTGATTAGTACATCGAGTATCTTATGAAACCATGGAACCCAAGCTGGGTGAAAGACAAATTGAAAGAATTTCGTTTATAATCACATTAATGATCAGAGCATTGCCTCCCTACCAGCATGCCGCCTGCTCACAGTTTAGAGCCATGTACAAAAATGTAATTTCTTGCAAAAAAGTACATTTCTCTGTATGAAAGTCTAAAATAGATTTTTCATGAGTCATGCAATAGCTTCTGGTGAACTGCAGAGGGAGTCCAGACAACACTAAATTCACCATATATCATATAAATCTTTCTGTGAATAAAGACTGCTTTATCATTTTTCACCAGTGTTAACAGGTTGTCGTACACCTGGATGAAGCAGATTGGGAATTAAAAATAAACGTAAAACAAAAGTGTTTGTCACAAATTCAGATTTACTTAGTAAACCTAAGAAAGAATGTTTTCTCAGTCCCTGAATTGTGACATCATTTTAAAACAGCACTTGGCTTGGAAATACAAAGCTTTTCATATATTCAATTTACAAGTAAAGAAACTGTTTTATAATCTAATATAAACTGGGTTGCAGCTCTGATTTTAAATAATATATTTGGTATATTTCAGTAAAGTTGGAAGTGCTTCAAAGATACTGTATTTTAATATAAAAACAGGGCTCTACAAATCCCAGGCGACTAAGAATTTTGTCCTGGCGCCTAGGATTGGTCGGCCCGTGACCTCCCTCCTCCCACAGGGGAATTGCAAGCTGGAAGGGCAGCATATAAAGACTGCCAGCTTGCCCTGCCCGCGCCCCCCACCGTATTCCTCCAAGCCCGCCCACCTACATTGCTCAGAGCTTGTCAGCCCGTTTGTGTTCCACATAGTCGTCCACCCCTTCCCCCACTTTCCTCAGAGCCGGCCTGGCCGCCCGCCTCCCTCAGAGCTGGCCTCCAGCCCTCCCCTTTTCCGCAGAGCCGGCCGCCCCCCCATTCCCCTGCTTGGCCTTCACGCTGGGAGAAAGTAATTACAGTTCCCCTCACTTCCTCCTGGCGCACAGAGATCTGCACGGGGCTGACAAAACAGGAAGAGGGGGAGTCTTGAAAAAGCAGCAGCTGCTCCCATCAGCCACAGCCAGCCCCACTAACCAATTGTCATTTTCTGCTACCCAGTCCCACTGGACCCCAGGGAGCCACCACCCTGAGCCCAAAAGGTAGGAACCAGGAGGGTGCCTAAAAATATGTATTTCTTTTTTTTCATTTGTGTGTGTATATCTGTTATGTGTGTCTGTCTGTGACTCTGTGAGAGAGTGTGTGTGTCTGTCAGTGTGTGGCAGTGTATGTGTCTGTCAGTTTATGTGTATCAGTGTATTTGTATGTGTCTGTCAGAGTATGTGTTTCTGTCTGGCTGTCAGGGTGTGTGTGTCCGTCTATAAGTGTGTGCGTTTAGGTCACCAACCCCCTCTGATCGCATGGGAATGGTGCTCTTACTTACCTTTTTTCCCAACACTGTGCTCGTCTCGCTGCAGCTTGCCAGCCTCCATAGCTGAGATTATTAATTACCAATCAGCATCTCCTTGTAGAGATGCAATAAATCAATGCATCTCTATGGGGATCTTTCAGCACCTCCATGCAGAGCGTGGAGACGCTGAATGTAGGTTCTGCACATTGTGCAGCACTGATATAGGAGGCACTTTAGTGGCCATTTGAGTGACGGCCACCAGAGGTGTTACTAGGAAGCAATGTAAACACTGCCTTTTCTATGAAAAGGCAGAGTTTACTTTGAAAAGCCTGCAGGGACAAACTATAGACACCAGGCCACTACATTAAGCTGTAGTAGTTCTGGCGACTTTAGTATCTCTTTAAGAATTGTATTTTTGTCGTTGGAAAAAAACTGGCTAACTTTTTTAGTTGGCTCCTAGGTTGAAAGCAAATTTGTCAAGCCCTGTATTAAAATAAAAACATCTGCTTACATAGCAGTAATGTTGCCTAAAAAATAAAAATAAATAAATTATATATATATATAAAATATATCGTGAATTAATTTGTTATTTATTTAAAACACGTACACAATAATGGCGTTAAACACCCCTACATTGGGCCTGGGCCCTGTACTGGACAAGTGAACAAATTCTTCTAGAGTTTACTGCTGATAAACTCCCACCCCGACATTTTAAATATTTTTTTCTGTGCTATACTTATATAATAATTTATTATTTTTCTTCCAGATCTCCTGTTCTTACTTTTCATTCTTCTTACTCTTTTACTGTCCCAGTCTCATTCATTCAATCACAAACAGCTAAATATCACCTGTAAAATGAAAATGGCTTGAATCTGTCTGTAAATATACTGCTTTCTTATTACTCTTTCTCAGATTGCAAACTGTTTAACAAATTTCCATTCCTAATGCTGAAGCTAGCCTACAGAGAACTGTAAGCCTTTGCAGTAGAGAAACCATTTTCACATGGATTAATGAATTACGTTAGTCTTGATAGGGACATCTTGCTGGAGTTATATTTATCCACCTCTGTCTTACTTCCTTTATAATTGCAGGTGTATAAGAAGGCTATAGCTCGAGTTCCATTTTGTTTCCTTTATTTAATTTGTTAAAAACCAATAAAATATTATTTACAAAAAGAGGCTTTGGCTACTTTATTGTGCTTCCTCCCCGAGATTTACTTAGAACCATGCGCGTACTTGCACGGTTTTAGTTTGTATCTTACTCCATGTTGAGAGAGTTAGAGAGCAGTGGTAATGGTATGGTGCAAGTGGTTTCTGTCGTCATATAATTAAAATCAGGGTGATATTTTTCTATGATTTAAATCTCACACATTCTTGGTGCCCAGGTACAAATAGAGGACCTTTAAATGAAATTTTCTGTTAAAGTACCGTATATACTCGTGTATAAGTCGATCTCATGTATAAGTCGAGTGCAGTTTTGTGACCAACAATTGTGAAATATGCTATGCCTCGTGGATAAGTCGAGGGTAAAACATGGGGCTATGAAATTCTGTGATTTTTATAATTATATACACACACACTCATACAAACACACACTCTGCATTATATACACACACACTTATACAAACACACACTCTGCATTATATACACACACACTTATACAAACACACACTCTGCATTATATACACACACACACTCATACAAACACACACTCTGCATTATATACACACACTCTGTGTATATAATGCAGAGTGTGTATATAATGCAGAGTGTGTGTTTGTGTAGTGTGTGTGAACTGGGTGGGGGGAGGGCATTTATTTTATTTTATTTTTTATTTTTTTTAATATTATTTTTTTTAAATTATTTTAATATTTTTTTGTGTCCCCCCTCCCTGCTTGTTAACTGGTCAGGGAGGGGGGCTATCTTAATCCCTGGTGGTCCAGTGGCATGGGCTGTGAAGTGGGGGGGCCGGCAGGAAGCATTTACTTACCTTTCCTGCAGCTCCTGTCAGCTCCCTTCTCCTCCGTTCCGGTCAGCTCCACTGTAAGTCTTGTGGTCTGGTTGCCGCGCGGATCGTTGCCATGGCTCTGACGGCCGCGGCTCTCTAAGTTGCCATAATACAGACAGTGACTCGAGTATAAGTCGAGTGGGGGTTTTTAAGCACAAAAAATGTGCTGAAAAACTAGACTTATACTCGAGTATATACTGTAGTTCAGTTTTTTTAAAGAATTTTACAAGAAAGTGTTTTTCATTTTAGCGCCTATTGCAGTGGTGGCTTTCCGTGACAGTGTACAGATGTCTGAGCTATGTTTGTCATTTGATAGATTAATGCCAGGTTATCCATCACTGTATGTTCATATTTTCCTCTTATTGGAGTTACTTAGCTTTTTACGTATTTCATATCTTGTAGGCAATAGTGCAAGACCTGCACAAGGGAGAGATTATTATGGATGCATTCAATGAGCTTTCAAACAAACTACTTCAAAATTACAGCTCTGATGACACCAGGAAAGTAAAGGAAACCAGCGATCAATTGTACATGAGTTGGGTTAACATGAACAAGAGGTGAGAATCTATACATAACTGCGATTGTTGAATGCTGGAAGGCCCTCAGATGTTTGTAGTTTGCCCTCATAGATGATTAGGAGCTATATAAGATTTGTTCCCAGCATATGCCATAGTAATAACAAACTTTATAAGCATTGCTTTTATGTAACAATGTAAATTCAGTAGAGATTACTAAATCTTCCCAATTACGTAGCAAAATTGCAAATCAAATACATATTAAGATATTAATTCATTAAAGTGGTACTGCAGAGTTTAGTTTTTTTTCTTTAAATTTACTTTTATTATGCACCTTATATCTTTCTGATTTATGCCCCCTACTTTATTTCTATTTATTATCTTTTCTTAATAGTGCTGGGTACCAGTATTCAGGTACTGCCATTTTGTTTTCCTCTGTCCATGATGTCTGCAGCTGGTCCTTTTGTGGTATTTTTTAAAATGATGGAATATGGGTAAATTAGCTTATCAATTCAAATAGAAAATTCCTTTTTTTTTCTATTTAGTAGCTATTTAGTAGATACTGCCCCCCCCCCCAAAAAAAAAACATGCATTTATTTTCATGCGTGTATTTAAAAAATACTTGCAAACACGGCAGACTTGCTGTCTGCAGCCTTAGAAAGCCCTCTTCTCTTTGCTTGACAGACTTACACACAAAGAGAGAGAAGCGTGCACATGATCACAGCTTTCCAATGCTTCTCAATGAGCTGTAGTTAGCTCATTGAGAGGTGGGTAATGCAGTCATGCTCCAGCCCAGTGAGCCTGACACTTTGTTAGCTCCACAGCTGAGTGTCAGCCAGAGAGGTGTTCTACCCCTAATTATAAAAATGCAGATTTTTATTGAAATTGGCACCTTTATAAACAGTCAATGAAATTACAGATATCAGACATATTAAGCAATTTGAAGTATGTCCAGGTGTCTTGAGTGTTCCTTTAAGATCCATCAATTGTTGAGATCATGCTTCCCATAAGAGAATAGTACCTAGTTTTCTTATGTATAACTAAAAAGCCTAAAAGGAATTTAAAAGAAAAAGAAAAACCAGGAGAAATATGGCAAAAAAAAAAAAATCATTTAGAGTAGATTTAAATAGAAATTGGCATTGTTCTAAATGAACGCTAAACCATCTCGCTGGCTGTCAATCATTAAAGCTAAACTCATAAACAGGACTTTGCTCAGAGCCACTGTCTTTGAAGGACATCTCAATCAGCTGTATTAACTGAAACTGAGCATCTAGTTTGCACGACATCTCCATGAAAAGCATCTGATTCTGGCTCGGTAAGAAGGGGAAGTCATTCAGCAGATGCAGATCCTAGATCTGCAGTTATTGAAAATCAAGATTTCATATAACCCAAAGAGAACATGCACAACAAATTACATGCACGATTTCTTTGGGGTATGGATGTCTGATGTTTTTTTGTTTGGTTTTTAATTGAGTGTTCCTTTAAGATTCTGGAGAAAAACAAACTTGAGAAACCATGATACATCACACACAACATGTATTTTTAGATAGCTTAATTTATTAAAGATTAGCTCTTATAAGTAAAGACTGTTTGCACTTAGCAAATTATTTATTGACACATTAGAATTTATATCTTTAGCTTTGGTGCCCTAAATTCATCACATTGAACATATATTGCATCATGAAATCTTTATTAAGGTGAAAGCACGGGGTTTAACTTTATTGACAGTTTCACTTTAACAAAGCAGAGAAAACACATTGGTCCAAATTTAATTAAAGTTGGCCTGAGACCTAAGACAAACTTTTCATTAGTTAAAGAGCATAGAGAATGTGTCAACATGTAGCTTTGTGTTTAGCACCTACTTGGAGATGATTGTGGACTGTGTACAGACACAGATTAAATAGGTCCTATGTTCCCCCCTTTGCTCCTATCTGGACAGAAAGTTCTTTACACCAGGATGCCATATCAATTATACTACAAGGGGATATATTTATTAAATATGCAATATGAGTTGCATCCAATCCAGAAGAAGAGATTATGCTCATGTTGATGCATGGTATGGATTAGACAAGTTGGGTAGCTGGAGCCTAAACTGTCGTGGGGTTTAGTTTTTAGCAAATTTGCTATTTTATCTCCAAACATACACACATGTGCTAACACGTATTCCCTATTTAAATACGACTGTGCTGAGGTGCTCTTCTTGGGAACTATAGTATTACCTGACCTGAATTGTTGGTGAGTGTCTCTGGTCTGAGCAGTTTAGGGAAGTTATTGATGCAGGTAGAAGACTCTGGGCTGGGTTGGTCATGCCCTTTGATATTTTTCTTATGTATATCACAGTTAGGATTTCAGTGGACAAGGGAGCTGTACCAGTTTACTAAAAGTGTGTATGATGGTTTCTGTGTTTGAAGATACTGCATTTTTCTTTAGTGACAAGCCAGTGTATAGTAACAGTATAAAACGCAGTGAGATTGAATAGCAGCGGTTATTTCACCTGCTATTTTGCCTTGTTTTCTAGCAATTGTGCACCTACACATCTTAAGCAACATTTATTCTCTTATCTCATTTTTTGATTTCGGTTAATAAAAGGGACTAGGAAACAGGGAGGGCAGGTCATTACCATGTCGAGATTTTCATTGTCCTAGAAATTACTAGAGTTAGATGAATACTACCCATACCTCTGGATGTCTGTAATTGACTTGCTTTAAAGCCTGGGTTTTTTATTTTCTTTATTTTGTTACATAATTTGTGTGGCTTTAGCAATGAATAGCAGCATTGTTACACTTTTTAACACTATTGTAGCTTTTCAAGGAATTTTTATTTTTTTTACTATAATGGACCTGCGGTTGCTTTCTCTTTTTATTTTCAAAATCTTTAATGTTCTCTGTGTGAATAACTTATATATCTGTTATCATAAGTAAAGCATTGCTTACTACATCTTATTAAGATGGCTGCATTGCCTTTCTCATGCTACGCAAGAGAAATGTTGTTTTGCTTTGTTTGTGAATTCAGCTGTGTAAGCTCTTGTCATATACACATCCCAATTTGAAAGCACTCCTTGAAACCATAAGTGATAACATGTGCCACTTAATATTTCTATTATAATGCATATTAGGAGCATATCTTAACAAGGTAATGGAATCTGTCATCAGAAACCTATTGTCTCATAAGGCTCCAAGAAGGCTGCAACCTTTAGAATCAGAGCCGGACTGGGAATGAAAAGCAGCCCTGGAAAAACATTCTATACCAGCCCCATAATGCAGCGCGCCAGCATAGTGTGCAGATATGGAAGCGGGGAAAAAACCTTAAAACTGAAAACTATCACTCAAACGTGAAAGAAAACACTCATAGGGCTTCAAAATAAACAAAAGAGGGAATTTGTTGTAAGCAGACGTGCATTTGCATATAATCAATGTTTCAGTACAACCACCTTGACATATTAAGGAAAATTTCGTAATTGGACTGGAATTGTGAATGTATGCTTTTGCACAGCAGTAAAAAAAAAAAATGACATTATCTTGCTCATTTTGAAGTAACAAGAGTGTGCTCTTTACTTTGGCTGAAAACTGGATGATCTCAGTCAATGCCAATCTAATTCCCATAGGAGAGCATTGGGAGGCTATTGCGCATGTGTGCAAAATGCTGAGCTTCACCGCACCAATCAGTATCTCCTCATAGAGATGCATTGCATCAGTACATTTCTATGGGGAGCGTTCAGCACCTCCATGCAGAGAGTGGAGATGCTTAACATAGGTGCTGCACACTGTGCAGCACTATACTAGGAAGCAGCTCTAGTAGCCGTCTGAGTGACTGTCACTAGAGATGTTCCTAGGCAGCAATGTAAACACTGCCTTTTCTTTGAAAAGATAGCATTTACATTGCTCAGCCTACTGTCCCAGGCTATAGACACCAGAACCACTACATTAAATTGTAGTAGTTCTGGTGACTATAGTGTCTCTTTAATACAAAGCCTTTCTCTCAATAGTCAACTCTAAATTACAGGGACAGCAGGAGACACAAGTGAAGATGCACTTTATTTGTGTCTGTCTTCCCCAAGCCCCTTTCATGCGTCTCTTAGCCCCAGCCCCTTTGTCTCTTTCTCCCCTTTCCCAGGCCTCAGTACCTCTGTGTGTCTCTTTCCCCACAGCTCATCTGTGTGTCTCATTCTCCCCTTCCCCAGTCCCTCTGTGTGTCTTTTGTTCGTCTTTCTCAGCCCCTCTGTCTCTTTCTTCCCAGACTCCACAAGTTTTTTTTCTCCACAGACTCTCCATGTGTCTTTTTACTCCCCTGCCCCTCCATGTGTCTCAATTCTCCCCAGCCCCTCCATGTGTCTTATTAGCCCCCCAGGTGTCTCATTAGCCCCCCATTTGTCCAATTAGCTCCCTCCCAGCCTTGTATGTGTCTCATTAGCACTCCCATGTGTCTCAGTAGCCCCCCATGTGTCCCACTAGCCTTCCAGCCCTCCATGTGTCCCATTAGCCCTTCCTCCCAGTTCTCCATGTGTCCCTAAACCCCCTCCCAGCCCTCCATGCATCCCATTAGCCCTCTCTTCCAGCCCTCCATGTGTCCCACTAGACCCCTCCCAGTCCTTCATGTGTCCCTATAACTCCCTCCAGCCCTTCATGTGTCACTATAGCCCCCAGCCCTCCATGTGTCCCTATATCCCCTCCCAGCCCTTCATGTGTCCCTATAGCCTCCTCCCCATCCCCAATGTGCCCATTTAGACCCCTTGTGTCCCTGTAGCCCCCCAGCCCCATGTGTCCCTATAGCCCTCCAGTCCCCATGTGTCCCATTATAGCCCCCTCTCCAGACCCTGTGGGTCCCTATAGCGCCCCCAGCCCCCATGTGTCCCATTTTAGCCTCCTCCCCAGCCCCCATGTGTCCCATTAGAGCTCCCCCAGCCACCATGAGGGGGGCCCCCATGTGTCCCATCATAGCCCCCCCGTGCATCCCCTCCTGCCGCTTACTGTGTAATTGCGTCGTGCGACCCATGGGGCAGTTCGCACTAGGTGGGCGTGCACCGACCCGATAGTATGCCGGCCCACCAGGAAATTTCCCGGTATCCCGGTGGGCCAGTCCAGCCCTGTTTAGAATAGATTTACACCCTGTTCCAAATTATTATGCAAATTCTATTTAAGTGTCACAAGGATTAAATATTTTGTTTTTCAGTTTAACTCATGCATGGCATTGTGTCTCAGGGATCTTTTGATTACTGAAAACAATCTCAGACACCTGTGATAATTAGATTGTCAGGTGAGCCCAATTTAAGGAAAAACTACTAAAGGGGGGTGTTCCACATTATTAAAGGACCACTCTAGCCACCCAGACCACTTCAGCTTAATGAAGTGGTCTGGGTGCCTGGTCCAGCTAGGGTTAACCCATTTTTTAATAAACATAGCAGTTTCAGAGAAACTGCTATGTTTATAAATAGGTTAATCCAGGCTCCAGTGGCTGTCTCTTGAAATCACAGTGAGAATCCAGGCTCCAGTGGCTGTCTCTGTGAAAATCACAGTGAGAAGACGCAAGCGTCCATAGGAAAGCATTATGAATGCCGCGCATGCGCATTCATCCAAAGAGGAGGAGAAGAGGCGGAGAGGAGGAGGAGAGCTCCCCGTCCGGCGCTAGAGAAAGGTAAGATTTTAACCCCTTGCTCTCCCCAGAGCCCAGCGGGAGGGGGTCCCTGAGGGTTGGGGCACCCTCAGGGCACTATAGTGGTCCTTTAAGCAGAGCGCCATTTTCATGTAATATGGGGAAGAAAAAGGATC
The DNA here is from genome assembly GCA_933207985.1 of Pelobates cultripes. NCBI lineage: Eukaryota > Metazoa > Chordata > Amphibia > Anura > Pelobatidae > Pelobates > Pelobates cultripes. Next base: position 174,145,028 of record OW240913.1, read on the forward strand.
TCTCTGCTGCCGAAAAGAGTAAAATACTTCAATGCCTTGGATGAGGTATGAAAACATTAAGAAACTTAAGCATGATCATCGCACTATTAAGAGATTTGTGGCTGATTCAGAGCACAGACGGGTTTGTGCAGATAAAGGCACATTGAGGAAGATTTCTGCCAGATCAATGCATCGGCAGCTGCTAAAATACCATTACATAGCAGCAAACAGATATTTGAAGCTGCTGGTGCCTCTGGAGTCCCACGGACATCAAGGTGTAGAGTCCTCCAGAGTCTTGCAACTGTGCATTAACCTTCTATTCGGCCACCACTAACCAATGCTCACAAGCAGAAACGGCTGCATTGGGCAGAAAAATACATGAAGACTAATTTTCAAACAGTCCTGTTCACTGATGAGTGCCATGCAACCCTGGATGGTCCAGATGGATAGAGTAGTGGATGGCTGGTGCACGGCCACCCTGTTCCAACAAGCCGGTGGTGGAGTCGTGTTTTGGGCCGGAATCATGGGAAGAGAGCTGGTCGGCCCCTTTAGGTTCCCCAAAGGTGTGAAGATGACCTCTGCAAAGTATGTGGAGTTTCTGACTGACCACTTTCTTCCCTGGTACAGAAGGAAGAACTATGCTTTCCGTAATAAAATCATCTTCATGCATGACAATGCACCATTTCATGCTGCAAAGAATACCTCTGCATCAGTGGCTGCTGTGGGGATAAAAGGAGAGAAAGTCATGGTGTGGCCTCCATCCTCCCCTGACCTCAATCCTATTGAGAACCTTTGGAGCATCCTCAAGCAAAAGATCTATGAGGGTGGGAGGCAGTTTACATCCAAACAGTAGCTTTGGGAGACTATTCTGACATCTTGCAAACAAATCAAGAAGAAACTGTCCAAAAACTCACAAGTTCAATGGATGCAAGTCTTGTGAAGCTGCTATCAAATAAGGGGTCCTATGTTAAAATGTAACATGACCTGTTAAAATGTTTAAAAAGTAAAAATGTTGTTATAAGTTTGATTGAAATAGCTTTTGATTTCAGTAAATATGCTGCAAACACAACAAATGACAATTTTCAGTTCTTTACAACCTATAAAGTGTTTTGAAACTTACTGTGCGTAATAATTTGGAATAGTGCATTGTAAATTTGTTTAAAAAAAATACTGTTATTAGGAGGTTTGTTCAATAAAATTTGAATTGTACCCTTAATAGTTGATAACATGATAATTATGCTGACTGTTATTTACATCAATTATTTAGGTAGATGAGAAAAATATCATTTGCATAGTAATTTGGAACAGGGTGTATGTTTAGCTATGCGATTATGTTCATTAATATATACAAAACAACCTAAATGTTTTCCTTAATCAAGTTATTTAAGTATTCTGCATGAGTTGATCTCATTTGGTCAATTTGTCTTAGATGAGTAGTATTATAGACTAGACTAAAGGAACACGCATAGCTATTCTTAATACTTACATTAAATTCATAAGATTGATTGATCCAAGAACATCCATTATTGCTACAGGCATGATATCACAAGTACCCATAGATGCTACCCCAACAGATTATGGCATCAAATTATGCGTGATCAAAATGGAACTATCGCTTCTCAGCATTTTTTATATTTTGTTTAATAATCTCTGCATTTAACAAACATGTGCTTTGTGAGATATTAAAAATAAATACTCCTTTATCCTGTAACTGGGAGATTCCATCTTTGCTGCATGTCCTATTATTTATATAAGCTCTGTCCTTTGTGACAGAGGAAAGGAAAAAGCATAGAGTGAATTTAAATTTAAAGAAAATGAAGCATTAAAGGGACACTATAGTCACCTGAACAACTTTAGCTTAATGAAGCAGTTTTGGTGTATAGAACATGCCCCTGCAGCCTCACTGCTCAATCCTCTGCCATTTAGGAGTTAAATCCTTTGTTTATGAACCCTAGTCACACCTCCCTGCATGTGACTTGCACAGCCTTCCATAAACACTTCCTGTAAAGAGAGCCCTATTTAGGCTTTCTTTATTGCAAGTTCTGTTTAATTAAGATTTTCTTATCCCCTGCTATGTTAATAGCTTGCTAGACCCTGCAAGAGCCTCCTGTATGTGATTAAAGTTCAATTTAGAGATTGAGATACAATTATTTAAAGGTAAATTACATCTGTTTGAAAGTGAAACCAGTTTTTTTTTCATGCAGGCTCTGTCAATCATAGCCAGGGGAGGTGTGGCTAGGGCTGCATAAACAGAAACAAAGTGATTTAACTCCTAGATGACAGTGAATTGAGCAGTGAAATTGCAGGGGAATGATCTATACACTAAAACTGCTTTATTTAGCTAAAGTAATTTAGGTGACTATAGCACGTTTTAGGTAATTGTCAGTGTTTTATTAAAATATCGGGACATATTGTAGTCCAGAACAGAAGTAGGCAACCTTTTACCAGCTCTGTGCCAAAATATGACTTTGAAGTCCCTTGTCGTGTTTGTCCTATATGCAGTGGTGTATCCTGGTTTTGTGCTGCTCTAGGCATATTCCAGCTCCCGGCATCACTCTGCGGCACACGAGGGAGCTGAGCAGAGCGCTCAGGGGAAAGTGCTCCCTCGCCAGCGCAGCCTGACCGCCCGCCTGGCTTGTCAGGTAGCCGCAAGGCTAACAAGACATTTGCCCTGGGCATTTCGGGGTGGCTTTTTTTGCCGCCCCCTGGAAAATGCCACCTGAGGCAAATGCCTTGTTTGCCTCGTGGCTAATACGACCCTGCCTATATGACTCTTGTGAGTTCCAAACTAAAAGTATTCAGAGTGTTGCTATGGTAACACCCCTTACAGCTTGTCTGTTTCTTAACCCTCTTACACTTTTTTTTTGTTCCCTCACTTAGATACAGTGACATGCATACATACATAGACATGCTATATTGCATGCACTTACATGCAAACTTGGGACACGTGGAAAGTCACATTCCCATAAACACTTGCACAGTCACATACACAGACACACAATCTCATAAGGTTACAACATACACAATCACACAATTATACACTCACAGTCACTTACACAGTCACACATACCTTGAGACACAGTAGATATAACTAGTATCTTTTTACACTTTCTTTATTGGAATAGCAGAATTTTGGAATGAAAAACTTGTTGTACCTCAACTATGTTAGTACAGTAAAAAAGGATTTGCAAGGTACTATTTTTTTCTGTTATTTTACATCTATATCACTGGACTAATACGACTAACATTTCTACTCAGAGACACACAGTCACATACATATAGCCACATGCACACATTTACAAACACCAGGGGTAAAACATTTCAAGCCCTAACCTACTAGCCAGGTCTAAATTTTACTTGTCACCACAAACACAGTGTGTGTACATCATTTTATTTCTTATTCACACCTGAACCTAACCTTGCTGTTAGTTATTCTGTATCTTTCTGATGGACAATATTTGATGCTCTCCCCCACAAACAAACCAATAACATGGCGGGTGGCGGAAACAGGGAGAGTTATAAAAGGGGGAAGAGAAGGAGGAGGAGAAATACAGGTGGCTATAGTGTGTGGAGGGAAAGAAGTATTTGTCAATGGAGAAGAGGACTCCACCTGGGGACGCACACCCTGGCCTTATGAGGGTAGTATATCCAGGATTCTCTTACTTAGACACATAGTGCAGCCACGGAAGCCATGTTGGGTGGATTCTGTTATGTAGGGAAGACACTAAGGCCTCCATTTTTCTTTTCTCTGAAACCTTGGCCATCCATTGATGGTGCGCTGACCTCTGGTTTAGAACAATGCACATATATTTCCCATTGGGAAAGCATTCGATTGGCTGAAATCGGCAAGGAGGCGGGGCGGGGCTGGGGAAAATGCTGTTTTAGCCAAACGGCACCTCCTCATAGAGATGCATTGAATCAATGCATCCCTATGAGGAAAATTCAGCGTCCCCATGAAGAACGTGGAGACGCTGAACTGCAGTGCTGCTTACTGTGCAGCACTGCCCCAGAAAGCACCTCCAGTGGCCATCTGAGGAGTGGCCACTTGGAGGTGTCGCTAGGGGCAATGCAAAAATGCCTGCAGGCAATGATTATACTCACCAGAACAACTACATTAAGCTGTAGCTGTTCTGGTGACTACAGTGTCCCTTTAAGTAACTTTGATTCACTATTCCACTCTCCCTAGTCCCATGTGTACAGAAAATTGTTCCAGCTCAAGGACCCAACATCTTTAGCAGTAGATTGTATTGTGCTTTAGCATCTTGGAAACTTGCCTTTTCTAGGCATATTATTTTTCTCAGAGTTCTCTTACATCCTCTAATTGTTTTAAACCCCAAAAATCTATGTTTTCACATTCTCTTGATTAAGTCCTAAAGAGGAGCTATTTCTGGACTGCTCTTTTGGGTATGCTTTATGGACTGAGTATGGGAGCTGAACGCAGATATATTTCAATGCTGCTGGAGATCAATTGGTACAGATGTATATATATGAGAATCTTTTTCATGTATTTAACTGTCATAAACATAGAATTATATGCAAATTGACATTCTAAGTGAAGCAGAATAGCTTACTACACTAGATCAGGTTAGCTTTAAATGTAAGTTTATCAAAGACATTGGCAATACATTCCTTTTAAATTATGCTAATAAGCAAATTGATACCTTAGAGGGCTTCCCCGGTTTTACACTTTGGAAGTTGTTTACGGTGATCTCTTGAGCTCTGCTTTCTATTTAATTCACGCCCCCTGTATTTTCTTTTAATTTGTTTACATTTTAAGAGAGTTTGTAAAAACAAATATTAAAAGGATAAAAATTTCTTCATTAATCTGACAAAACTGAAAATGTCAGGAGAGCATGTAGACCCTTTGTCACCACAGATTGTAGCTGCAGTAGGTATTACAGAACAGTATGCAGTGCAAGCAAAACAAAATAACATCAAAGGCTCACTTTGGTCTTCTCCTGTCTGCCTGCTTAACTGGGCCAGAGGAAAATATTAGCTGTCAAAAGGAAAGTTAAAAGAGAGAGGTTCATGTCTTAGCAGGGTAAGTATTTTTCTGATCATTAACTTATCATATCCTGGCATATACTGTCATCATTCTTTTCCTTTTTTCCTAAACGTGAAATCAAAGCTTAGTGGCGTCTTACTGTTTCATTTCTTTTCTATCAGAGTTGGTGATCGGCAGAGCGTGCTGGAAAAAGAGCTTAAAGATGTCCAAGCCTTGGTCAAGGAACATGAAAACTTTATGAAATGGATGCAGGAAGCTGAAACGACTGTTAATGTCCTGATGGATGCATCGCAACGAGAGGGCCTTCAACAGGATGTCACCCGTTTGCGCCAACTCAAAATGCAGCTCCAGGTAAGGCCCTCAATAGGAATTGTAATACATTCCAGTCTGTTGACATTTTGTGTCACTGCCAGGGATTCTTTTCACAGCACACTGGTCCAAAACCAACCACTGATCTATGACACATTCACATGAGCATTACTCTACAAAGTTCTGGGATTTTTCTGATGTCCAAAATAGCTGTGAGATTGGGAAAATAGGCCACTAAATGGAGTTAACCCATTCAAGGCAGGTCCACAAGAACTAGGAAAGTTGGTACATGTGCTGCATACAGTGAGGGAAAAAAGTATTTTATCCCCTGCTGATTTAAACGTTTGCCCACTGACAAAGAAATGATCAGTCTGTAATTCTAATGCTAGGTGTATTTTAAAAGTGAGAGACCGAGTAACAAACAAAAAATCAAGAAAAACGCATGTCAAAAAAGTTATAAATTGATTTGCATGTCAATAAGTGAAATAAGTATTTGATCCCCTAACAACCAGCAAGATTTCTGGCTCCTAGGTGTCTTTTATACAGGTAACGAGCTGAGATTAGGAGCACTCTCTTAAAGGGAGTGCTCCTAATCTCAGCTCGTTACCTGTATAAAATACACCTGTCCTCAAAAGCAAATAATCAATCAGATTCCAAACTCTCCACCACGGCCAAGACCAAAGAGCTATTCAAGGATGTCAGGAACAAGATTGTAGACCTATACAAGGCTGGAATGGACTACAACACAATCGCCAAGCAACTTGGTGAGAAAGTTACAACAGTTGGTGCGATTATTCACAAATGGAAGAAACACAAAATAACTGTCAGTCTCCCTCGATCTGGTTCTCCATGCAAGATCTCACCTCGTGGAGTTTCAATGATCATGAGAATGGTGAGGAGTCAGCCCAAAACTACACAGGAGGACCTCAATGATTTTAAGGCAGCTGGGACCATAGTCACCAAGAAAACAATTGGTAACACACTACTCCGTGAAGGACTGAAATCCTGCCGCGCCCGCAAGGTCCCTCTGCTCAAGAAAGCACATGTACAGGCCCGTCTGAAGTTTGCCAATGAACATCTGAATGATTCAGAGGAGAACTGGGTAAAAGTGTTATGGTCAGATGTGACCAAAATTGAGCTCTTTGGCATCAACTCAACTCGCTGTGTTTGGAAGAGGAGTGCTGCCTATGAACTCAAGGAACACCCAGGCCCACGTCAAACATGCTTTGGGGGTGTTTTTCTGCTAAGGGGACAGGACAACTGCACCGCATCAAAGTGACGATGGACGGGGCCATGTATCATAACATCTTGGGTGAGAACTTCCTTCCCTCAGCCAGGGCATTGAAAATGGGTCGTGGATGGGTATTCCAGCATGACAATGACCCAAGGCAACAAAGGAGTGGCTCAAGAAGAAGCACATTAAGGTCCTGGAGTGGCCTAGCCAGTCTCCAGACCTTAATCTCATAGAAAATCTGTGGAGGGAGCGGAAGGTTCGAGTTGCCAAATGTCAGCCTCAAAACCTTAATGACTTGGAGAGGATCTGCAAAGAGGAGTAGGACAAAATTCCTCCTGAGATGTGTGCAAACCTGGTGGGCAACTACAAGAAACGTCTGACCTCTGTGATTGCCAACAAGGGTTTTGCCACCAAGTTGAAGGGGTCAAATACTTATTTCACTCATTGACATGCAAATCAATTTATAACTTTTTTGACATGCATATTTCTGGATTTTTTAATCCTGTTTATCCTCACTGTTAAAATACACCTACCATTAAAATTATAGACTGATGATCATTTTATTTTGTCAGTGGGCAAACATTCAAAATTAGCAGTGGATCAAATACTTTTTACCCTTGTGTATCTGCAGCTGCCAATTTGATACAACTCCAGTGATTGTTGCCTGCCTACGACTTGTAATTTACAAGTGAGAGCCACAGGTTGTCTGTCTCTAACACAGGATAGTATTGATTTCCTATGTAACACAGTTACACATTATTCACAGTTACCTGTTTGGCATACATTGTTCTAGTGAAGCCACTGGATATGTTTATTGCTCTGCTCAGCATAATGAGTTTTTGATAAGCACACTGAGGAGTTTTCACTACATAACTTATTTATAATGTATTTAGGGGTCTTGGCATTTAAGACCATTTTGATTGTTTAATGGAAAGATACCTGTGTGCTTCAGTAACCTTTTACCCTGTCTGTCTATAAACAGGAGACTGTCATATAATGTCTTCTTCACAGGGGTGATACAAACGCCATAATATCTATGATATTTGTAGTACTTTAGCGTATATCCATATGTGACACATCATTGGGCACATCATTTTTTAAATCCTAGTTAGGATGTTTACTTTCAATCGTTGAATTTCATTAAATAAATATGACACTTCAGTGATAACGTTTCAATATCTTTAAGAGCACAGAATCATGCTTCCAGTTCCATAACAGCTCTGAAAAATAGTTGGCTTTTGTAATTCCCTCTGAAGATTTCCTAAGGGACAGGAATCAATATGTGTCAAAAAACATTGCATTTTTGTTCTTGTGAATATCCCAGTAGGTCACAAATTGATCAATAGCTATCAATAATAACAATATAATATGTTCTTCTTTTCTTGTGAAAAAGGTGTTGTCCTACTGTAAAAAAAAATCTGTTTTGTTGAAAAAATAATATATTGCTGTATTCTATTTCATAGCTGTTTTCAAAAAATATTTTATTACTATTAAAAATAGTTTGCATAGAGCTAACAACAAAAAAGACGAAAAAGGACCCTTGTTGTCATTCAGTTGTCATTCAGTTTAGATTAAAGCCATCATAAAATGTCTGATGTATATTAATATTTTAAAAAGAAAGTTCAAATTTTTTACATTGTTTGAATTGATTTTTTTTTTTTTATGCCCTATTGGGCATTACTAATATTACTAGTATCCACCCCCCTCGTCCACCCCACGTAAAAGCTGCAAAATAGACGTCAGATGGTACCTTGAGTCCAATCACAGGCGTCTCATGAGGAAATCCAGTAACTATGCAGTTTCACTGGCTCAGAGCGCATACGCCAGCTCTGAGCTGGCATGGGTACGGATGGGAGAGAGGGCTGAACAAGAGAAGGAAATAAAATAAAACTGGAAACTTAATTTGGAAAGGGCTGAATAAATGGATGGAGGGAGGGATCAGTCAGGCTTCTCCATGTAGACTGGACATACATGCCAATATATATGTGCATCATTTCTAGTACACACAGACTCCTACCACCATGACCACTTCAAATCATTGAAGTGGTCATGGTTGTAGAATTGACGCTTTAAGCAATGGTTTATTTGAAACTGTTTTTTGTTGTTGGAGATAAGACATTATAAATGTATTTTATTTCGCCTCTAACTGATGTCAACTGAAAATGTTTTTAAAGGCAGGTAAATAAATCTAAATGTAAAATATCTTTGTCCTTACGCATATAGTGTCAGAGCAATGTGTGGTTTAACATTTTACCTTACATGATATGCACTTTGATATAATGAATATAAAGATGTGGATCTCTTGTATATTGTGTAAAGATACTAAATTGGATGATAGCCAACAAAACAGGAGATACACATGTGTTTTCCACCCAATTTCTATCTGAAAAGAGATTGATTGCAGTGTGTGATATTATCTATAAAACTACAGATAAAAGATCATTGTATCATTTTATAGAGACAGAACACATACACATACATGGCGACTACAGTTTGATTTCAGGCAGGCTTTCAGGCTTTAGGTAACCCTCATTTAATTTTCATGCATTAAACATGCATTCAAATATGCAAAGCAAAATCAAGAATACATTTTAAAAAAAATGCTTTAGCCCCAGATTCTCACATTAAGTCCTCTAAATAAGAAGTGGCTAAGAATCCCAAGTTGGACCTCACCAGCAGCTGGGGTTTTTGTGTTGTGTAATTTGGTACTTGATAGCATTTTCTGTCTTGAATGAGATAAATGCATAAACCAGCTGAACATGTTCATTTTTTACTTGGCTTGCTGTATTGCTCCTGTCACACTTTCTCATGTAGCTATGCTGTGGTAGTGTGTTTTCATTTGGCTGCATTAAATGCTCCCATATAATAATATTAATATATAACATATACTTATTATCCTTGGCAAAAAGACAGTAAAAGGCAAGCACATATACCAATAGAGCAAGCAATTACACTGCTTTTTAGCATTTTATGTTTTCAGTACTTGGCATTATTACAACTACAACACCTCTAGCAATGCTTAAACATTGTCATAGCATCATATCAGTAAAGTATCAGTATCAATATCAGTAGAGTATCCGTATCAGTATCAGTAGAGTATCAGTATCAGTAGAGTATTAGTATCAGAGAGTATCAGTATCAATATCAGTAGAGTATCAGTATCAGTAGAGTATGAGTATCAGTAGAGTATCAGTATCAGTACAGTATCAGTAGAGTATCCGTATCAGTAGAGTATCCGTATCAGTAGAGTATCAGTTGAGTATCCGTATCAGTAGAGTATCAGTATCAGTAGAATCGAATATCTATAATATACCCTACAAACAAGGTTTCTCCAACTCCTACCTGCTATGTTTGTACAGCTGTCTTACCCCAGAGTGCTATACAAACACCACTGGAGGTCTCTTTGTCAGACATCAGTTGCACTTTATGGGGTTACTTTTTTGGGTATCCCAAATTAATAAAAAAAAAAGATGATGAACCACCTTAACAAGGACACATCAAGTTTAAATATCTACAAATGTATTTGCATGTTTATATTTAATATTTTATCAGTAAATGAATTCTGCATCCTATGTGTAGGGGCTTCAGAGCATGTGTGAGCTGGAGATACTGGTTCCAGCGATTGTTTTATTCTGGTCTAAACTCAGTGAGCCGTCACTGTGAAATAAAAAGTGGCATATAATATCAACAAAAATTTTACTGACAGCATTTTGGTGCTAGGGTATGTTGAATTCCTTTATAACTTTAGCTAAAAATGCTAATGAGATCTATTACTGAAACCGCTTGGCTTAGGAGCTTACCCCACTGAAAACCATGTTTGCGATAATTTTTGAGTGATCCTTTTCTGTAGGATTTATTTATTGTTCTAGACATTGCGGATTGGTGGAAAGCAGTGTGTACTGTGAGATTGAATCAAGTGTGGGAAGAAAGATAGGCCTTTAAGACATAGGAAATATAAGTATGAATTTATTCATTTAAGGGTAACAAATTGGTCTTTCTCAGTTGATTGGTTATATATGCACATGTTACCCTAGCCCAATATATATATATACTTTTTATGTGACTAAAAATAGTACATTCATCCTCATTAGTGCTAAATGAACATAGTGTCTCTGGAAGAGCAGCAGAAGGCCCATTCGTTCAGAAAAGCCCAAAACAGACACAATGTTAATGTTTCCTTTTCATGTATTGCTTGTTTCGTTCATTGTTTATTGAAATTATCTTTTTTAAATCTTATTTATTGCTTCCTGGTTTAGTAATCTTCAGCCAAAGAACCTGTAATAGTTCCCACTTATTTATAGCTTTAAGGCCCAAATAGAGAAGTACTAGATTTCATCTTTTTATTTTCACGTAACTTTATTTTGAAACAGAAACACAAGTGACTTGTTTAAACATTTTCTTTAAACATCCCTTTAAATGGTAGCAGAATCTATTCCATATAATTGTAACCTTTTCTGTATGATAGTTAATTAAACAGATCAACTTGAACAGATTTTGTTCAGGCTGGTCATGCAATTCAAACCCCAGTAACATATTGCAGACTTCTTGTGACACAGAGAGTTAATCAGTTCAAAAGGAAATGAACATAGATATGTAAATGTTGGCACAAAGTCACCAGCGGAGCTGGGAATACACCATACTAGGAGCAATATGTGTCTGAGACTGACTCAGCACTCTGCTTTGTGCTCATTTAGTGCTCTCTCGATGTATGTCTTTACACTAAGCAAGCTGCTGGCTTTATTTCAGGCATTATTGAAGCATCCCTTGCGCTGGATGAATGGTGTCTCATATTGAAACCTGTGGCTATAGCTGGTAATCTATGTAAAAGCACGGTATGTAAGCAGTAGGACATATGTACAGAGAGTATTAAAGAACCATCATGTACTTTTGAAAATATAGAGTGTGTTATTCTTCTATTGCTGTATTTTAACTTTATCTCCCATACCAGTTTCATGCAAAAAATGAGTGTGTCTCATGGCTGGAGCATGCAGACAATTTCACATGCTGCTGGCGTTTCTAAAGACTCATCAAACACTATTTTATTTGATCATCTAAATAATGTTTCCTTTCAAAATAAGCACCTTCCAGTAATCTCCTGTCCGGTGGGGCAGTCCTGATTTGGTACCCCCATTTAGAAAAAGTGCCCAAAATGCTGGCGGAAGGCATGTTTTTAAATATTACCGTGTTACACAAGCCCAAAGCAGGGAATTATCGCAGTACTTTGCGCATAGACAGCACTGGGTGGCTGGATAGCAAGGCTTCTGTTCTTCTTCAAACGCTGCGCTAAAGCCCCCATTTTTTAAATGTGCCTACTGCCACATGATGCTTATTGAATAAGTGGTGCGCATTCACGCTGGAACCACTCCCTCCCAAAGGAGACATGTTAGTACTTGGCCATATGACAGGTCAGTAATAGGTTATATACCATGTCAGTGTTAAGTTTGAACTAAGAGCTGCATATTTGGATAAATAATTTGCATAATTTAAATAAAAAAAAGTCATCAAATCATCTAATTACCTTAGCCAGCTGGACTGGTATTTGGATGTGATTCCATCCAGTTCACTGTATTACTCAAGCTCTTGATTATTTACATACAGTCTAAGCACTGTGGTCATACGCTGACATAAGCAGTTATGTAATTCTAAGATATTCCAGGCCTTTTGACTCAAAATGTCATGTTTAGTTACCCAGAACTCTCATTGCCTTAATTCTGAAAGTTACTCATGGCTTAGCTGTCCCTTGTCCAATCTTATTAGCTTGAGAGCCTTTGCTTTTCCCTGCTCTGCTTCATAATGTGGCTGCTTTCTGAGTAATTCCCTCTTAACACATTGCTGTCAGTATGGGAGAATTCCTGTTCAGCAAGAGCATTCTAAGGCAATGATGGCTAACTTTGACATTAAACATGTTTGCAATTTACAATTCCCATCATGCTTAGGCAGTCTTTAAGCTGGCTGAGCATCATGGGAAATAATGTTTGCATATATCTGCCGCTCCAATACCAACCATCAATGGAGTGAAGCTACATTTCCTCCCAAATGAAAAATTATACAGGTGTTAAATGTGGGGAAAGACAGATTATTGCCTTTAAAATATATATTCTCCAGCCCACCACCATCTCCCCCCAAAAATACATTGTACTACCTGGCTTAGAGCAAAATCCTACATTTACTTTGTGATACACTGAAATATTATGTAAATTGTAGTTATATCCCGTTTTGCTATATCATGGTTTGGATTTTCAGTGATGCAGAGTCTGAAGACCAATATAAACTTCACTTTATCAGAGCTCTCGACAGTACAACAGCATTAAGATATTAGCCTCTTTCACAGCTTTCTGATTCCGTGACAAAATGTAAAGTGTTAGTGGAAAATTGCATATCCCCCAACTGCCCCAGATCTGATGGGACAATCCTGATTTGCGACCCCTATGTTTTTCTCTTGTCTGCAACTTTTGGGTAATGCCAGAGAAAAATCCCCATAAATCATAGCACCAGTATATAGCTTGCAGCTGTATAAGGCTACTCAGAATGGTACAACACTTATAAACTGCAAAAAAACTAACAAAAAACAAATCCTGTACAGTTACATTCTCTTTTAACAAAGCAGCATGGCTCTGGGTTGACGTCTTGGCCCCATTCCCTTATTGCTCCAGGGAGTGTTCCTCTTGTGAAATATTTAGTAATTTTCTTAACCTTAAAATATGATGATGACACATATAGATGATGCTGGAGTGGTAGTGTTCCCTGGTTTCAAGCTATTTAATAGAAAATTTGGAATGAGAGAAGACCCCTAGCAGAATTGTGACCACAAAACCACACTGCAGAGGGTTATTTTTTTTTTTTTTATGTACAACTGTTTCTGTGTTTGCACAGTGAATAATGATTTAATAATCTGAGTGAATATTAAGAATGGAAGCTTTATTTTTAGCAACAGTAAGCAGTAAGCACTGCATTAAGATTGATTTGCTGCAAGACCTGGCTGGTGGTAACCTAAATCCAGCACTGTAATAGCCTTGTCGTCCTGTGTAATAAATAAATAAATATATATATATATATACATACATACAGAGGTATATATACACAGAGAGATAGATATGTAGGTAGGTACATAGGTTCATAGAGAGAGAGAGAGAGAGTCAGGCAGACATTAGACATATAAATAGATTTGGAAAATGTGAAAATGCAATATACTTAATATATATGTAGATTTGATATTCAGTATATTTGAATGTATAGATAGGCACAAATATTTAGTAGGGAGAGCAAGTTACAAACAACTTGTTATGTTACTAAATACGTAAGATCAGAAAATCTGCATACAATCTTTGTTTCTATTTAATGTGTACTTCTTTTTACAATTTGTGAGACAATCCCTCATCCTTTTGTGCTCCCCTGTCTTCTGTGTGATTAATTAGCATTTAGCGTAGGGCTGATGGAATTAGAGCAGCTATCCCTCAGTTCTCCTCTAAAGATTTGTAAGAGTCTGTTTTTCACTGTGGTGGAACTGCATTCAGTCAGAGACAGGCTGAGACAGAGAGGAACGAACATCCTTCAGAAGAAGGGTGCTAACATTTACCATTCTCTGCCCTTCATGTAGAAATCAGCAATGTGGTGTTCACTGCTCTTGTATAGCCATCATCTCTTCTCCAGGGACAGACCCCTTAATGTCTTGCAATTTTAAGGCTTCTGTTCTTAAAGTCGTCTCTTATTTTATGGTCTAACACAAGGATAGGCAGCGTTTAGCTGAAGCAGTTTGCTGCTGGATTGCTTGGTCTCAGCATGGAATGTGTGATTCTCTCTGGAGCTGCCTTGCAAGGATCTTGATTCAAAGAAATTAAACTTAGGAGATGCTATCCTCTGCTGCTTTCCCGTACACTGTGGGTTTTCGTCTCAGTAAAGCTTTTTTGTTTTTTTTCGTCTTCTTCTTCTTTGGAAACGAGCATGCTCAGACAACTGGCAAATGGTTATCCAGTGACCATGAGGGAATGATTGCTGATTTTCATTTATAATGCAAATTCTGAGGTGCCTGAAGAAGTGTGGCAAACTTAAAATGATGGCTGTGGTGAGATCATCTCTGCAGAAAGTTGTTGTCTTGTTGCATCACTTGCAAAGGATGGCGGTGTCTTCTCCACGCTACCAGAAATTGTGCAAGGTGAGTTGGTGAAGGCAGTTTCATAACTATTTAGGGTCACCCCCAACCCCCATACTGTCTTGCAGTTTAATCCCTTAAAAAGTAAAAAAGTTTTTCTTTCAAGAAATGTTAGCGATTTGATATTCACCTCTTCTAAATTTCAGTTAAGCCTATGACAACATAATAAAATGAGTTTCACCTCAAAGTGTTATTTTAATTTACCTTTTTCTACATACCCAGTGTCTGTGTTATTATTATTATTATTATTGCCATTTATATAGCGCCAACAGATTCCGTAGCGCTTTACAATATTTTCAGAGGGGGGATGTAACTCTATATAGGACAATTACAAGAAAACTTACAGGAACAATAGGTTGAAGAGGACCATGCTCAAACGAGCTTACAGACTATATGTATGTATGTAAAATATATAATTTTTTAAAATTAATAACTTTATTTACAGAACAGAATCATATATACATTTGGATATTATACATCCCCAGTATTCTATTTTGTCCCCAAATAAACAAACAAGCAAACCAGTAATCACCACGTTTTTTTATTTATTTATTTTTTTAAATTTAATTTGGGTAGTGGAAAATGAAATCAGACTTGACAGGTTATTTCACTGCGGAGTCATGAAAGAGTTAATAAACAGAATTTTTTTCCGCTCAAATCTGATGCTCTTGACATGTTTAGCTTTGACCAGCAATGAAAGGGTTACCGATGCCAGCACATTATAAAGCGTCAGCAGTTGTTATTCTGCATGAAATATGTTATTTAGAACGAAAAACTTCATTAAACTCACACTTTAACAGTCTACCTTGCAAAGTACAATGCGATGGATAGGCTAAAGTTTTTTGATACATAGATACTGAAGTAATAGGATTTGTATGATTTTTTTATATATAATAAGATTTTATATATATATATATATATATATATATATAAAATTTATATATAAAATAATCATACAAATAATATATATATATATATATATATATATATATATATATATATATATATATACTGTATTTTATTTGCTCTCTGTAATGCATTTATACAATCCGCAAGGATGTTGGGTGCTAGTGTCATCAATCTGTGTGTGACGTCAGTAATTTAGTTTGAGTTTTGCTGCCATTAGACATGTTGTTATCATTCTCTGGCAGACAATGTCCATCCCAGTCTGATGGATGATTTAAATGTGCTCACTGACTGCAGATCATTCATTTGTTGTACCCTGGCCCAGTGCTAATATTGGGTTCTTCTAACAAAATTTGTGTTAGTTTTTTTTTTTTATTATTGGCTAGAGGATGTCTGCACCACTGTGAACCCCTATTATAGAATAGGCTGCAATAGCACTGTGTGTTCCAAGTCTTATTTTACAGAATTTTAATCATTGTCTCTAGCCAGTTTTTCTGTGGCTTTATACGCACTGATTAAATAGCTTCTGGTTAATATTGTATGAAAACTAGCTTTGCATCAATGGCTGTATTGTGAGTTTGTTAATATTCATGAACATAAAGTAACCTAAATACAAGCCCATTTATAAAGGAGCACACACTGTAAACATGAAAATAATCTAAGAATACAAGTGCCTGGCTGCAAAAGCCTCCTGGGTTTTATTGAAAACCTCTTTCCTGGTCATAGTGTTTACATGTATTTCTCACACACGTGGAGATGCAAAACCTGTTTTAACTGCTTGAAAGCCACTGGAAGGCCCAAAGCATTGAACAGCTATGAGCTGGGAACATCCCTGCCACCCAAAGGCAAATTTAGTAGAGAAAAGAGAAAAACCTTATACAGAATACATCTGAAACTTAATAAAAGTAGTTATTGCTTGTGTCTGTCTCATTGCAGACCCCTGATATGAAAGGCAATGTTATGCACGCCAGATAGTTTAGACAACATCTGCCCTGATGCTTTGCCAGCATTATAGATGCAAGAGCATTATGGGAGATGTAGTTCCCATCATCTTGTGTGTTGAAGGTCACCTGAAACTTTCCAACTGTTGCTGGAAAGTCCTCTTATGGTCTTTGGCCAGCCTGTTCTTCTACAGCAGCAGTAATTCCACTTCTGACCCATGTTAACCTTTGTTAATTGTTTATTAGCTGCAAAGCATTGTGTGAAGTAAAATACCACATCCACATTGGTTTATAAATACTCCCATTCAACTTATTGCTTCAGCAACTTTGTAATTCACGTGGCACCTCAGGACTCTAGGTTATGAATTTATGTTGGTTACAAGTTGATAAAGTAATTTTCCTATCTCCTATGGCCAATTAGCAGCCATACACCTGTTGATATGCATCATTAGAACATAATTATAATTGTATTATGAGATACACAATAGCTGTGAAATGACCAATTAGGATTTCCTTGTTCTGGCCATCATTTTTTAATTCATTGGCAGCTTTTTTCATCGTTTGTCTCACATTAACTGTACTAGAGAATCCTGGCTGCATAACAACCCTGAATGTTTGTTGAATTTATTTAAAAAAAATTCTAGTTTCATTATGTCCCACTTCAAGTGGAGCGTCGCATTAATTTCTCAAGCACTTGATGCTTCTTAAGCATTGTCTTCACCACAGGATCAACGCTTTCCAATTAGCAAGACAATATATGAAGAGGTTTCTGTTCAAATTAGTGAGAAGTAGCCTCTGTCTAATATTAGTACTTTCATAAAGGCAATACTCAAGACTTTGAAAATCTTGCTCATCTTCAAATAGCATATATTTGTGCTTAGACATATTTTGTTTGATTTTAGAAAGAAAAAATTCTACTTTCCATTGTAATTTGTATGTAGTAGAAGATAGTGGTTTAATTCCTAATGCATAGGTTGAGATAGGCAAATTGTTTGCCTGCTGTGCATCATGGTAGTCTTAGTTGTAAGTTTTATTTTGAGTGATCTTGAACCATTGATGAAACATCTAATTTGATTATTAAAGGATTTTGCTCCATTTTTAGTGACCAACTCCATTGCACTGCCCCAAAATTAGAGCTGTTCTCTGATTCAGACTAGGTTCTTTTTGTTCCCAGTTAAACATCGCCCGTACAAGATACACTTTTTTTCTTCAACTGATATATTGATTTCTGAACAATTCTTTAAAAAAAGTTTTGTGATAACCAAGAATACATGTAACACAAGTTCACAGAACATCTTTGTGGTTTCTGTATCTCTTTTCTTCATTGTAAGAATGGTCAGAAACAATGCATTTTCCCAAAAATACATCTTGACATTAGCTACGGTGTCATAACTCATTTCATCCTGCTTTCACCGGATTGAATGGTCCTAGTCATTCAGCCTTGACAGGGGTTTCATATTGTCAAAATAGTAATAGTGAAAAGAACTAGAAATGTTTTTTCTTTCTCTGTTCTTTGCTATACCTTGGTAAATATGTATTTTAAGTGCAGATCTTTGTGCCTATGTTCTACCATGCTATTGCTCTAGCAAACATTGTTTAAAGGCACACATCATAACCACTGAAACATGCTGCAGTGCTTATGGTACCAAGATTCCCATGTGCTGTACACTTGTAACCTGCCAAAATGTTTAGGAATGGTTTGACACTTACCTCGCTGTGTTGGGCAACCGCGTTCCCTCCGGTTTGAATTGTTAATATGGATGATTTTATCAGACCAACTCAGACTGGAATGACATCAGGCATCTGACACAGCAAGGTAAGTGCCAAACCGTTTTCAGACCTTTGACAGATTAATGTTAGATGGCGTCCACAAATTTGTCGCACCATAACCACTACATCATTCTGTAGTGATTATGAAGCCTAGATTGTCCCTTTAATATAGGCTTGTGCCGTTCAGAATTCACCTGTTAGAGTCTAATGGTCTAGAAATCAGTGTTCCATAATTGTATTAAGACATGCTGTGCTAATTCAGAACCTGTTGAGTAGTTTAAAAAAGTTGGTCATTTCAGGACTGTTGGTCCTGTGCAGATACAGTATTTCACTAAAAAAAGTTAATTTGTAACTTGCATAAATATTCTCTGTGAAATTAATAACTATAAAAAGGAACTGAACTAAAATATATCACAGAAGAAAGTCATCTTATGGTTTGTGGGCAATACATTTTTGTTTCCATAGTGCTTCTGCAAACTGCAGTGCCACATATTTTCCAGGAGGTGTCGCTGGAAGCCAGTACCTATTATAGAATCTGCTTTGAAGAGATAAAATAATAAGTAACTACAGATCATTGTTCTAATTCTCTTGCATTTTTATTGTTGTTTGTTGGGGTTTTGTGTGTTTACTTTCTTTTTTTTTATTGTGTGCTCACAGGCGACTAGATTGAACCCCTTCTATCTATGGATACAACTTCTTTAACTAGCAATGTATAGTTAATGGTGAGAACCTTGCATTTCTGCTGTCAGTGTAACTTTACAGGAATTAGTAATGCTCTAGTTAAGGAGGGAAGTGGTAAACTATATAATAATTACAAAACACTAATAAGAAAAAAAAACTATTTATTTGAAAGATGATAACTGCTTCTGCAAACCTGGATACACTAAGCTTGAAATTGTGTAATGACTACTCATCACTGTTATTTTCAAATATTTTTCTTTGGAATTAAATGCTTGAAAAGATTAATTACTATGAGATAAAAAAAATTCTGATGAGAAAGGGGTGAGCTATCAGAACAAGCAAAATTGTTAGGTAAGGTATTATTGGTGAGAAACATTCACTAGGAAGTGCCTCTATTGGCTGATTGACAGCCATCAGAGGCACGTAGACTGACCAATATTAAACATTGCCATTTCTCAGCCTATGTGGGCAGTACCTAGACATCATGACCACTACACTAATGGGACACTTCAGGCACCCATGCCTCTTTATCTCATTTTAATTCTGCAATGTAAAGCAATGACATTTTGTAGGAACTGCAATGTTTTCAATGCATGGATAAATGCACCTCTAGTGGCTGTCACCTTGACAACTAGAGGTGCTTGTGTTGCAGTAGCAAGTCAAGCTTGGTTCTTCAATCAAATGCTTCTCATAGAGTGCATTTGATTTGACGAACACAGCATTTGACTCTACGAGAAACATGGATTGGTTGAGAATTTTGGAAGTGCAGCAGAAGAATATAGCGGCAGTGTCTTAGCGCTGGACACTATGTGAGTAAAATATCGTTAGATCAACTTTTTATACCTCAAAGGGGGTTAAACAGAGGTCACACCAACCAAATGGAGCTTACAGTCCAGAAAAAAAAATATTATTTTCCCTTTAAACTGTAAGGATTTTGGTGCTTAATTTCCCTTTAAATATTTATTATGAGATTATTTGTGATATGTCTTTAAACTGGCTGGCTATATTCACACTCATACTTATAAAGAAACAAGTCCATGTTTATGTAACCTTGATACTTTTGTAGTTTTGTCCATCAATGGTTGATATACAGTTGCAATCAAAATTATTAAACCCCCATTGAAAATCAGGTTTATTTTCAAAATTTACAGACGTTCAGCTGTTTGCAATAAACAAATCCAACAAAAGCGATTAAATTGGCTCAACACAAATGAATGCTTAAAGTGTTTTTCCCAGATTCAACTGAAAATGCAACTTATACTGACTTCTCCAGTCTCAAAATTATTCAACCCCGTGAATAGAATCCCTCACAACAGCACAAATATGCAACACACCTGATGCAACTAAGCAAGGACAATATCTGAACATAAGTCAAAAGAATGGTCCATAAAGTTAGGAGAAGAGATCGTCGCCCTTCACAAACAGGGAACAGGATACAAAAAGATAGCGAAGGCACTGAATGTTCCTATAAACATAGTTTGGAAGTTCAGAGTTTAAGGAACAGTTGTTACACTACCTGGACGAGGCAGAAAAAGGGAACTATCAATGGCTACATCCATATTTCTGAGAAGGCAAGTTCTGAAAAACCCTTGCGTGACTGCAAAAGACCTGCAGAAAGACTTGGTGGCAACAGGCACTGATGAGCACAGTAAGGTGCGTACTAAACATAGAAGGTTTCTAGGCTAGAACTCAAGGCATCATTGGACCTTCCAACAAGACAATGATCCCATGCATATCTCAAATTTCATGAAGGCATGGTTGTAGAAGAAGTCATGGAAAATTCTACAAATAATTCTATGGAAAATTCAAGTCAACTGACTTGAACCCCATAGAAAAAGTCTGGTGGGATTTGAAGAAGGCGGTTGCAACCCAAGAATATTACTGAACTGGAGGTCATTGCTCATGAGTAATGGGCTAAGATTCCTCGGGAACGCTACCAGAAGCTTGTGTCTGGCTATACATCTTGTTTGCAGAAGATCATAACAGCAAAAGGGTGTTCTACTAAGTACTAAAGATGCTTGTCATGAAAAGGTTGAATAATTTTGAGATTGGAGAAGTCATTATAAGTTGCTTTTTCAGTTGATTTTGGGAAAACCACTTGAAGCATTCGTTGTTGAGCTATTATTTGTTTGATTAGTTCATTGCAAACAGCTGGAAGTCTTTAAATTGTGACAATAAACCTGATTTTCAATCATTTTGATTGCAACTGTAGGTCTTGGTCCTGTAAAATACACTATTTCTTGGTTTTTAATAGGTACTTTTCACATGGCTGTGAGAACTGGAAGAGACTTTTATTCTGTTTTAATGCCATTGGATCACTATATGATTGAAAAGACATCACATTCTGCATTTGAGACCTTATTTTAACCTTCCGGAAAGGGACATATTTATGATAGACTATACTCTGCAGTAATTTTTATCCTTGCTGTCTGCCATTTTCATTCATATATCATGTGTTGCTTGAAGCACAATACAGATTTAAAGGCTAGGGAGTTTGGTTCTAATGCATTAGACTATCACTGCCAGTGTCACATGACAAATGCTCTCTGTCCCAAACATGATGCATTAGATTTTTATTACTTCTCAATGAACTGCTAGTCATCCGCACAAAGTCACTTTGAAGATGATCAGTATTATTGGCATCACATATAGAATTTTCTGTTGTCAAATACAAATCGTATCTTTACATAGTACTTGTCATAATTCTTACAGTTTCCAAGGATTATCAGGATTATCATGTTAGATTATTAAGCAAAGTGTAATTACCTGGATAATCTTTAATGTAACAGTATCATAGGGTACTCAAGTACATTCTTTAAAAAGTAAGGAATAAGAAGGACAATATATATGTTGTAAAATTCTCTTTAAACTGTATTAATCTTGATTAGGATTTGGCAAATCTCTATTTCTTGCATTATATATAGTTGTCTCCTTGGAAACCAATAATTCTTATTTATAGTGTGTCATTTAAAATTGCACAGTCTATATGAAGAGGCCTAAAGTAGGTCAAAAACATGTCCTCCACATCACATCCAGCCTGTAGTGCTGACACAAGGTAGGAGAAATGCATGGATTCAACATATTCTGACCCTACCTTCTACTTGTTGCATCGGAACATCCAAAATCAAGATTCTTTAGTACTATAATCCCAGGAGATTGATTGTTATTGAATATGTATAACTGTCCCTTATTCAATGATCTAATGTTTTGCTGAAAAACACCTATGTCTCTTAACCATGTCTATAAGTTATTTATTCTAGGGGTTTATTTATGAAACACTGAACAATAGTGAATGGCAAAATTTATTGCAATAGTTGATTTGGAAAAATACTCCAGCCCAGCTACAATCACCGTTTTCATATTTTAGTCGAAATGTTTCAATTCACTAGAATTTGGTGTTTGGTGAATAAACCCTACGGCGTTGCAGCCACAAAATCCAGTGTTTGTTTAAAGAGCAGATTTTGTTCCTAATACAGAGCCAGCTGACTGTTTACAGACATGTTATACAGTTTCAGACAGTATATGTTTCATATTTCCCATTTTTCTTCTACATCTGAAGTCGAGTGGCTTTGGATATTATTGACACATTTCTTCCATTTCTTTACAAAACGGGGCATGTTTCTCTCCTCAAGTATGTAAATATGAGCATAGCTAAATGTATGTGAGTAGGATGAAAAAAAGGAAAAACTGCAGTGTTTAATTACAAATCTCACTGTTCACTTCACCTGAAAGGACTGACAGCCAGATAAGATGAGCTTTTCTTCACACCATCTTTTAATAAGAGCTGTGTCGTGCCTGAGTGTATAAAGACAGTTCATTCCTTGACGCGGGAGATCTTAACAGCTGTCACTGATACAGTACATGTTTGCTAATTTTCAACAGAAGAATGACAGGGCTTCCTATTCCCAATGGAATGGGCTGGCAAATGAAGTTAGTGGAACACTCCTTTTAGCTTGCAGATACTAACGCATTAGTTTGTGCATAATTTATGGAGAGAGGAAATTAGGAACTGGCTTTTTAAGGCACATAAAACTGTGAGCATAATCTAACATGCTTGCAGGCAATGAATCCCCATTGGGGCTTCTTCAGGTAGATAGGCGGGTGAATATGTGTTAATCTTCTAGATAATTACATCCATTTTTGACAGCTTGGTTTTTGCTATCATTAGATTATTTATTTTGTACCTCAGGGCTGAGGTGATACATTTATTATTTAATTATTTTTCTTTTCCATCTTTCATCACAAAGTAGGTCATCTTAAGAAACATTTGAATAAACTTGTAAAAGTGTACCGTAGCTACAAAACAATGCGCATTTAGTATATGTACTGAAGTGATTGACATTAAAACTCTTTGCTGCAGAACAGCTGCATAATAAACAATTTATAAAGTAAGAACTAGGAGGGATGTCATTTTGGGAGTAACGATTCCAGTGATATTGTCAGTTTTATTACATTTTACACAGATGTTTAATATTTCATGTTATTAGAATATTTATTTATGCCTTCTTTAATGTTCAAAGAGATCTGAAATAAACTTGATTCACTAAACAGTGAGTTGAGAAGTTTGCTAAATGTATGCCAAAATAGTTACCCTGGGAAAAAAATAAATATATTTTTAACTCTACTATTGTGATGTTCCGCAACTGACCTCTATTTGAATAGACCCGATACATGCTTTTTGCTAAAATTGCTTCCTTCAGTAATAGTATAAGATCTATGTCTAAGCTGTAGCTCACTAAAAAATAAATAAATAAAACAGAGGAATACAAAGTGATCTATTAGAACACAAATATTCTAGATGTTTTCCCCCAAACTGGCATTCTGGCATTTAATTTTGCTGTGGATATTAAACTCACAGCAGATCACTATTTAGCAAACAAACCCAACTTTGTTAAGCATGAAGCAAGGCTAGGCTGGTCTCTGACATACACTGCATCACTGATGGCCGTGTTGTAGTCATAACCTATACCATAACCATCTTGTGCAACAGGAAATAAAATATATAATGTTGAAATCAATCACAGCTTTAAAATTTGTGTGCAATATTATTTAGTAATATTCATCTCAAACTAACTTGCTGGTTCATATTCAGTTCATATTGAACTGTTTCCAAGATCTGTTTTTGATGGAACAGATTCCCAAAAAGTGCTGCGGCAAAAACTGTTGCCCATAATGTTAAACAAAATCTGATGATATCCACGTGCCCTTTTATTCCTTTCATCTAAATATCAAGTTTTCTGCAGCAGACTTGTTTTTGTAAACTGAAATCATCCTGTTTTTCTAATAGGGTATGAAGGAACTGAATATGAATTGAATCCTCTGCATGCTACTGCTTCATTGATTTTATTTAGGCCTTTATTGTTGAATACGTAATCAACAGACCATTGTCTTTAAAATTGGTTGTCAGATCATTTCAGTATTTCATTGGTTTTATATTGATGTATATATAGCTGATCCGCTCTTTTTTGTACTAAATCACTATAATCCACAATTCACTGTGTGAATAGAGACCATTTTCTTTTTTGTCAGTCCATGAAAAGTATTAATAAAAAGAAATAGCAGATGTGACTGGCACTAACTGAAGATTATACAAACGCATTTTACATCACTTGTTTCGATAAGTATGTCACCAGTATGAATTTCAGAGTGTTCCAAATGTTTAAATCATAGGGTCACCAGATGGTGATAATCAAGCTTAAAATACTATACATGCTTAGCTGTTTGACTCTATATTTTGCATAGTTTAACCATTAGTTCAGTGTTTCAAGCGGGCCATATACAATATTATTTATCTTGAAAAGAAAATAATGATACATGTCTGTATTAAAGAAACACTTCAAACAGCTAAAGCACTTTAGCTTGCTGAAGTGCTTTATGTGTGAAGAGTGTTGTCTTTTTTCATTTTACAAAAAGTTCAGATTTAAATAGAAATTGGCACTTTAATGTATTACCCTTGTTATGCACTCCTGGCTATCAATCAGATAACAGGTCATGTTACTTCTTAATTTGGTTAGCTCAGTGGAGCTGAACTCGGAGGCAGGAAATTGCCCAGAGCACCTGCCTTGCATAGACTTCTCAGTGAGCTGCATTGGGAAGTTTGTGATTGGACAGTCACAGAAAGACTGGACTGGGGAAGATGGGGAGGGCTTCCAAAGGCTTAAAGGACCACTATAGGCACCCAGACCACTTCAGCTCAATGAAGTGGTCTGAGCGCCAGGTCCCCCTAGTTTTAACCTTGCAGCTAAAAACAGCAGTTTCAGAGAAACTGCTATGTTTACATTGCAGGGTTAATCCATCCTCTAGTTGCTGTCTCCTTGACAGCCACTTGAGGCCGCTTTCGCAATTCTCAGTGAGTACTGAGATGAGCACTGAAATTACGCTGGACGTCCTCATGGAGTCCAGCATCAAATAAGATCTCCATAGGAAAGCATTGAGTAATGGTTTCCTATGAGCGGGTTTGAATGCACGCAAGCCTCTGGCCGCGCATGCACATTCGGCTCCACTCAGGAGCTGACGGTGGCAGGGGGAGGAGAGGACACCAGCCCCGAAGGAGCACAGCACTGGATTAAGGTAAGTGGCTGAAGGGAAGGGGGGACCAAGGGAGGGGGGACCTATTAACCCTATAGTGCCAGGAAAACAGGTTTGTTTTCCTGGCACTATAGGATCCCTTTAAGACAAGAGATCTGCAGGTTTTGCTAGCTGTTTTTAGATACATGATTTCTCCTAGCTCAGTTATTATTTTTATTATTGTGGCACAACAAAATTGGAGAAAATCTTAATTCAAGATCACATCTTAATTTGAGGCAGACCATTTTCTAATCCATACATACTATTGGCAAGTTTATTGAAATGAGCTTAGCATCTGTAAGTGGAAACAAACTTCAGATCAGCACATGCCCTTCTTGTCCATACCCAATGAACATTATTTTCCCACACATTTGAAATATCTGAATTGTTCATCGGATGCCAAGATGTGCCAGAGCAATGGTGTCTTTAGCGCAAATGCAATTTAAAAAACAAGAAGGTTATTAAATAAAAAACCCTAAAAATAAAAGCACAAATAACAGCTAGCCTTTAGTAGCTATTAAAAGGGGCCCTTTTCTCTGAACTGACAGTTCCTCTTTAATGTCCTGTCTTTTATTTTTGCAAGAAATGGAACATGACATCTAAGATAACATTTTGTTATAATATGAAATGCTGACTGAGAAGCTTCTAATTCTAAGCAATGGACCTTGAAATAGTAGCCCTAAGAAATTCAGTAAAGACATAATGCTGATATCATGCCAGCAAGTGAGATACAGATTAGAAAGTCCCGATTGTATTTCAGAACTCTGGCCATTCCACAGTGTGAAAACCACAGTAATAAACACAACGATTTAGACAGTAAAAATCAACATAAACATATCATGCTGTAAGCTCTCCATTGTGCTTTTGTGTTTCATTTGCAAGGGAAATTGACTGTGAAACCTTTAGCTCCTTTATATTGATATACGTATTTATATTGCCCAACGATATATCTTTCACCCAGCACAATAGCTTGTAAACATAAAACTGCAAACAAGTTGGATGAGTCAATCAGATATGCATGTTAGAGTGTACATCACACCTATCATTTGAATTGTAGTAAATTGCAAAATATGGGTTAAAATAGCTAAGCTTTGATTAAGGCTGAGGGAGACATTTTTACAAATCAGCGTTTTTTAACTTTCTTTCTTTATTTCTTTCTTTCTCCTAAAAATATTCTTTATGATTTTTTTTTACAATTTGTTTTAAGTTTGTAGGTGTGTTAAGATAACTTGTATTACCATAGTTAAGTACAATAATACTGTACTCAGATAGAGGTGAGTTACTTGTGTAGTTGAATAAATAATTTAGAACAAGACCAGAGAGTTATATGTTACTATTATTCTAATTTGTTTTGCCTATACTTGCTTTGATACTCTAGACCAGGGGTAGGCAACCTATGGCACTAGTGCCATGCACGGCACTTAAGGTGCTTTTGCACGGCACTCAAGGCTGCTAGAGCCAAACAGGCTCTGGCCTATAAGTAGTCCCAGTGAAACGTAAGATTTCTGCTAATACGAAAAGGTGGTGAAGGAAAATCCTCAATTTATGCATTGCAACACGTAGAAGAAGTGATCTCAGATCACTTCCTCCCAGCACTTGTGAATGGGAATCCACACTGTAGTAGAGCAGCCCTCGGCAGCTTTTGCAGCTCCTGCCCTTGACATGGTCCCCACTGCCACCCATATTGCTAGATATACACAGAGCTGCAGAATAAACAACTCCTCATACAAATAAAAGCAGCCTACCCGCACAAACTCAAGAACACTGACAATCCATATGCATGCACACAACCCCACATGCAGTCTCTCACATGCAATACCCCAAACATACACACACTACCAAACACAAAATGTGATATATCCATCCACACACACAATTCCACAAGCAGCCCCAATACACAGCTGACATTCATAGGTATCATACACAATACCACAAACTACTCATAAACATATACAATATAATAGCTCACATACACACAAATACAATGATACAAAGCAACCACAGTATAAATAGCACAAACAGAGTACGTCAATATACAAACCTCAATTTAAAAAAAAATATAGGACTGGCACGCTATGTGACATCACAATCTTATTTTGGCACAGTGCTGCTAAAAGGTTGCCAACCCCTGCTCTAGACCATACTTGTATCCGCTATACAACATTCTGAGTACTTAGAAAATAAGATACACTAATGGGAAAAATGGAGCACATTTACTTGGAGCCCAAAGAGGGATGATGTTAAGGAGGAACACTTGTCAGGACTAAATCAGCAAAAGGTTGGGCTTTTGCTTGCCAAGTTCACTCTCTTCTTTGCCAGCTAGAGCTGCTCATACACGGATCACTGACAATGACCTCTTGCTCGGACTGAGATGTCATGTATTGTCTTAGTGCAGTGTGACTGACTACATGTAATACTGCACTCACAGTTTTTGCGGGGACACAAACTCAGGACGATGGAATAGAGGTAAAAAATCAGAAATGCCCCACTAAATCCACACCAAAAGAAATCATTTGTGCTGCTTAATTTTTTCTATTGTATCTCACCACCAAAGGAAAGTGTAGGTTTAATATTTGCCAAGCCCAACACGTGTTTATCTGTAGGGCAGTCCATCTCATGCACAGGCACCTTAGTTGTCATCGGGTACCAATGTTGCAGTAATCCTTACTAATGTTTCAAACTGCAATCCTGAAACATTGCATCAGCCCTTTAATACAGTGATGGCAGACATTGTGATTCAGTAGAATTAAGGAAATGTCACAGAGCAGCACTGTAAAATGATGTTATTCTATGTATGTACATTGTGCATGGTATTTACTCATTGCACCATACCACAATTGGCACAATCTAGTCTTTGAGCTAGGAGTATCACCTTAAATAGTACCTAATGTAAATATAACAGGAAACCTAAACTTCCTTCAACACTTATGTCATGTCAAAGATAAATGTGTTTTTGCATCATTAAGTTAATTATTATGCAGGCTTGCCAAGGAATTGTAAACTTTTCATTTTTGGAACAGAACATAGAATCACAATGAGAGCTATGCGTGGCCGAGCCAAATATAGAGTAAGATGTACACTGATTAAATGGTTCTGTTTCTTCCTTGAGAGCTCTGTGTGCCTATTTATAGGCAATGTGAAGCCCTGGAACAAGATTTCTCATGATTTGCATATCTAGCAT
This sequence comes from Pelobates cultripes, assembly GCA_933207985.1. Classification (NCBI taxonomy): domain Eukaryota; kingdom Metazoa; phylum Chordata; class Amphibia; order Anura; family Pelobatidae; genus Pelobates; species Pelobates cultripes. Next base: position 174,173,750 of record OW240913.1, read on the forward strand.
CTGCGTTTCTAATTTGCCTTGAGGGGAACACAAACTCCTTTCTCTGGCGCATGGCAATACTAAGATTACTACTGTTGATTTAAACTACCTTCTCAGAAATAGACTGCAACAGAGAACTGTGGATGGGAGAAGTTTGCAGACAAACAGGAGCTAAGGGATGTGGAAGAAAGAAATTGTGAAACTGATGGCTCTAGCCAGACATTTTCGAATCAATACTTCATTAGATAAGACAATTTGGAAATAATTGAGTGATAAACTGCTGAACAGGGGGCAGCCTTAGGCATTAGTCAAACAAAGTTGCTTTTTTATTTTTCAAAATCAGTAGCATGTATGAGAACCTCTTGCAGACAATTGCTAGTTATAAAATTTTAACATAGGGTTCAGATTATCAGGAGGTGGAAAACCCCTAGTGGCAAAGAACAAGATTTGTGCTTGGAAGTCTGAAAAAAATACTACATGGTGTGTATTAGTATGGCTCAAAGGCTGACTTCCAAGAGGGAATCATCACTTCAAGCGTATGTTTTTTCCCAGCTTGACTGCTGAGTTCGCAAGAGGCCAGGAGAAAACATTGCGGAAGTGTCAAATTATTGCCCCAAATAGCAAAACATCTTTGTTGTTTGCAGCCATAACATCACTGTTTCAGTTTCAAGCCAATATACATAGATACATAAAGTATCACTTTTGTGTCAATGAGACCTTAGATATTCCAGAACAATGGACTAGGGAAGACATTGGACATTGCGTGATGTTTATCATCTTACTTGGTCACAAAGCCTTTCTGATACGATGACTTCAGCACATTATTGATCCTGTAGTCCATTACCTATTGTAACTAGTTTAAAAGCACATTCATTTGTTGTATCTGTAATTAACCAGTAACATCAAGTTAATATTTTTTTTATCTTCCTGCACTAAAATCTTGTTATTTAAAACAGAATCCGCAAAAATATCCCAAAATACATAAATGTATACAGTGGACTCTGTTTAACTTATTTTATGTAGTGAACTCTGTTTAACTTAATCGATATAGCTGGCAAGGAGATCAAAAGAGCTGTGGTGTCCCGCCCCCAAAGGTAAGCCTCAGGAAGGGGGGAACAAACGTTATTTAATTTTTTTGTTTAATCAAAAATGTTTTCCCCCAGTACAGTCTTAACCTATCTTAACTAAAGGTCCTAACCCTCCAGTACAACCTCAACCTCCTCAAGTTAGATCCTCGTCAATATATGTCTTAACCCCCCCACCTCAGCCTCTCACACCTCACTAGTGACCCTAGTCCAACACTGCTGCCTTTAACTACCCACTTCAGTCTCTAACCCCCCACTGCAGCCTCTAACTCCCCACTGCAGCCTCTAACTCTCCACTACTGCCTAAACCCACACTTAAAAGGACACTATAGTCACCAGAACAACTACAGCTTAAGGGATTTGTTCTGGTGAGTAGAATCATTACCTTCAGGCTTTTTGCTGTAAAGACTGTCTTTTCACTTCTGATGATGTCAGCAGACAGGTTTTGACTATTGACTATTCTGAGTCAAACAGCATGCAGAGCTACAGTTTCAAGCTTGAATAAAAGTAAGATTTTGCTATTTTTAGGGAGGCACGAGGTATCCAGGGGGGCTAGGTGGTGGTTTTAACACTATAGGGTCAGGAATACATGTTTGTGTTCCTGACCCTATAGTGATCCTTTAAGCCTCAAACCCGCCACGACAGGTCCTCACCCCTACTACTGCCCCTAAACCCCCACTACTGCTTCTAAGCCTCCCTCCTTCCGTCTCTAACTCCCTACTACTGGACCTAACCACCTAATAATGATGCTAAACCCCCTACATCCTCTAACTCCCTATCTTCTTACTTTTAATTATACTCATTTTAAGAGCGGGTGGATTGCATTTCATTCCAAACTAGGGTCATTTTAGGGATAAGGGGTGCTCTCGAAGGCACAATAGGGACAGTTATTTTGTTAATCCCTTTCCCTTTCTCCCCTCACCCTACCCTGTTCTATACTTGGTAGAACTATAGGAATTTGTACCTTCAGCGTCAGACTCTTTACCAAACAGTTATTTATACTCCTTTTAACTACAGAAGCTGACAGTTACTTTTGTTACATTTTGGTTACATTCCTATAGCTACTGAGATACATAGTTGCCAATTGAGTCAGAATTATCACTGTTGGCCACCTAGTAAGTACTTACAATGAATCTTTTGTCAGTTGAGATCCTGTTATCAAACAGTCTAATTGATATATGATTTAGTGATCTACATTAACTCCTTCTTAGGGACATTTACATTTTTTCCTGCAGTGTGGACCAGCCTCTGTTAATTTTAAAATTATGTTGTGTGTTGTGCATATAGTACTATTAGTTTTGTGTTGTAGTGGGTCTTTTTGTCTTATGAGACTTTTTAAGGATTTATACTTTTATTAAAAGTTACGTTTTAATTTTATATAATTAATATATTTTCTCTTAGTATTCCATTGCTTATATACAACATTGTATCCTCAGCTTCTTTTCTTTTTCCTTTTCTACCTACCTACTAATGCATGTAACCGCCGCTCTACGGCCCTTAACTCCGATTCAGCCTCTAATCCATCACTACTGCCCCTAACCCCCACTATTGTCCCTTATTTCACACTACATCTTCAAACCCCCTACTTCAGCTCCTAACTAGCCCAATATAGTTCCTAACTCACCACTGCTGTCTTTATACCTCTCTACAGCCCATATTACCCACTATTGCACCTATCCCTCCACTACAGCTCCTATCCCCACTACAGCCTTTATCCATCACTATAGCTCCCAGCCCTAACTACTGCCTCTAACACCTACTACAGCCCCCCACTTCTGCTCCTATCCATCGCTACAGCCCTTATCCACTTATAACCCGCTTGCAGCTAATTCGAATCTCCCTTCCCTAACGTGGAATTGTACTAAATGGAAATTCCACTAGTTCCCACGTGTGTTTACCAAACATCACATTGCCACACACAACACTCACAAAAAAATTTCATTGGGGAAATAATTGGGGAATAATTGAATAGTACACATCCTAATAAAATGAACTGTGCATGTCTACGAGTATACTCCTTTTAACCAGCTCTATATTTTTTGTAACCATTGTTACTATTGTAACATCCTCCAACAATTATATTGCTGAACTAAAAAGTTGGAATAATATTATACTATATTCAAATGATAGTAAGCTCTTGAGATCAGACTTCTGGAGCTATAATAGAGTTTGCAATCTTGTTTGAATCCTGCAGGGAGCACTAAAGATCTGTTCGCTTTTCTTTTATATGATCACTGTAAAGAATATTAAAATTAATTTAGGACACACCAATATATACCTGCCTTGTGCACACATGCACCACAGATATTCTGCTTAAAAACAAGGTTTTAAGATTACGATAGGGAAAAAAATACATTTTTATTCCATATTCCTGCATACACTAGTTATGTTACAAGAGGTTTTTTTTATAGCTGGCACTAAAGTGGTTTCTATTTCCTGGAAGGGCAAAAGTAATACAAATATGAAATGATGAATGCATTCTATTTCTGATGTATAATTTTGGATCACTTTTTTCTTGAAGGAAGCAAAGTACTATATAAAATGTTGAGTATAAATATGATCTACATTTAGGTGTATGACAGTAATTGACATTTAAAACCAATTTGCAAGGCATTTAACAAAGAGAACTGTTTTATGTTAAGTGTATCATTTAAATTTATATATATATATATATATATATATATATAGCACAAATAATGGCACTCAACCTTCCTGATGTAATGAATAGTAAAGTGCCCTGGTGCAATCCTATGCTGATAAATAATTATATTGAAGAAAGATGCACTCTCCGGTCTTTTTAAGAATATTAACGGTCTTTAATCCATCAAAGGTTTACAGGTTGTTTGATCAACGTTTCGACCCGTTCGGGGCTTCCACAGGATGTAACTAAACCCCCATTATTTTTGCTTGGATTAGGTGTTTTTATAAAAAAAAAACAAATAAAATCTTTCAACATTGAAGTTGCTGTTTAGTGGATAGGTGAGTGCGCTGGATCTTGTGTATTGTATTATTTGGCCCCCAGCAGCACCCCCATTTCTGCATGTTCAGGTGAGTGCAGCCAACCCCCCCTTGTTTCATATATATATATATATATAAAACATATACTTTAAGTGAAGCAAACCTTTTACCTAACTTTAGTGTTTAATTGCTAACAAGCTAAATAAATAATGCAGTAAGTGTTTTGAGATGTTTTACATTTATAAAGGGAATTTTTTCCCTTCTATTTTCACGCCATTCATTTTTTTAGTTTAGGAAAAAATCCCCATCCCATACATATATTATGTTGCAGTTATACACTTGATTTGTAATCTTATGCATACAAGCGCCGCACATTATTTAAAGGGACACTCCATGCACCAAACCACTCTGTTACAGCACAAGGAATGAGGTGATGAGTGCCTTCCCTTCTCCAACTATTTTCAAGTGCAATATCTAACAAATAAATAAATTTAAAAAAGCTCACCTGAAAGCATGTGAGTAGATGTTTCAGTACAGAGAGAGAGGAAAGGCACAACATGGAGTCCTCTTGTATATCATATAACTGAATCGTACTGGGGATATAGAAAAGATTCACTACCACATATTGTGGAGGTTACCTTTGGTATAAAGAGATTTGTAGGCTGCTGCCTCACAGCACAATACTAAATCCATTGTGTAACTAGATTGTTTTAGTATTATTGTATTCGATTATTGTTTTATTACAGCCATTATATTGTATTCTTTTATTATATTCTGTTTATTATTATATCCCAGTTATTGCAGTATTAGTATAACACATGTAATGCAAAAATAAGAAAGGAAATGTGATAATGTGTTGGTTGGCCCTCAAATTGGGCGATATGTGTGTAGTTATCCCCCAGGCCATATGTAGCTGGCCTTACCCTGACTGTGTGGTATTTCTCTTAAAACACAATGAAATGACTTTAAAACCTTGGCCATCAACCAAAATAATGTTTGATTCGTGAAAACATGCCCGGTTTACTGTAGAGGTGACCATTTGTGCATATTCTATATAATAGCAATAGCATTTCTTTAACGTATTAAGTTTTTTTTTAGCTTTCTTTGAATCTTTTTCAGTAGATCAGACAGATTTCAGTTCAGGGTGTCGTAGGCCTCTTTGAAACCATTGGCAACCATTTGCAATTACCGTGTTTGTTGGCAGGATGCTTTTTAGACTGTAGAGCCCAGGATTCAGGGACCTGATAATTAGCATTGTGATTTGCCATCCAGCAGTGCATACAAGGTCGTAGTTTCTTTCTGTAGACCTCACTTAGTTAATGAGCCAGCGATCTTTATAACAGTCAGTTGATTGGGATTTTACAGTAATGTCATCAGCAAAGAGCTTTATTTTATTTGTTTGATCAGATGTTCTTCTCAGTTAAACCTCCCAATTAAATTACATTAAATTATAAATTAAATTGTACAGTATTTAATTTGTTTTGCCAAAAGGGAAAATCACTGTTGCCCTTTTCTTAATGTAATATTAATAATATCTGCTATCAATACCAACATCAATTACAGCAAATAATGTCAATCAAAAAAATTAATTTTGTCTAATGAAGACAGGTGTGAAAATATTAATTTCATAGTGTAAAAAAAAAAAAAAAAAAACCTCATCGATGCATTATTTACCATTAACGTTCTCCGGCATAGTCACTAAAGTGTGGCTTGCCCACACATGCTTTTGAAGGAGGTTGAGGGGATATCACTTCCTGTAATTTGTTTGCCCAAAAGGTGTGTCAGTATTGCTGCCCCTGTTCTATCAAATTTGATAGAACACCCCCAATCCCAACATTCATACGAAAGCTACAATTTAACCAGATAAAGACTGTTCACAGACCTTAGTTAGCTGTGCTTTTTGGTTTTTTTTAACAACTCTGCCTGCATAGTCAGGTAGATGATAATTTAAAGCTTTTATCTCCAGGCAGTGCTGGCTAGAATATTGGTGTCTGTGATAGGGTGCAAATTAAGCCCTCTTGGATGCATTCATTGTACATTTTTTGATTTTATATGGACCGTGTTGAAGAGTGCTGTGAACAATTTAAGTTGTAAGTCTGTATTACTATCTAGACTGCCTTAAATGTTATGCTCCAGGCTTGGCCATATATAAGCAGCTAAACACTGCATTTAATATCAGTGACATGGGCCATTTAGTATCCATTCACAGTCAGCTGGGGTTAAGCCATGTAATAAACTATCATTCTTGTTAGCTAGATCTAAATGTGCTATATAAAATGTGCTGTAGCTGACAATGTAAGCAGACTTTAGTTGCATTGACGCGCACTCAGAGAAGGCTTATGAGAGCAAGACATATCAATAGATTCTCGTCAGTGAGGGACTTTTTATAGGACAGGCTGGGAGAAGGATGTCTGGAGATTTAGAAGCAGATATTGTGTCACTGAATGTGTGTTTAGTAATGTGCTTTCATAAAAAAGAATAAGGGAGTGGGAAAAAAGGATATGTAGATCCTACCACCATAACACTCATATAAAATCATAAATACAGAAAGTGTATGTGGAACAGTTAACATAGAAACATAGAAACATAGAATGTGACGGCAGATAAGAACCATTCGGCCCATCTAGTCTGCCCAATTTTCTAAATACTTTCATTAGTCCCTAGCCTTATCTTATAGTTAGGATAGCCTTATGCCTATCCCACGCATGCTTAAACTCCTTTACTGTGTTAACCTATACCACTTCAGCTGGAAGGCTATTCCATGCATCCACTACCCTCTCAGTAAAGTAATACTTCCTGATATTATTTTTAAACCTTTGTCCCTCTAATTTAAGACTATGTCCTCTTGTTGTGGTAGTTTTTCTTCTTTTAAATATAGTCTCCTCCTTTACTGTGTTGATTCCCTTTATATATTTAAATGTTTCTATCATATCCCCCCTGTCTCGTCTTTCCTCCAAGCTATACATGTTAAGATCCTTTAACCTTTCCTGGTAAGTTTTATCCCGCAATCCATGAACCAGTTTAGTAGCCCTTCTCTGAACCCTCTCTAAGGTATCAATATCCTTCTGAAGATACGGTCTCCAGTACTGTGTACAATACTCCAAGTGAGGTCTCACCAGTGTTCTGTACAATGGCATGAGCACTTCCCTCTTTCTACTGCTAATACCTCTCCCTATACAACCAAGCATTCTGCTAGCATTTCCTGCTGCTCTATTACATTGTCTGCCTACCTTTAAGTCATCAGAAATAATCACCCCTAAATCCCTTTCCTCATATGTTGAGGTTAGGACTCTATCAAATATTCTGTACTCTGCCCTTGGGTTTTTACGTCCAAGATGCATTATCTTGCACTTATCCACATTAAATGTCAGTTGCCACAATTCTGACCATTTTTCTAGTTTACCTAAATCATTTGCCATTTGGCTTATCCCTCCTGGAACATCAACCCTGTTACATATCTTAGTATCATCAGCAAAAAGACATACCTTACCATCAAGACCTTCTGCAATATCACTAATAAAAATATTAAAGAGAATGGGTCCAAGTACAGATCCCTGAGGTACCCCACTGGTGACAAGTCCAAGCTTCGAATATATTCCATTAACTACAACCCTCTGTTGCCTGTCACTCAGCCACTGCCTTACCCATTCAACAATATTGGAATCCAAACTTAAAGATTGCAGTTTATTGATAAGCCTTCTATGTGCAACAGTGTCAAAAGCCTTACTGAAATCTAGGTAAGCAATGTCTACTGCACCACCCTGATCTATAATTTTAGTTACCCAATCAAAAAAATCAATAAGATTAGTTTGGCATGATCTCCCTGAAGTAAACCCATGTTGTCTCTGATCTTGAAATCCATGTGTTTTTAGATGTTCAACAATCCTATCCTTTAACATGGTTTCCATCACTTTCCCCACTACTGAAGTAAGGCTTACTGGCCTATAGTTGCCCGACTCCTCCCTATTACCTTTCTTGTAAATGGGCACAACATTCGCTAACTTCCAATCTTCTGGGACTACTCCTGTTAACAATGATTGGTTAAATAAATCTGTTAATGGTTTTGCTAGTACACCACTAAGCTCTTTTAATAGCTTTGGGTGTATTCCATCAGGTCCTATTGACTTATTTGTCTTTACTTTTGACAGTTGAAATAGAACCTCTTCCTCTGTAAACTCACGTGTAATAAATGACTCATTTATCCTTTTTCTCAACTGAGGTCCCTTTCCTTCATTTTCTTCTGTAAATACAGAACAAAAATATTAATTGAGGCAGTCAGCTAGACCTTTATCCTCTTCTAAATACCTTCCTTCTTTTGTTTTTAATCTAACTAATCCTTGTTTTACTTTTCTTTTCTCATTTATGTATCTAAAAAATGTTTTATCCCCCTTTTTTACTGACTGTGCTATTTTCTCTTCTGTGTGTGATTTGGAAGCTCTTATAACTTGCTTAGCCTCTTTCTGCCTAATCTTATAGATCATTTTGTCTTCCTCACTCTGGGTTTTTTTATAATTCCTAAATGCTAACTTTTTGTTTTTAACTATTTTGGCCACATCTGCGGAGTACCACAGTGGTTTCTTGAATTTTTTGCTTTTACTGACAAGCCTAATGCAATTTTCTGTTGCCTTCAATAGTGCAACTTTTAAATAATCCCATTTTTCTTGGACTCCATTTAAATTGCTCCAGTCTGATAATGACTCCTCTACCCATATTCTAATTTTAGAAAAGTCTGTTTTTCTAAAGTCTAAAACTTTTGTTTTTGTGTGGTGTGACTCAGTCACTGTTCTTATATTAAACCACACTGACTGATGATCACTGGATCCTAAACTTTCACCTACAGTAACATCTGATACCAAATCTCCATTTGTTAACACTAAATCTAGTATGGCCTCTTTACGAGTTGGCTCCTCAACAACTTGTTTTAGAGACAATCCCAGTAGGGAGTTTAGAATATGTGTGCTCCTGGCACAAGTAGCTAATTTTGTTTTCCAATTTACATCAGGAAGATTAAAGTCACCCATGATGATAACTTCCCCCTTCATTGTCATTTTAGCTATTTCCTCAACTAGTAGATTATCTAACTCTTCAATTTGTCCTGGGGGCCTATAAATCACACCTACACGAGTTACTGTGTGATTACCAAATTCTAACGTAGCCCAAACGGACTCTATGTTTGCCTCACTAACTTTTATTAGGCTAGATTTTATGCTATCCTTCACATACAAGGCCACCCCTCCCCCTTTCTTGCCTTCCCTATCTTTCCTATATAAAGAGTACCCTGGTATTGCTATGTCCCAGTCATTTTTCTCATTGTACCATGTCTCAGTAACAGCGACTAAATCTACACTATCTGTTGCCATTATTGCCACAAGTTCATGGATCTTATTCCCTAAACTGCGAGCATTTGTAGACATGACTCTAAGCTTATCATTTTTTAACACACTTGCTACAGGCACCTTCTGTCCTTGTTTTGGGGGACAATTGGATTGATGTTTTATCACCCTTTTGCCCCCCCCTCCTAGTTTAAATACATCCTAGCAAAACCTCTGAACTGCTCACTGAGAACATTTGTTCCCTTTTGAGAAAGATGCAAACCATCTTTTTTGTACAGCTTATCTCCATTCCAAACAGAGCTACCATGAGAAATAAAGCCAAATCCTTGCTCCCGACACCATTCACCAAGCCACAAATTAAAGTCCCTAATACGCATCCGCCTGTCGTTCTGAGTGTTATGCACAGGCAGAACTTCAGAGAATGACAGTGTGGAAGCAACCTGCCGTATATCATTGGCAAAAACACTAAAAACTTCCTTAACCTCTGAAACCTCATTGCAAGCCAAGTCATTTGTCCCTAGATGGACAAGTACATCCAATTCCCCTTCCTGCTTTGCTTGCTTAACAATATTACAGATACGTCTCCTGTCTCTGTGAGCAGTAGCTCCGGGAAGACACCTCACAAGACCACCATTGTCCATCTCCACACCTCTTATAATGGAATCACCCAACAACAACTGCTTTCTATTAGGCCTCACCATAGTCTCCAAGCCGGTCTCCACAACACCACTAGTCTCAGTGCCTCTCTCCACAACAACACTAGCCTCAGTGCCTCTCTCCACAACACCACTATCCTCAGTGACTCTCTCTACAACACCACTAGTCTTAGTGCCTCTCTCCACAACACCACTAGCCTCAGTGCCTCTCTCCACAACACCACTAGTCTTATTGCCTCTCTCCACAACACCACTAGCCTCAGTGCCTCTCTCCACAACACCATTACACTCTGAAAGTGCAGAAAATGAATTATGAAGAGTTAAACCTGCTAAATTAATAGATTATGGTTCTGTTAACACAGTATAGAAATGAATGCACCCACGCAGATGACTTGTGAGCCCTGCTTTTTAATTAACCACTGGTTCTTACTGAAAAGAGATATTCTCCTCAATTATACAGGAATAGTAGATTCAAAGAGGGACACCAAATGGATGATGAATGAAGGAAACAATCTTCCTTTTTATTGTAAAAGACTGCAGTGCATGTAGCATTCAGATAACAAATCATGTGCTTAAAACCTTAAATACAATGTATTTATCCTGTATACGTAGTTTATCCACCAGTTGAAGGAGTTTTATGGGTATTCATCATCCATTTGGTTTTCCACTATAAAGCTGCTATTCTTACTGAGAAGCTTTCACAACAGGTACTGCTTTGAATGGGAATATTGTGTGTCTGTTACTAATGCTCATGAGTCAAAAACAGGGCTTGCAACATAATCCCATTTAAATTGGTTATTTTAAGGGAGCAACCTTCATTTTCCCCTTGCTCTCTTGTGAAATTCCTTCCTTATGTGACGTACAATGATAAAGAGAGAACATGGATGAACTTTTCATTGTACAATTACATACAACATAAATAGGTTTCTTAGGATACAGGTATACATTACATAAAAAAAATCCTAAACCCCAATGCACTTCTTATCTTAGTACCTCTTGAAAAGGGAAAACAGTATCAAAACAGATGTTTATCTGAATCCTGCAGTGTAGATTGTGATCATTGGCAGATCTGATATCTGGTGGACAGAATGTGGACGGCTAATGGACATGATTGTGACGCTGTTTGCATTATGGATAACATCACTTTCTTTAAATAGCAGTCTCTCATACTTGCAAGTCCATACTCTGAGTGCAGTGTTAGCTCTTGTGTACGGGCATAAAATGACCTGAATTTAACATCAGTGTACTGTGAGCATCCTCAATACCCAGAATACCTGTTTTTATAAGTATTATTCTGTGGATGGTGTTATCACTTTACTACCCTATCTCTTTAGTGTTTGTGGTTTAATTGTTTTGTGTCTGTTTGTGTGGTCATAGACACCACGGGTAGTTGTGTTGGTATTTATCTAGTGCCAAGCATGCCTCTTATACACTCAGGTGTTATTTCCTCTTATAGTCAAACGTGTACACACAGCGCACGTTCCCGAGGTCTTCCCTACACCAGATGGCAGTGCCAGGCTGCTCCTGCTACGGAGGATTGAAGGCATTTTGTGTGACTTGTTAGGTCTGATGGTTATGTGCAGAATTAGTTTCTTTGTTGCATATTATATTACAGTGGAAGAATGGTTAACGTAGCTAATTGTTTATTATGTTGATTCCGTGTAAAAAAAACAAAAAACTGATAACAGCTAAATTCAAAGAGCTTGTATGATGTAAAAATAGCATGCAAAATGTTAAAATAGGATAGATAGTGTGTTGTAAGTTTACATCAGTTTTGAGGTACAGCTGAATAATAATGAATATAATGATGGCATGTGAACCCAGTGCTATCACCATGGCAGCTGTTTCTATCCTTGAACATCTGTCTCCTTATGACACTATTTGACAAATTGGGCTGAAACCTCAGTTCAAGGACACATTTGACCCCATCTACTGACATGTTTTATATTCTAATGTTATGCCTCAACTCTAATCTTCTGCTATCATCCTCCTTTGCCATTTAAGGAATTTCATCAATTTAAAAACGTAAATTTTTATTGTTTTACACAGGTCTGATTAGCTTTAATCAGACATCATTATAAAATGTTGTACGCTTTGCAGTACTTGATAGAATGCATAGTTCTCTATATATCAAGAACAATGGTATAATGACGCATGCACTTTAGCAAATATACTTATCTTCGTGTTCTTAATCAAAAAAGGCATATTTGTTCCAATGTGCTCATTAGTAGATGATTTGCTGTCTCAAATTAAATACTGAATATTGTTGCAGTGCTTCTAAATGGCTAACTGGAATTGATCATGAGAATTTACAGATTAGTTTTAGAATTTTTGTTTCCAGAATTTTTTTTCCGTATCAGTGAATAACAAATCTGCCTAATTCAGCTGTGTATTTGGATAGCGCGATGTTTAGAACAATCCTGTGGGTGTATAAGTAGAGTTGTGCCATTCCTATAGAATGCCCTATACTGTGCTTTAAAACCTTCCCATTGCTTCCAGTCCCTTAAAGGAACACTGTATACCTAAAGCTACTGTGTCTTAATTCATCTTTAGCCCCCCATATACACCTACAAACAATTTTCCCAGCAAAGTCATCATGGAGGCGTCACTTTCCGACTTCTTTGCCAATGCTCACACAGGAGTAAAGGTTCACGTGCGCTGCATTTGGTCCCAAGACAGTTTTACTTGGTTGTTGTTGTGTAAGCACTTTTGGTGGCTGTCTTTCGGACAGCCACTAGAGGTGTGCCTAACCCTGCAATGTAGATATTGCAATTTCTACAGAAGTGCAATATTTTTAAATTGCACAGTTAAAACTAAAGGGCCACTCTGAGTGATTTTCAGCAGTCCATTAAGAAGTCACAGAAAACATACATCTGTAGGAAATCCTACTATCTTCCTGAGCATTCTCTTCTTGCATTACAATTGCCTTCCACACTTCATACGTATGACATACTGTTTTTTCTTTAGCACTTCCTCCTAACTTGTAAGCTCGTTTGAACAGGGCCTTCTTTAATTTTTGTGTCTGTCAATATAGTTTTGCATGTCAAATATGGTAGTTGTGAAATATTCTAGAATTGTTAAGTCATGCGGAAAAAGTTTACATTCTGCAAATGCTAATAATATTAGTAATACAAATGAAAAAAGCCACTTCAGACTGGAGGTCACATTATATTGATAATACTTATCCTCTAAATTAGAGTGCATTTTAGAGTACTTCAGTGGATGCTCAATAGTTACATAGTTACATGGCTGAAAAGAGACATGTGTCCATCCCAAAGAAGGCAGAAGTGATACTGAATATGTGGGATACTTTAGAACCGCTTCTAGATTTCAGCACTCCTTTTCATATTAGAAGCAGATAGGAACTTGCTGCATAATATTTTTCTTTTTAACTAAAACATAGCTTCTAATAAGTGGACATTTCATTTACATTTTTTGTGAAGATTCGTTGTTGATATAAATATGTCTATTATTTGTGTTATATTTAATCACTGTAGGATCAACATATTTTTCAATTAATAAAATCATTTCAACAATGAAAATGATGAAAATGTATGCATACACGTTACATTTGGGCAAATATAATCTGAGCCTTAAAAAAAGGCTTTATCATTGACCCAGCAGTGCACCATCATCTTTAATCATCACTGCAGCTGGTTATTCGGTTATATGTAGGGACTTTTAACTGCAGATGTTTGTTGCTTTACATACAGATTATAAAATTGATTTCCAATTATCAAGCCTAAAGAGATTGAAGCAAAACAATATTTTTTTATTTAGTGAAAACAAGCATCTTCTGAAAGCGCTATGTAACAAGTGATTTGCCTGTGAATTTTAGATTCTTTAACTTCAGACCCCTCCAGGTCATATTGGCTAATAAGACTACATTTACATGCTATGTTGCTATCGGTTGAAATGTTGGTGGCTCCTCAGTAATGTTATATATGTGTATACAGATTTCTGTTGGCTGTGCTTTGTTTACTGTTGTCATGACAACATTTATACTCCTTTACTAATTACTTCTGCATCCTTACACTCACCTGCAAGCTTAACATATAGATACATTTGATATTTCGTGGAAGTAAGTACCTTTTTCCGCCGCATGATAGTCACAGATTGAATGCTTAATTCCTTTCCTTAAAAATGGGGTTGTGACCATTATGCAGTGTGCAACCATTATGTGAAGCTTTATTTTTTGCGATATATATTATAAACTTTTTTTAGCAGTTTTTAAAAAAGTTTCTGAAAATGTAGAATATTGCATATTCTATATTTCTATTGATTATATATGGATGTCTGGATTGACATAAGTAACAGATGGTATAAGTCACAAGTCTTTCTTTGTCTGAGAGGTCTGGAATGTAAGTTGGGGTTTTTGTCCTTATATGGATAGAGTTATAGTCTGACATCATTATGGTCATATCTATATAGTAACTGAACACGAGGTCTCTGGCTCTCTCTGGCTCTCTCTTGATGGACAGATGTAAGGATGTAACTCTCCCGTCAGGAGTCCAGCAATTACCATCTGCTGTTGAATGTCCATTATCCTGTAACATCCTTTGTTGTTTTATTATGTATCAGTAACTAAGAATAAACCTGAAAAAAACGTAAGTCAGATTGCGTATTAGTACTTTTCATTAATATAGACATATATTAATGTGGCAAGCATTTGGCCCACTATATATACAAAAGATATATATATATATATAAAACATATATATAAAACAATCAACTGAAGAAAAGAAGAAGAAATTAAGAAGATTTAACATTATCGATCCAGTCAGATTTTACAGAAAACATGTATATTTCCGATGCTTTACATAAACTCTGACCCTGATCCATGTCTTCCAATTTTGATCCTGTCCTCCTGTCGTTCATAAATAATGTAATATATAAATAAAATGCACTGAAATACAATAAAACGATAGGTAATAAATCCAGGAAAAGCAGGAAGCATGCATGCCAGATCTGTGACTGTGTGAGTGAAATAATGCAAAATTGAAAAAAAATATGTTAATTACTTTTTCCAAATCTTCCCTGCACACTTGTTTTCTGCTGGCCCTTAATCCTTGTACATTTAATTAAACAGTCTACTCTTCCCTTAATTAAGTTGTATATCTAATTCACATAGTGTGCTTGAAAGGAGCTCTGTATGGACCGATAATTTGAGTGCCAATGAGAAATTCTGGGAAATTCTAATAGGTTTCAATTCAAAATGTACTTTGTAGCAGGCGTTAAATAGATTGCAGATTGCAGATCCAGGTTTTGAACTCAGACTGACTGTACATTTTCTTGCTAGTGTTAAAAGCTATTTGCTACTGCTAATGACATCCTGAATGAATGGGTGTCAGAAACTGGAGTTAGGAGTGAATTCACTTTGTGCACATTTTGGAAGACAGGTGTTGTCAGCATGTCTGTGTCTTGACTTTTGTTTATCTGTTAGTTTCACAGGCAGTATATCTGCTTTTACTGCATGCACTCATTATTCAGCTAATTTAGAAAAAGGAAAAGAACATAAACAACCATGTTCTGCATTTGCTATAAATGTTAGAAGACTATTAAATATCTTCTTATCATTATTGTTCTGCCATTTTGCCTGGTGCATGAATCGATTATTGGACAGATTTGCAGGAACCATAAACTTATAAAGGTTGCATTGGACAGCAGATATCCCTTCCACACTTGTTCCTGATTGTTTACAGTAGAAGTGTCCAATGTCACCTCTCCAGATGTTGAGTAAATGTCCATTAATACTTCACAAGACAGACTGGATTACAATATTTTCCTGTCATAGAGGCATATCTGAAGCAACAAGCCTCCCTCTCTTACTTATTGTTTTTTTTATATACATAGGATTTACTCTGTTATATGCGCAGTATTAAATGCAATGGTATTTTTCTAGTGCATAGAACACATTAAAAAAAAATGTTTTGTGGCTATTCACTCAAAACGGTTGAATTTTAGGAACATTTTACAAGAGTTAATGTGTTTGATTAAAATGTCACCTTTATAGCATCCATGTCTTTCCTGCAAAATGTTGAATTGACGATTTGGATTTATGCAGAGCAGTTACATTTGTCAGTAGAGGTACTGCATTTTTTATATTGCTTTGAATATTGTTATCAGGATTACCGTGACAGTGTTTTGACACAGAAAAAAATTATCAAGCAGGAATATTAAAATGTTTTCTGATTGTACTAACATCCACTCCGTTCACATTATAATAAACATGCTCCAGAAACGGTAGGGTAACTTCAGTGTCCCTTTAATGTCCCAGGCTGCATATCAGGCGCAAACGTCTGTCTTTATGCTCTAGTGAGAAGGAAAGGAGAGGAGTGGACAAGTGAGTCCTGAACTGAGAGGATACAGAGATTGTGATTAGTGAAAAAGAGGAGATGAGAGTTGTGGAGCTTGAAAGATGGACAAAGTAGTGTGGGCTAGAGAAGGAAGAGAGGGGTTTACACAGGGTATGTGTAGGCTTAAAATGCATCATGGAAGTGTCCTTTTATCACCACTTCCACAAGATACATCACACTTGGTGAGTAGGGCTGTTATTGTGTTTTCGGTCTATAAGATTCTGTTAAGTGCTTCTTCAGAATTGTAAGCTCCAGGCCCAGTAGGTTCCTGATCCATCACTGCAGGCAGGTACTGCTGCTTGCTCAACAGTACAGTTCTAAGGGGTCTTTTCACATGCCCCAACTATGTAAATTTGTGACACAGTTTAGCTGTTTTCACATGTTGAGTTTAAATGATCACATTGAACATAGGAGACCTACTGCTGCATCTCTACAGGATCAAAGGAAAATTTAAAATCCTTTGCTGTAGGCCAATATTCTCACCAATGTTAAAAACTAAATAATTTGCTATTTGTTAAATGATGACATTTGTTTTACTATTTTCTGTGCATTGCGATTTTTTTACAAAGGAGAAATCTGATTCATCAGAAAATTAAGTGCAGCTGATTGGATTACTAAATAGTGCTGTTTACATACAATACCTCATCTTTGAAGCCTGTCTGACCATTAAGACTAATCAAGGTTGAATTTCCAGTAGGTTTGAGTTGTGGGGGAGGTCAGCAGCTTAGCCTCTGATTAGGCCAATACATCCTTGAATCACATTAGTATGGCTTATGCAATCTCCAACATTAAGTGTGAACTAAATCGTGTTATGTACCTATTAGTAGCTTATTTCCCCTGATGAAGCCTGCGTGTCTGTCTCAGAAATAGGAAGCATAAGGGCTCGGTTAAAGCTGTTGAAGAATATTTATTAGATGCATGTTAGATGAACGTGAAATTGTGACAATGACAAACATGTCTTGTGTGCTGTAGAGTTTTAAAGATGCATTTGGAACATTTGGATGCCTATAATGTGGTGACTTTATAGCAGGCAATAAAGAAGGCAGAAATAGGAGAACATGGATGAGATAATTTATGTGCAGTTTTCCAGCCCGCATATATTACATTCTCTCTGGGGGATATCTGCTTATTTGTGACAGCGTTTTCTACAATGGTTTTTCGGCCTGGGACAATATTTTAATGGTGAAATTATAGTCCGTTTAATGTAAATGCTCTGAAATGGCAATCAGGCAAGTGTGGAATTCTAGTTGCAGTTGGACCACAACTACCATTATGTTTAGAGTGACATTGGGATAGCTCAGTTGTTTAAGGCACCACCTGTACATGTTAACACCTCAGCAGTTCATGTTTAATTTCCAAGAGTTTCAGTGAAGATATATGAGGTGAAATAATTTCCAAATTGGATAGATATAGCATATATTGGAGGTGATACACAACAGTTGGAAGGTTTGCTTTTTTGTGTTCTTCCTGTCAAAACATTTTGATTATGAAATGATGGAGTGATGGATTCAAAGCAAAACCATTATATTTACCAGTTATGTGCATTTAGTAATTTTTTTTCCATGCGAGCAATTATATAACTTTGTATGAACATATATTTTCTCTACGGGTTTTTTTTTTTTTTTGGAACTATACTACATAAAATTAATTCAAACTTGTTTCAGGAGTTATTTGTTTTGAGGGCTGCTGTGCACTGATTTAGGAGATCTTAGCTGAGAGTGTGTTTCGCTGATTGCAATAATGCTGAAACAATGACATACTTTAAGTTTAAGCAACTTCAACAATGAACAATTTAAAAAAAATGAACGTTTGTGAAGTTTGATCTGATTGAGTGAAAAAATTAAAGGACTCTACTAGCTGTTCTAACAAGTCACAGTAAATGCACAATGTTCAGTGATGTTCTAAAAAAGCTTATGAATGAGACGGTCAAACAATATTTACATAAATAGTGTTTTAAGAAAGCTTCTTAAGACCCTGCATGACTATTAAAATAGAATATATGAATGCTAATTACATTTATGTTAAGGTGGAAAAGGGCATCAATGGAGATCACATTTGTATGCCCTTACTGTATTTTACTCTAGTAACAAAGATTGAATACCAATTGATTGGCTTGCCATTAGGGAGATGTGCTGCCTTAATTATTATGTAAACATAACATGGCACAAAATAATAGACTCTGTAGCAAGTATTTAGAGTGGCATAGCTTTAGGTATTGTCACGGCTGCTAGTGTGGTCCAACACTCAGAAACTATGTAAACATATACATACAAAAGGAAAGGAAATCAAAGGACAGAGCGTAAACCGGACCTTAGAATGGCCGGACTAACACGATAGAGATAGAGAATGGTCAAAGGGAAAGCCGAGGTCAAGGAAGTCAGAAATACTCAGATACCGTTTAAACAAGCCAAGTCAGGGGAACCAGAATTCGGAATAACCAGGGAAAAGCCAAGATCAGGATACCAGGAAGTAATATTCACAAAGATAAATGCACTCTAGGGAACCAGGAACAGGAAACCACGACAGGGCAAGGAACTGGAGTGAATTAGGAATACATTGTAATCAGGGGCAACTGGATTTCCACTCTCCCATAAGGGATTAGCCCAGGTTAAAGACTTACCCGTTAATTGGTTAATTAGCCAATTTTCGATCTATCTGAAGGGAATGAACCAGGGGAAGCTTCAAAGTGATATTCAATTTGGTTTAGAAAACCTCTAAATTCCTTAGAAGCACCTCCAAAACGAGGGGGAGGTGAAAGGGTTATGGACGGTGGTTTGTGTGCCACAAGTGCTATTACAGGTGGCGGAGCCACAGGCGGTACCAGAGGTGCCTCCAGATAGGTAGCTCTCGGAAGCAAGGTCTGGAATGCTTGGGCAAATTGATCTAACCTGTGGTCCATATCCTCCATCCTACTCTCACAGGCAATCATATGTTTGCATAGTTCTGCAGGATCCGTAATGTCATGGCTGCTAGTGTGGTCCAACACGCAGAAACTATGTAAATATAGTTTCTGCTAGTGCGTGTACGTCACGCGCACGTCGGTATAAATTTGAGGGGCGGAGCTTGTGGTGTGCGCGACCATCTTTGATTTGGGCGCAACGCCCAGAAGATGCGGAGGAACAGTTCCCAGCTCGCAATATCGGCGCAACAGGTATCTTATATATACAGGTATAGATGTATATCACTTTAACCCCTGTATCACAACTCAACTTTGAATTCTGTGTCGCCTTGCTCAGAAATGCTTCACACTTAAGAAAGGGAGGGTCTCCCGAAAGCTTGTCATTAAAAAATTCTGTTAGTCCAATAAAAAAGGTATTACAAGATACGAATTGTATCTCTTTTTTTTATATATATATATATATATGTGTGTGTGTGTGTGTGTGTGTGTGTGTATAAACATATATCTGTATAAACAAAACAAACCATGTATAGTAACAAATAATAGCTTTCAAATGTTTCTAAACAACCAGAATGTATTATTACAGGGGAAAGTCACAAAAACAGTTCTTAGAAAACAATGTGTACTGTGGTATTGTGAATCTTTCTTAGATTGAAGAACTGAAGCAAAACTGGAAAAAAACCTTGGCAAGATGAATCTAGAAAACAAAGGGAAAGAACTAAATAAAGTGTTTCTTTATGGTGTATAATACATAAAGGTCATACCTTGAGGGATAGCAGGAAACCCAATGAAGTGCTTGCTTAGAATCTTAACGATACAGTGAGTCAAAATTGTTTACATTTGGTCATTTCTTCTTTGAGGTACATGATCAGAGAATCTCTTCGGTGTTGGATCGGGAGGATTCACAACCATGTTCCCAAAGGAAATAATTGCACAATGTAGCAATTTTGTGGTATACCATATCAGAACTGAAACCAGGGTGCTAGGTTGCTAAGAAACATTCTTTCTTAAAGAAGTGAGTTTTCAAATATTTTTGAAGGAACAGAGACTGAGTGAGAGTCTATTGGAGCAGGGAAGGCAGTTCCCGTGGAAAGGTGCAGAACTAGAGAAGTCTTGAAGGTGAGCGTTAGAGGTGCGAGTACCAACAAGGTATAGAAACAGGTCTACAGCAGAGCATAGGGCCATCAACGGGTCATACTTGTGTGTTAGTGAAGATAGGTAGGAGCAGTGTTATGTAGCAATTTGTAAGCAAGTACCAGAATTTAAAGCTCTTTATCTTAGCGTGAGCCAGTGTAGGGACGTGGGAGATGCAGGTGGATAGGAAAATGAGCCTTGTCACCGCATTCATTATAGACTGTAAAGGAGCAAGCTGGGAACACGTCAGACCACTGATAAGTGGATGGCAAGAGAGGACATAGACCAGCACCTAAGTCGCATCCAGGGTTTAATAAGGGTGGAATGCACATAATGTTTTTTGAGAAGGAAGTGGCAAGATTTGGTGTTTGACTGGACATAAAGAAATGCAGGAAAGGTTGGAGTCAGAGAGAACACCTACCTGCCTGTGAGGTACAGCTGACAGTAGTGACATTAATTTGGAGCAAGACAGACACAGGAGTAGCAATGCTCGAGGGAGGAAAGACAAGAAGTCCTGTTTTGGACAGGTTAAGTTTAAGGAATTGAACAGCCATCCAATTAGAAATACCAGAGAGGCAACAAGAGACACAAATCAAGAAGGACAGTGAGGGATCAGAAGAGGACAGATAGATAAGTGTTTCATCTGCATAGAAGTTATATTGGAAGCCAAATGATGAGTTTACCAAGGGAGAACAGTAGGGGGCCAAAGACAGAACATTGAGGAACACCAACAGAGAGGGGCTGTGGAGAAGAGGAAGAGCCAGTGAAGGAAACACTGAAAGGTAGTGGGAGAGGTAAGAGGAGAACCAGGACAGAACAGAGTGTTACAGAGGATAAGAAGTTGTTGATGATCAACAGTGTTGAAAGCAGTAGAAAGGTCAAGGATAATTGGAGAGAGTTGCGACCACTGGAATTAGCAGCATTTAAATCATTGGATACTTTGGTCAGGACTGTTTCGACAGAGTGACGAGCAGGTAATCTATACTAAAGCGAACCAAGCAGAGAGTTGGATTATAGATATTTTTTCATAAGTGCCACCATTTTATTTATTTTATTAAAAAAATATATATATTTAAGAGAAGTCTTTCTGGGACTTCTCTACAATATTATATTAGTCTGGATGCCTTCAAGTGTGATCTGGATTTAAATCTCCTTTGTTGAGCCTAGGACAACATAAGTTTTCATCCCATCTATTCCTTAACAATTATGATGCTATAAATCTGTTGTCTAATTTGTCTTTGTTTGTACATTTCTATATTTATATTTTAAGCATATAAATAAACATCACATGTAATTTCTTGCAGTGATCATCTTGTATTAACTTCCTAAGTACTTCCATTTTGTGGGTAATAGGACTTACACTCCGACATGCTTCTTTGCCCAGTTTGCAGGTTGTTCACATTGTGATTATGCAATTGCAGTTCAGCAAGTTTGCTGTCTTAGTGGTGTTGTGTACTCATTTTAAGCTTTGTATATTAAACCAAAGCACTAGAATTTTATATGTGTAGCCACAGTCACCATGGTCCCATAATGTATATTATATATAGCACAAAATGAGAAAGTGGCACATACGCAAATCTGACAATGACTGCTAACAGTGATGCAATTTGAACATGCTGAAAATACAGGCAAAGTCGTTTTAAAATGTGTTCACTGCTAAGACTGGTGAGCATGCTCAGCCAGTTGCAGCTGTGAATGGTATAAGTTATTAACTTTAAACTGTTACAGAAGTTACATTTGTTGTAAGTTGTTTCAAAAATCCTCCTGAACAGATGTTTGCTTGGCAAATATCACTGAAACATATGGCAAGATATTGTCCAATCTTCATTCTGACATTTTTTTTGTTTGTTTCTGCTGCTGTTCTTTTGTTCTCTATTCTTTATCTTCTACATTTATTATCTTCAGACAAAACAAGAACCTTTGATCATTGTGCATGCTTTGTTTTAATAGTATAAGACTGTTAGTGATGGGTTTAATGGAGCACTCCATGCCAGGAAATATTTAAATTCTTTGAACATCTGTAGAGGAGCCACTATATTTAAGATATGTTTACAATGTATGTGACAAAATCCATTTGCTTAAACCTATGCTTGCTAAATCGGTAATAATTCAGTAATATATCACTGCTTAAACCTATGATTATAAATCAGTAATAATCCCTAATTATTGATAATGGTGCCATCTTTTTGGTTTAGGCCATTGGCCACATTTGTATTTTATCTGTTTGATTGGTTATTTTGTACTTGGTAACCAGCTGGTAGCTCCCGTGAAAACAGAGGTGTACCAATGTACAAAAAAAACAAAAGCCTTGTTTCAAAATCAGCCAACCGAGTGGCACATCGGCCAAAAATACCACCTGGTTTGCAGTTTTCCAGAACTTCATTTTACATGTGATGACCAGGAACTCACATAGCTGTTACAAGAAAAAGAGAGACCAAACAAACAGCAACACAACCTAATATCACGCTTGGGAGATATTCTACCCCAACTTTTTTTTTTGTACCATATAATTGGTGGAAGGAGGTCAAGAAGGTGATAACCCCCTAGCCTTGATCAGGGGAGGCACACCAAAGCATTAAACTCTTATATTTCCGGTGAGTGTATTTGTGGAGCACAGAGCTAACTTATTTTACAGATCTATAGCTGAATCTCAAATATTGTGTGTATCTTGTTAGAATAGGACCTGCCAAACAATTGGTAGCATTAATGTTGTGACAGGCTTATTCAACATATCATATACTGAAATTGGATTCCGATTCCTTAGTTGTTTTTAATTGAAATGTGCTGTATGTTATATTTGTTCATCCAGCAGCACCTTTATAAAATCTGAATGTTCAGCTGAGTGCAATCACACATGCATACATAGCTTGGGAGAGTGCAAATAGTAAAGCATATTCTTGTGTATAGAAATGTGTTCTTTACTTTACAACAAAAATTGAGAAAGAAATGACAGTACAGTTACCTCTTGCTGGGCATATTTGTAGCATCAGTCATGTACTTTCTCACTGTACACCTTTCAGTCAATAAGTTATTTTCTGCAACCCATGTTTCTACTTCCACTTAACAAAATATGAATTGTAAGTGTCAGCTTTCCAGAAATCGTTCATAGGGATAATTGATTGCCTGCTCTCTACTGATTGTCCTTCAGAAGTTTCCTACGGTTACGT
Organism: Pelobates cultripes; assembly: GCA_933207985.1. Classification (NCBI taxonomy): domain Eukaryota; kingdom Metazoa; phylum Chordata; class Amphibia; order Anura; family Pelobatidae; genus Pelobates; species Pelobates cultripes. Next base: position 174,197,317 of record OW240913.1, read on the forward strand.
AGCAATAAACTTGCAAAATGCTTTTCAAAACGCTCATGGAATAACATTCTGTTCCACCAGTATTCCACATGCTGTGAATTCATCTTGATGGAGTCGGAAATGTCCAAGGGAACTGGAGGTATATGTGTTAGGAGTGTTCAAGGCTGTACACTGCGATAATATGCTGTATTTGTAATAATACTGAAGATCCCACTACTATGTAGAAGAATTACGAGATTTTGGAATCCTGCCATTGTACAGCCTAGATGCAATTTCGGGCTGTTGAGTGTAAGACACAGAATAACAAGATACAGACTGCTGAAACGAAAGGCAACATTTTTATGACTCTTATAGTGCTAAAAGAGCAAAAGGGTTATATAAGCTGATATATCAAATCCTCCATTTTGCTTTTTTTAAAAAGGGTCCTTAAAATGTCTAGCAATTTTAAAGGGCTAGCAGATGGCACAAATAGCCACAGATTTCTTGGTTTCAAGAAAAAAGTCTCTACTCTCATCCAAAAAATAGCTCAGTTTTACAGACAGTACTGAAAGTTCCAATGGGATTGGGTTCTATGGTCAGATGAAAACAAAATAGAACTTTTTAGCAATAAATGAGATGGGTTTGGCACACACGGAGATGTAGTCATATGGAAAGGTACCTCATGTCCACAGTTACGGGATGATGCCTCTTTAATGTTTTGGCGCTGTTTTTCTGGCAGAGGACCTGGACATTTGTTAGAGTCCACGACGCTATGCATCCTATCAAATATAAACAGATATTAGATTAACACCTAACTACCTCTGCCAACAAGCTTCCAATGGGCTATGGTTAGATCTTCCAGCAAGACAGTAATCCAAAACATACATTAAAATCAACACAAAGGGTGGTGGAGCTTGTCAGCCGAGCGGACCAGACTGCTGACATTGCACTGCAAAGTGTTTCAGGCTCTCCTAAGATGGTAGACGCTCCTACGCTACTTGTGCCTAGCTCAACACAACTCACGACAACCCTACAAGACGCATTTGATTGCCTACTCACCAACATAGACAATCTCTTTGGAGGCTTCTGGGCAAAGCTGACAGCAAGTACTATGGTAACACCACCTCCGAACCGAGAGGAAGTGCAAAGTCAAGACCGAAGGGAGGTGAGCAGGTACCCCCTGGGTGCAACCCATCAACAAGCAACAGGTCCTTCTATATTTGGTCTGCCTAAGCTGAAGGCCAAAGGGGATATAATCTACCAGCATCTACCTCATAGGCTGAAGAACCGTTGCCGCTGACAGCGCCATACCACCATGAGCTTCTGCCGTTACCCAATTGGGAAAGACTTTGCTTAATGTCAGAGTACCCGAGTCTGTGGCCCTTCAAAACAATCCAGGGCTGGAGGGAGGCCAAGCTTAACTCCTGCCTAGTAGTGTTCCACGACAGCCTCCACGCACTCCCAAACCTGGGTATAGGCTGACGCTGCACTTCCTTACCAGTGCTAACATGGCTATGTGTTTTTATGTTTTATATTATTTCCTATAATGTTTTTAGTTGCATTTTGGCTATGATTTTCACTATTATATGTGCAATGCAGCTAAAACCAGGGAGTTTAGTTTTGGGGGATGCATATATCTGATACACTACATGCTCTTAACCACCTTAACCACCGACGTCAGCTCCCGAGTGGAGCCGAATGCGCATGCGTGTCCAGAGGTGATATATATATATATATTTATATAGTCAATAAGTAAATCAGAACATGCCAATCTTCTCTATAATATATTCTATTTCTTTCTGTGTAACAGAAGGCTGCAGTTTCCAGATGTTATAGGAAGAACTTTTCTTTATTTTAATTTGACTAAGTTACTTCCTTTTACATCTGCTAGCTGTTATTGGCTACATAATTATCATAATTATGAAAATTGTCAAGCATACCCCAATAATTTCCATTGTAATTGCCATATGGATCAGCCTTTGTAAATGTGAAAAATCGGATGCCTTCTGGTGCCTCAGAGAAATGGATCTACTTCCATTTCAGATTAATAGGATGTTCAGTCTTGGGAAAAGCCTTGACAAACAACGAACTTGGTTGGATGTATGCACAAGAAGGTTTTGTATGCACACAATTAATGCCCCCAGGACATATTACTTTGGCCTGAAAAGGGAAGTACCACTAATAATAATGAGAGCTTTTAAGAGCTAATAAAACAAGGGTACTATTATTGCTGGGAGATCCATCTCAATCAGATATTATTTCCTTCGAAAATAAAAACTTTGCTTGAAAAGTAGTGTGATTTTCAAAATTTCAAAGTTAGTTATGTTTTTTCAAAATGTATATTAGTGGAAATATTGCTCTAGAAATTGCTTAAGCAAAAGCATTATAGCATTTGAAAATGTACTCCAGTAACATATTTTTTGCATTTTATATAGAACTATATGGATCCATCAGACAGTTATGTGCCTTTCTTAAGGTTTCAGAATAAACTGCTTGCTAAAATTGCTTTAGCTACGAGAACAGCTATAGCTAAAATGTGAGATATAGCCCAAACTCAAACTATGGCAGTGGTCCACAGGAGGGCGAGGGACACAGTGGAGCTTACAGCTCTTGTTTACAGAATGTCTAAACACTTCCATAACGTTTGGGACCCTTGGCTGTCAGACTCGAGTTTAGCATCTTAATTTAAAAAAAAACAAAAAAACACCCTTTTATTCCATTATTCCCATCTAAATCTGATACTTCTCTTTGTCTCTCCTTCTTTCTTTCTGTCAATCAGACATCTGGGAGGGTGCTCTACCTGATTGCTTTGTGTGGTGCATATAGTGTGGCTATTGCCACGCATACACCCTACTTCTCACTGCTTCTGAACTGAGTTGCAACAAAGTACAGTTTGGATTTTAGGTAACTTAACTATCTACTTTTACAAGTAGGAAGGGGGGGGTGGCGGGGGGCAGAAAACTCCTAAACACTCATACATTCTAAATAAATAACTGTAGTCTTACTTTCAGCCACTTTATTTTATTATTATTATCACCATTTATATAGCGCCAACAGATTCTGTAGCGCTTTATAATATTGTGAGAGGGGGGATTTAACTATAAATAGGACAATTACAAGAAAACTTTCAAGAACGATAGGTTGAAGAGGGCCTTGCTCAAACGAGCTTACAGTCTATAGGTCTGTCCTCATTACTTGGGAATATGTATGTAGGTGACTATCTGCATTCATTTTCCTTTTCAGTTGGTCAATAGTTTTATTGTAGACAGTTCTCATGACCTAGAGATGCATATGAATCCATACTGTGTTTTTGCCAGCATTCTGGTTGTTAACACTTGCCCATATTGTGCCCATTGTGACTTTGATTTTATGCTCCCTTTTCTGTTACAAATTGTTATTTCCTGTAATTGCAAACGTCACCTGTTGCTGACACTTTGTTTGAGTGTGTATGAACTACATACATTCTTTCTCTTTCCGCACCAGGTTATCACAGTGCACAATGACTACCCCTTTCCTAAGCAAACAGATCTGTTATCTGACCAGTTTCAAATACAAATATTGCTAATTAGTGAACTTTTTGTTTACGTTTTTGTCTAACATTCAGCCACAGTTTCCATTTAATTTCTATAAAGCCATTATTCAATTTTCAGAGTGGTTATACTATGAATGTGACATGTTTCATAACAAGCACACCGTGTCTGTAACCCAGAGTAATCAAGGTGAAAAGCACAGGGTACACGGAAATGGAGACGCTTTTGTAGAAGGTTTATTTGGTGCTTGGCGTAACCTTTTAAAGAATATATTATTTGAGCAGAACTGTGCCTAGTGCAAAAGATCTTGATTCTTTTTTGTTTGTTTTTTTAAAAATTTCTTGCACTTCATGTCTTCTCCCAATTGAGAGATTGTTTTCATCTGAATCTGACTTGTCACAAACCTCGTTACTCTGTTTAGTAGACTTGGGCATTTATTTTGGTCCAAACTGCAATTTGTCCGAATTTGGGCCAATTGGTAGATTCTCAAACTCATATCTGAAATATAGCTTAAATACGAACCAACTAAACTGCTCAGAGGCCAAGCATCTTCATTTTGATTTGTGATTCTGAATTCCATCCGTGGAGCCAAAAAAAGATGAGGTTATTGATGGCTAGGAGACCGTCACTAAATGTTGATTTAATTTACAAATCAAGTGAGAAGTGACAAATAGAAAGAATTATGTAAAGAAAATCTATATTTATATAGTGTATTTTTAATAACTGTGTATATATATATATATATATATATATATATATATATATATATAATTTATTTATTTATTTATTTATTTTTGCAGTGCACCGATTGGCTCATTTTATACATTTTGGTTCATCTGATTAGTTTCTTGTATATGTTTACATCTGCCGAGCCAAAACAACATATGAGTAAAATTCACCAAATGTATTTATGTATTTCTTTGGGAAAAAATTATTTGGCCGAACCAAAATCTCCTACACAAATATCCTTCTGATTCCACTCTCCCTCTCCCCCCACCATACATAGAGACATTGCTTTATTATTTAGTAAATGCATCTCACAAGTAGACGGTGTCTGGAAACCAGAGTACACAAGGTGAAAAGCACAGAGAACACGGAAATGGAGATGCTTTTGTGCAAGGTTTATTTCTGTTTAGAATCTGGTAAGAGTCAAGAGGTCCTGTGAGTATCAAGGAGCAGTGCAATTTCATTAAAGAAACTGTGTAGCTGCCTGAGTGATTGCTGATTTTTATTAATGGCCCTTGTATCAACATGATCTGTATCGGGTAATGAAACAGATGCTTTAATGGGCAGATTATTTATTGTATGTCCCTGTAGATCAGTTGTATTGATAGATGTCCCTGACAAGTAAAATCAAAGAATAAATCTATTTCAAGCAGCTATTTAATGTCTGCCTTGAATTATGCTGGGCAGTAATGATGGATATTGGGGTCTGATAATGCCACTTTATATTATATCCCTTTACTGATATTAGGCTGAACTACTATGATCACAATGTGTACATAGCGTTGCATCACTATAATTAAGGAGGAGTGTAATGCTCGGTAAATGAATGTGAAGATTGAAATCAATCAAAGCAACATTGTTTATATATATATATAAGTATGGATATAAAACTTGCAGAAGTCAAGGATGCCACTCTCCGCTTTTGAGCTAGGCTGTAGGATAGCCAAGATTCTACATTTTATTGTATGAAGAGTTTGAATGATGACATATTATTATCAATCTCATGGCCTCAGTTTAATATTTTTGTTGTTAAAAAAAAAATCATAATAAAATTTTAAAATACATGTACTATGTATATCAATATATAAACAATTTAAAAAGATTAAGTATTTTGAAAAGTTTGTCCAAAGGTATTAAATCATTTTAAAAGCTTATCCAAAAATATTAAATTGAGGCCTTTGTTGGATCATTTTCAAATAAGAGATTCCTGGGTGCCTGCAGAGACTGCAAGTGTTTTGCTTTGCTTAGAGTTGAAGAATACTGTCTGGTTTATTTAGTGTAGGTGAATACTGAAATAAAAAAGTATAAGTAGGGCCCATCTGTATAGCCACAGGGAAGCCGTGGGAATATCAGAAGGGTCCTAAATGAAGCCTAACATTGAGCTAGAGAAAAGGGGGTAACCCAATAGTAGTATGACAGAAAAAGAGGAGACCCTTCAAACAAGGGGATCCTAGAGTGTAGCTCAGAATACACATAAATACCCTAAGTCTAATATATAGCTAGAAAGGGTAAACGACTATAAACAGGTATAAGGGGAGGGAGGGGGGAAGAGGGGATCTGTAAGGGCAGCTCAGTACTAGAGGGAGAGTATAGACAGAGAAAGTATAGGGCTAGCAGGTCCCAATAACAACTGTCAGTTGCCCCCACCAGATAGCTCAAAGGAGTATAGAGAAAAAACTCCTACCCATAACAATGAAGCCCCCTCCACACATACAAAAAAAGTGCCTAATATAGGGTGTAGGTGAATCCAGGTAATGACAGCCTCACCTAAAAATAAGGAAAACTAGCCCTAATGGTACTCCAGTACCTAGGAGAACTGTACTGGACCCACTTGACTCACAAACTCCCCTGCACCTGCCAAAAGTAGTACTAAAAGTAAATTAATCTAAATAAAGCATAAGAACCCTGGTGCTAACAAGTGCTACCTAGTGAAAAAACAACCTAAGTGCTCAACGCGTGTTTCCGCGTATCCACACGCCGTCATCAGGAGCTCATCTATCTATCCTCAGTTGAAGTTCATGCCCACATTTTGTTATACTGTATACCATTTTCTAAATAAAGCCATTCCCTTTAAAACCTGAGTGGTTTATGTCAATTTTGCATGTTTGGCCCAAGTTACTTAGACTTAGGGTTACATTAAATTATAAATGTGTTCCCCTGTGCATCCTACCCAAAGGAAACAAGTTAACTTGATACTGCTCTACATTTCTACTCACTTCCTTCTAATGGATTGTTTTTATTGCCATGACATGCTTGACCTGAAATTGCTTATATTAATTAACTTGGTTTAATTTATTGCCAAATTCTGAGAGCAGAGATTTACTAAAGAAACAAAGCACATAATAAATTCATGGTCCAAGTAAACATCCTACTATTAAATAAATGTGTGCACCTATACTGGGCTCATGTTTGATCTAAAGATTAGAAGGTGTATAGCAGTCATAAAGGAAAAATAAGTGAACAGGTCCAGCTATTCACCTATGCGGTAAGGTCACTTGGATTCACTTCTACAATGAAGAATGTGATAGCTTGATAGCCTTCATAAAGTTCACTCTATGCCTGTACAACGTGCAAAGAATTTCAATTCCAATTAGAGCTGATTTCTGTAATCCACTGACCATTATTAACTTAAACTCATTCAATGTATAATGTTCAGATTTAAAACCAATATACTTTGTTGGCCAACTAATGTCATCAGTGATTTTGGAAGGATTCTAATTAACTGAATTCTCTGTCTGGCTAAATAATACATAGAGATTCCTGTATAAATATAAAACATTTCATTATTAGGCATAACATTGTATGTATCCTATGCATCAGATTAAATCTCGGTCTATCTACCGACAAAGCAGAGAATGTTTTCTCTTGGCTGTTTTACAATACCTCCCCTTCTGCTTTCAGTTCATGCACTGGTATCTTCTTGAAGGTTAAAATGGTTCTCCCACGTCATTCTTTAATATGTTTGTCGATCTGAAGATTTTGTTTGCTGTCCTTCTTCTTATTAATGACAGCCTGGGTACTGACTGGGTCAGAACCTACTTTTAGCAGCTGCCAGTTGTCTGAATTTGAGTCATACTGATGACAATTGAAGCACTTGTGCTGCTGTAGGTTTCGCCTTTCCAAATAAATTTGTATGCAGTGACATGATGACACACTTGACTATACTCAGTGATTTACATACAAATACATTAATTTACACACCACCATTAGCGATAAGGCAGATCTTTTCATTTGCATTAATTGCCTGGATTAGTAGACTTTGCTTGAAAAACATGCATTCCTTTGTTTAAACACCTTGTGCATTAATGCCATATGTATACCTAAGGAAACTGTTGGCCAGCGGTAAATCTATTCCTTATTTTCATAGGACGGAGAGTAAAGTTCCGTAAATAGGCACAGTCAATCAGAGGAGGCATTACCTAGTTTATAGGTTGAGAAGAGACATGCGTCCATCAAGTTCATCCTTTCTCACACCTTTTTTTTTGCTGTTGATCCAAAAGAAGGCAAAAAACAAACAAACATTTTGATGCACTTTCTTATTTTGCAACAAACTTCTCAACCCTAGAATGACAGTCAGATCTCTTCTTGGATCAAGAAACTGTTAACCCACATATAAAAAAAATTATATCCCTGAATATGTTTTTGCAAGTATTCATCTAGTTGATGTTTCATTTTGCAAGTATTTGTTCAGTCGCTTTTCTTCCAGTCTAAATGGGTGACTTTGTGTCCTATGTATAGTCCTGTTTATGAACAGATTTACAGACAATGGTTTGTATTGGCCTCAAATATATTTGTAGAATCATATCTCCTCTTAGGTGCCATTTTTTCTAAACTAAACAGTAATCATTCCGAAAGTGTTGTCTCTGGAAAAAATAATACACCTTGTCGGAATGTGTAAATACGATTGATAAGGGGTGTGATAAAGTGAAGGCAGATAGGCCTTTTAACCCCAGGGGGAGTATGTGTAGTTTGTGTGTGTTACACAAAGCTCTGTTTAGTTATGGGCCCCTGGGGTGGAGCATTTGGAGAGAAGGGTGGGCCAGTGCTCCACTCCACAGTTTAGTGGTTTTCTGGGGAGACATAGATCCAGGCCATGGTTTTTTGGACCGTCTCCAACCCACTGCTCAGGTGCAGTTAATAAGCTGTTGCAGTGGTAATAAACCCCTCCCGGCTAGGCAGGTAAAGGAGAGGGATTTCTGGCTTCCTCCCAGGAAGCAGGTAGGAGAGAGAGGCTGTTCTCTCCAGATAGTCAAGGAGACTAGGCACTTGGAGTGCAGAAAGGAAGCAGTCAGGGCAAGGCTGGCTTGGAGCACTGGGAGTGCAGAAAGGAAGCAGTCAAGGCAAGGCTGGCTTGGAGCACTGGGAGTGCAGAAAGGAAAGCAACAGGCTAGCTAGCAGAGCGTTGCTCTCTAATAAGGTTGGTGCAATATTGTGTTTAGATTAACCTTGAGAGATAGGGAACTAATGTCAGTTAGTGCTCAGACGAGCTAGGGTTTTGTTTATAGGGTTTTCTGTTACTTTTGTTTTCATTTACTGCTGTATCCTGTGTGGATTTACAAAATAAAGTGCCTGAGTATATGCAATTACAAGGACTGTGCATGTTTTTGCCCTAGAGGACCGTGCTACCTGCAAACAAGGATCACAATATGGTGGAGAATGCGGGCAAAGTAGCACAGTGAGGGTGTGCCAGTCATTTGGTAGTCTGCTTGAGGACTTTTATTTTTGCAGACCTGTCAAGCAAACAAGTAGCACTGTACCTTTAAGACTGTTACTTGCTACGTGCTATAATGGAGGACCTGCTGAGAGCTGTGGTACAGGCAACCGCTAAACAACAAGGCACAAACAGTTTCCTTGCTGCACAGGTTAAGAACCTGAGGGACGCTGAGCAGGAGCATAGAGCTGCCCTTACTGAGGTTTTGCAGATTGCCCCCTGCAGGGAGCGTGGGGACAAGGGACCCTGTAACCAAGCTACTGACATCCTGCATGGGATGACAGAGGCAGTAGAAGAAGTCTTCAGCAAGCTGAAAAGCATGGAGGCAGCAAAGCGTGCTGTTGAGAAACACGCAGGAGAGAAAGAACAGGAATTAAAAGGCAAGAAGGATGAAATTGAGCCTGAAAGAAGTGATAAAATGGAAGAGGGTGAAAAGCCAGCTGGATCCTCAAAGGAACAAAAAGAAAAAAAGTTAGTAAAGAGTCCAGCAAAGCTAAAGGAAAAAGCGGAATTGCCAAGAGGCAGTGATGGCGACACTGATGACATGCGCCAAAGTAAGAAAGGTCAGAAGAATCAGAAAGGAGAAAAAAAGACTGTGGCTGAGGCCAGCAGTGTCAAGCCGGTTTGTGTAATAAAAAGTGAAGCAGAAGCCGCTGATGTTCACCCAAGTGAACAAGTTAAAGTCATGAAAAGCAGACTGACTTGGGGAGTCAGAGAAGACAACAGCAAAGGAGCTGAGCAAAATGAAGAGAAGCAAAGCACTCCAGTTGAGTATAACAATGTGGTGCGCTGTTTAGTAGCAGAGACACCTGGTAGTGTTACAAAGAATTTGAATGATTGTCCGGGAGCCGTAGAACTAGATCTGCTGGCAAAGACTACTGCTACAAAGCCTGGGCGCACTGACTACCGGGAACTGCTGCCAGATTCTGGGAACACAGTCATGGAATTAAAGGCGGGACTCGGAATGCCTGACCGGCCGTTTGATACCAGGGCTGTAATGACCCAGCGAGAGGCCATGACTGCGTCTCTGGACAACCCCATAGGGAGCAAGGCAGGTTCCCAGGGATTCGCAGAACAGATGGAGGATGTTGTGGAGTCCTTCGCGGAGGGACTTGTTCCAGTGAAGGATGAGCTGGTGACAGAACCAGGTCTTGAAGAGGTTGAGCACCTGGAAAATTTAGCTCATGAAGGAATTGGACGTATAGCTACACGCCAAGCCTTTGCAAAGTTTGCTTTTGAAAGTTACTCTAACGTTGAGAGATTATCAAATCAGAAGCTGCTATGGATGTGGAAGCAGATGATGATTCAGAGGAACTTGGCTACTAAGGAGCCACACAGTACTGATCCTCAGCCTAGATCCGCTAGCAACCAGATAAGCGGGGAAACTGGAGAGCAAGGACAAAGTCTGGGACAATATACCTATGATGGTAGAACGTACCTAAAAGTCCTATTTTGGCTACGAGACCAGACTGAGAAAAACTGCTTCAACTGCCGCATGCATGGACATATTACATATAGCTGTCCTGAGAGTGAAGAGACAATACAATGTGACATAGTAATAAGGGCTCTGTATAGGATTGTATTGACTTGCTTAAAGATGTGTATGGTGACTGGTGGTGGTGTTACAGCACAGCTAAAAGTGGTGATGGTGAAAGGGAAGAGTGCACAAGCACTGATAGATTCAGGGAGTGAGGTTACTTTGATGAAAAGTGTTCTGTTCCAGCCAGAGTATGCAGCTGCCTACCTTGATGTGGTGTTTAACAGGGTGGACTGGGTAGCACACCTGATGAAGGTCCGGTTAGTTGTAAATAAGGTAAAGGCTGCCGGTTTGACCGATAACACTGCTACGTGTTATCTGGGATTTGATAACTATTTGGGTTATCCACTTGGGTGGGGGCTCCTTAAAATACAAGCGAGCAAGGTAGCAGCCATCTGCAATAGGCCACGTCCTGTAACTGAAGAGCAAGTCAGGGCTGGTACAGCCCTAGGTGTTATAAATGTTTACGGTTTGTGTTCTAAGGCCGCTCGACCCGATGGGTCTGAGCTGGGGAGGAGGATATGTGATAAAGTGAAGGCAGATAGGCCTTTTAACCCCAGGGGGAGTATGTGTAGTTTGTGTGTGTTACACAAAGCTCTGTTTAGTTATGGGCCCCTGGGGTGGAGCATTTGGAGAGAAGGGTGGGCCAGTGCTCCACTCCACAGTTTAGTGGTTTTCTGGGGAGACATAGATCCAGGCCAGGGTTTTTTGGACCGTCTCCAACCCACTGCTCAGGTGCAGTTAATAAGCTGTTGCAGTGGTAATAAACCCCTCCCGGCTAGGCAGGTAAAGGAGAGGGATTGCTGGCTTCCTCCCAGGAAGCAGGTAGGAGAGAGAGGCTGTTCTCTCCAGATAGTCAAGGAGACTAGGCACTTGGAGTGCAGAAAGGAAGCAGTCAGGGCAAGGCTGGCTTGGAGCACTGGGAGTGCAGAAAGGAAGCAGTCAAGGCAAGGCTGGCTTGGAGCACTGGGAGTGCAGAAAGGAAAGCAACAGGCTAGCTAGCAGAGCGTTGCTCTCTAATAAGGTTGGTGCAATATTGTGTTTAGATTAACCCTGAGAGATAGGGAACTAATGTCAGTTAGTGCTCAGACGAGCTAGGGTTTTGTTTATAGGGTTTTCTGTTACTTTTGTTTTCATTTACTGCTGTATCCTGTGTGGATTTACAAAATAAAGTGCCTGAGTATATGCAATTACAAGGACTGTGCATGTTTTTGCCCTAGAGGACCGTGCTACCTGCAAACAAGGATCACAGGGGTTAAAAAGAAGGTGTAACATACAGATAAACTTTTGTTTGTTCCTAATGACATAGGTATAGACCGAATCATAGTGTTTGCACTATAGGAAATTAAATGTGGTCTAGAAACAGTCTGGTGTTTTGATGTCCAGTAACTGTTGTCCTCTATTGACTTCCAGTTTTTGGTGGGTGTCATATCTAGTTGGTAGTGCATCGAACTAGGTTTTATTTTTTTATGTCTTGTTCCTATGAATGACAGTCTCATATGGCTATACTGAAAATCCATCTTGTTATGGCCTCTCTTGAAATGAGTATGGCTGAATGATAGCGCCACATGCTGTACCTGCTTTTTCCAATATACCGTAATTTCCAACTGCCCAGATGTTGTAGGGCTGCCTCTAGGACATGGTAGAAAATTGGTAGAAAATTTGTAAAACACATATAATTTACTGTACCCTGGTCTACAAGATAATCTTATACAGCCATCAAAGAATACACTTAATAGATATATAGTATATGTTTCAATGTTTAAGCTTGTGTTTAGCATGTTGTGTTATGTCTGTTATCCCTGCCATCATAGTTTAGTAAAGGACTGGTACGTGTCTGGGGTCTTATAATTATGGACAAGTAGTCAAAGGGATGCTTTATCGTATTATATGCCTTGGGTAGAGGAAGTCTAATAAAAACATTGAATTTGAAAGAGGCAAATGAAATATTTAGTATCATATACATTCTGTTTTTCCTCTTAAAAGCACTACTACTTGTCATCTTTTGGAAAATGCAAACAAAACACTAGAATATGCATGAGTTTTCTACAAAGAGTTGATAATCTGTTGGTTGGGACGATGGCAAGATGATGGATCTAGTTGTTCATACCTTCGAATACTCAAAGGCTTTGGGCTTCAATAATGTGGTTGTCTGGCACAGTGCATAATTTAGCCTGGGAGACTTGTAAAGAATACTCATTTCACACATCAGTTTTTGAGAAACGTTTGACAGATTTTGCAACTTATTCCAGCAATATCCTACTTGCAGTTGCTACTGTAACTAGTACTTGCAGGTCCCTCATTCACTAAGAATGGATACATACTTGGCAGGGTGATAATTGATGGTCAAGAGTCTGTAGTGATGACTGCGGTTTTGAAATGTGAGGAAATCAGATTACTTATGTGAATTTGATGTCATAGTTCTTCATGTGGGATGTGTGACAAATCTCTTAGTGGGCGAGCAGAAGTATGAGTCACCTTGTTGGCAGTCATTCAAGCGAGAATATTTTACATCAGCTGTCTAAATATGACCTGCTAGCTCCCCAGGTGTACTTTTCAATATGTTACATCTTCATAAAAGTGTTTGAAAATAAATGCAAGTTGCTGCTACTTTACACAGTTTTTCATTGTATTAACGTTAAAGCCCAAGGTGGTCTTGGCTGACAGAACATTCATTGTTAAGGAAACCAAACTGCTAATCAGTCAGTCCTCCTGTCAGCTTTTCATTGACTAGTATTGATTTTAAAGAATGGAACGGTCCTCTTTCAGTTACAGCTTTAGAACCATGAAAAGATATCACAGAAATAAGTTGATTAAAGTCTGAAAATTATGTTGCCGGACCCAGGGATTCTTGGTTTACAGAGAAAACTATGATTTGGGTCTGCTTAATCCTCCGGCCTTTAAGATATCCCTTGGTATGTAGCAGGACATGTATTTAGCAGATTACTTAACTGGTATTTACTTAATTGAATTTATAGAATTACCGGTAGCTCTTCAGCTGGCACCGTATAGAAGGCTACCTAGTTTATCCATATGTATGTGAGACCCTTCAAACCCTGCAATGCCAAACTAATAATTTTTTTTAGATGGAAAAATGTAAGCTTTATTTAACACAAGGCCGTGAATGGGGCTTTCAGTAGATTGATAGCAGCTGTGTTAAGGCTTCTTTAAGCTTATTCAATATTTCCACACTTATCGGGTGGTTGGAACCTCTGCTGAGTTCAAAACTACACACTTTGTAAATCCCTGCACAACATAAGACCAATCTCCTTAGGCCAGAGTGCTGGGCACTTTATTTGTGGGGGCTCGTCCTGGTCTTCAGAGAGCTCTCAGCTCTCTCCTATGGAAAAGCAGCAGGATCTTTTTAGTTTGAATTTTTTTATTGTCTTATTTTTAATTAATATCTGTGTAAAGAATACAAAATGTGCTGACTCCCAGCATACAGAACACCCAACATGCAGTATTTACAGAAACATTGCCAGTTGCAACTTGTTTACAATTGGTAAATGAGTAGGACATTCCATGTCAGACTAAAGTCAGTGACCGTTAGGGTGTTATGATGATATAGGTCTTAATTGGTCATTCACAGGTTAAACATGCTAAAGACTGTTCCTGCCAGTCATCCTTCAATCCAATGACCCATTAACACACATTTCAATCAAGATCTCTGCATAAACACAATTAATAACATAACCCACTGACTATCCACATGGTTGCTTCTAACTGAAAGGAAATGGGCAAAGTTCTACTTATCCCAAGGCACAAGTTAAGTTAGCCATAGCCCTAAGAATGTACTGATGACATCTAACATAAAGGAGAATACACATGGAAATTACTGTATCTTAAACTTCTGGTCTGACTTAAAAAAACATATATATTAATATGTACTGTTATTTGATAGAAATGTTTGTGATTTCTGTGCAAAAGAAATTGTCATGAAATCAGCCGACTGTGAAATTTCACCGGAGCGTAATAGCTACCTCCTTCCCCGGTCTTGAAAAGTATGTGGCTGTGTTTTCTTCATCTTTCCTGAAATTAATTTGAGTAAATAACCATTAATAATTAATTTTGAAAATTAGTTCACCGTTGGTGACCATAAGCTACTGAGATGAGGCCTGCAATTAGTGATAAATTACTTTCCATACACATGGGAAACTACGTAATTCTATATTGCCAAGTGTTTTTTTATTTTTCACACTATTAAATACACAGTGTATTTAATTGTTTGTGTAAATCGTACCCTTTTCAGTATTTATTTACTTGTCTTTATTTTATATATTTAATACAAAGAAAAAAAGCATGCTAGGCTTGCGATGATGTGAAATTCTGGTTGGGCCAAACGGTTGGTTTCTGATTTATTTATTTTTTTGGATGGGCGAATTTTATGTTGGTTTGGCAACATTTCTGTACCAAAAAAATTATTTGGGAAACAAATCAGCCAAACCAAAAGATTGCAAAAATGAGCCATTCAGGGTACTGCAAAAAAAATAAATAAAAAAATAATATATATATACACACGTTTTGCAGTACATTAGATATGAGAATTTGTCTGCCTTTTGGTTAACCGTTCAAATCAGAAATAGTAACAAATAGGAGGATGGAAAACCAGTTAAAAAAAAAGGCCCTATATGTAATTTATTTTTTTACTACTCCTCTTTTTTTACCTCTGTTGGTCACTTTTCACTTAATCTATGAATAAGATTAACATTTAGTCACTGTCCTTTAGCCATCAATCATCTTTTTTCTTTCCCATCAGAATAATCAAGTCGCCTAATTAATATTATCAGAATCCATCTACTGTTTTGAGCTTTGCCTGTAATGAGCGTATGACATCACTGCCATGTCACAGTCATGAATTTACATGATAAAGTACAATGTAGCTAAACTAGGAGGCTAAATCCGTACCAGTCTTATTGTATCCTGAGTAAGTGTCATGTCATCCCCATGTGCCAGGGGGTATGTGAATTGCTGGTAGGTTAAGTTGTTTCAAAAATGACACAGGAACAAAGACAGAGGTTGAGTCTTGTCATAACTGAGTCTTAAATGTGGTTAAATGTGCAACCCTGCACAAACAGTTGGAGTTGCGTCAATAATGATACCAGAATGAGGGGAACCTTGACCAGTATAAGTGTTCATGCCGTGACATGCGTAACAGTCAGCAGCTGGAGGTGATGAGGATATTGTTTAATTTGTGAAATACATAAATTTGAAGGCTCAATCTAGATCTCAGTACAGGAAATACAGTAGGTGGGAGCAGTTTTATTCACAGACTCTGAAAGACTCTGCATCAAAAATCTGACGTTCAATCCATTATTAACTGGTGAGTGGAGACTTAATAACCAGATTAGATGTTTTACATAGATTGTGTTTGAGATCATCATTGATAATTGACAGTGAATGTCTTTCTACGTGTCCTTTGTGGTTAAATACGTCAGCTTGATTGAGATGTTCTGAGTGCAGTCTGTGCACCCTGTTACTATCCGTTTCATGGTACACTGGATGGATTGACACCTTTCTCTGCACACAGGTGACCAAGGACATCGAAAACAACTTTTCTTTATTAGCGCCGAGGTTTGACATTGACCTCAATGTTTCATGCTTTCTACTCCATTGCTTAGTGTGACACAGCATAGCCCTGAGACGTGGCGTTCCACAATCTGCTCTGACAGCCAGCGCAGTATATATTACACATCCTAAAGTACTATAGGGGGCAATGACTTTATCTGAAATGAATATTTCTCATGCTGAGGATTTGTCTTTTCTGTTGATAAGTGATTTAAATATTGGACATACATTGATTCGGAAACTGTTCAGTGACTTTTCTAGCTTTCTAGCTTCTTTATCTAGAATGGTTTGTTACCAGGAGACCCCTTGGAATAGTGAGTCTTTTTATTTATGAGAGCGTCACTCCCTACTCCGATGTCTCTTTCTGTAATTGGCATCATCTGAACATATATAAATATCACAGTGTGGCCATGGTTGTTCGTGTACATAATTAAGTGTTTTTGCATAGCAAGACCACTTAATGTTATCTCACATATATATTATTATTATTCTTACTATAGCCAAATTTACCACCCTAACTCCTCCCACAGTTTTTACACTACATAGACAGTCATATACCGAAACGTGCGGATTGTTCCCGATTGGATTGCTATTACTTTGTGGAACGCTTCGCCAAATGGTTCACGGAATATCGTCGTTCTTGTGGCGAAATTGGTCCCATAGGAATGAATGGCAGCATGTTCAAAACTAGAGTGGGAGCTGGCAAAAGCTGGAAAATCAGGACATGATTTCTAAACTGCCACAACTCCCTCATTTTCAAGCCCACCTACACAAATCTTATATCAAAACGTTCAGCTATCCCTGCTGCCACTAGTCCTAATAGTTTTCACAATATGACCATTTGTTTGCAACTCGCCGTCCATTGACATTCATTGAAACTCCACTCTAGCCAGCTCAAACTTGAAGTGCAATTTCTACACTGCGACTGTGCCTTCATTTTTAATATTTCAGAGACATACTATGCATCAAAATGTAGGTCTGGGTCTTGTGATTCTCACAATATAAAGCTCTTCACTGTAGGATATATAGTTTGTAAAATACGACCGTTTGAAGATGGCAACCGCCAAAATACTCTGACCTGTGCCAGGCTGCAGTGATGTCATAGACAGGGCTTTTTGTACACCTGCTAATGTTTTTATAAATGTATGGTTTAATGTAACTGTGAAGCACTTTGGGCAACAACGTTGCAATTAAATGTGCTATATAAATAAATAAAAATTGAAATGCATTTCTCACTCTATCAAGCTTGCCATGTGCACTTTTTAAATTTGATCAATCAATTGGTCAGTGTAATGTTTACTATCTTTACTCACTCCAGACACTCCACACAGGTACTCTGCCCAGTCCAACCTTTCCACAGTTACTCCAGCCACTCCAACCACACAACAGTTACTCAAGCCAGTCCACCCATTTACTCCACCCACTCCAGTTGTAGACTACTGGTGGAGGCAAGAACACTTCACACAATTTCCCCAGAAATTGTAGCTTTTCTAGTTAAGTATTTTATACTATTTTGGAAAAATAAATGAAGATGTGGACATTATTTATCGATGCAAAATATGATGAATGCATCTGTGCTCAAAATCATTCTTTTGGGTGAATCAACATTTAATGGGGATAATTAGAGTTATAGCAAAATCAAGAGTGCAGATAGATGGATTAAATATATTATTATTGTTAATTTGATCTATGTGAATACTGGACATTACAATGATTCCTATGGATTATAAAATCTATATTGTGAGGATGAACTTATTTAGTCTGTGGTATGTCTGCAAACTACCAAATCATATTTTATGTGGTATCAACAGTGAATAAAAACATTTTTAAAGGACCACTATAGTGCCAGGAAAACATAGGGTCCCCCTCCCGCCGGGCTCTGGGGAGAGGAAGGGGTTAAACTCTTACCTTTCACCAGCGCCGGGCGGGAAGCTTTCCTCCTCCTCTCCTTCTTCCTAGCGACGTCATCGGCTGAATGCGCATGCGCGGCAGGAGCCGCGCGCACATTCAGCCAGTTCAATGCTTTCCTGTGGACGCTGGCGTCTTCTCACTGTGACTTTCACAGTGAAAAGCACGCAAGCGCCTCTAGCGGCTGTCAATGAGACAGCCACTAGAGGCTCTAGAGGCTGGATTAACCCTCAGTGTAAACATAGCAGTTTCTCTGAAACTGCTATGTTTATAAAAAAAAGGGTTAACCCTAGCTGGACCAGGCACCCAGACCACTTCATTAAGCTGAAGTGATCTGGGTGGCTATAGTGGTCCTTTAAGTCTCCCTTCTAAATGCTTTTTTCTTTGCAAAACTTTATAGTTGTGCCTGTTATTTGACATTGCCTATATTGATTTTGCTTCATTTTGTATTTAATCTACAGCCGATTGGAGAATTATGTATTCAGCTAAATGTAAAGCATTTTCTATAAGCATACCTTTCTAATTAAGAAGATGTCACTATTAGCCTTTTTTACAGAATACACAATGAATTCAACTTAACACAAAACATTATTCTGAATGTTTTGAATGAATCTTTGAAAAGCAATAGTACATGGAAATTAGTGCAGGATTTACCTAAACAATTTAGTATTCAAAACACAGTAATGGATAAGCTGTGATAAAAAGGTTTGGATTTTCTAATAGATAGCTATATAAATTGAACAATTGATAGATATAATTCATAAAGTCTACTTAGCCTCTGTGTACGTACTGACTGAGCTGGCAATTTAGATGAGATGAAAAATTAAATATTCTGGAACTTTTTATAGCATATACCACGATGATCGCTTTCAGACACATTTCTTTTGGGATGAGCAAAAGGCATACCTCTTAACAGAGGGTGGTATGAGATTAGGATGAGAATTTGTCAGGAGGTTGTGGGGACCTAGTGGGGCCTTGCTAGTGACTGGTGATGATCACTGTCTGGTAATGGAGTGTTACTATTGCATACATGCATGAGAGGTTGCCCAGCAGCTAAGGCAAATAGGGCTGCCATGTGTACATTCAGTAGCACTCTGCATCAGACAAAAGATTGTTTAAATGCACTATGTCCCCTTTTCTGGGATACAAAATAGAGAAGGCTGTCAGGGTTCCACTGTAATTGTACTACTAAATCAGATGAGTCCTGTGACCGTTATGAAGAGCATAAAGCAACTTGTAAATTCACAGCATCTCAAGTATTACCAGTTAATTACCACAGGTCTACAAGTAATTAATCTAAACTTGCCATATTAAATTCAAGTTCTGTCCAGTATGGCATACGACTGGCCCCATAACGGGGACTCCAATAAGAAGCAGATTTCTATTAAAATTAGCTTAAAATATCTCAACAACAGTACCCACTATTACTTTGTTGGTTAGCAATTTCTAACATTGTATTTGCAATTAATCTTATGTTTGACTTTTACACTCTACCACACTAGTATCCAGAGTTAATGTTTTCAATTGTACATTAGGGTATCATTTACCACTTTTTAAAGGGATACTATAGTGCCAGGAATACACACAGAGCGTGAGGTTGTCCAAAGGTCCATGTTGGTTATTGTAAATAGTCCTGTCAACTTTCTTTTGCAGAATTGGGACTGTCAAATCTTTTTTTTTTTTTTTGCCTATATTTGATATAAATACTCTACATTTGGATTATAGATCTTCAGCTCCTAAAATACTTTTTTAGAGCAATGCATCTGCACTGTGGGCCTTTGTTGACATGGTTGCTCCAACCATCATAACCTCAACAGCCCGCTGTTATGATGAGAGGAGTACCCTGGTGCTGTTTTCCAGTAATAGAGCAAACCATTTTACATTTTGCCCTCTTACCTACTTCTGCCAAGCTCGCAAGAGTGCTCTGAAGCAAGGTTTATGACATCCCGCTGCTCATTCATTTGCTGAGAGCATTATCATGTCCATCTACATTTGCACAGAATTGACATTAGGCAGCCCGGAAGTCTTGTTCTAGGCTGATTGATGACACCCCAAGTACGGAGGGGGGAGTTAGATCTGGCAGCACAGGTAAATAATGTATGTTGGTATAATCCTTCACAATTTACCATTGCCAATTACCAATCCATTTTTCAATTCCTTTATATTCTGAATTTAAAGATTAACTGTCCAAAATCCCATTGAAAACTAACAAATTAATACATTACAAGTATTATGTCTTTTACAGAGCAGCATGCTGTTCAGTGGACAGGCTTAGTCTTTGAGTTATTACAAATTGGTTCGATGTAATTGAATTGAATTGGATGCAGTTCAGGGACATTTTATTGTCCATCTCTTTAGAGCAGTTTTAATTTGTTCACTGATCAGACATCTAAGGATAATGTATGAATTTGTAAGAGTTAACCTCCTAAAATGAAACAGTTGTTTTTAGGCATATTGACTTAGGGCTATCTCTAGTTACAAGCACTGGGGAAATATACATTAGTGTTATCCTGTGGGACCTACAATAAATAATCTTCACTTAAAAGCATCTGTTTCCTTATAAAGAACAGATCCCGCTGATATGATGGTAATTCATAATAACACAAGCAGATTCTTTAATGACACACACAAATGAGCAAAACTCAAGAGTTCTTGAGCTATCTCTAGCTCAGTAAATAAAATGTACTGTAGGAAGACTGGTGGTAGGATGATAAGTTTTGATGTATTGGCTATATTTGATAGTGTAAGAGAAACTAAATGTTCTCACAAAGTAATTATTGATTCAATAATTTGAGCGATTTGAAGTGGGCATGGTGCCTGGAGTCTGTATGTGCAGGGTTTCGCAGGGTTTCGCTTTGAAATGCTACCGATACATAGATGAATCCCTATGCTGCCCTGGTGTAAGTCTACCTCTGGCACATCTTATGTGTGTGTAATCTGCCAGCCCGTAACAAGAGTTGAATGAATGAAAATCAGTGGCTAAGAGAGGTCAGCTGACAGCTCTGCAGAAGCCGGATGCTCATAACTGGACCGCCAGTGAGCCGTGGAGCCTGTCACGGACCCAGGTAACAGGACAAACTGTTGCTAAACGGTTTGCCTTATTACTAGGAAACCTTAGCAGAGTACTCCTGGCATCATAACCACCGCAGCGGGCTAAACAGATTTATTTCTAATGTTGGAATATTGTTTTATTTTTTTTTTATAATTAGTGCTCCCAAAAATATATTACTTACCGCGAATCCAGTGGCAAGACAGTCTTTTAGCGGCAGCTGTGTTCCACCCCCCCGGAAGGAGTTTTGGCATACAATGGGAATGCACAGAAATCTCCACAATCGGCAGCGAGATCTCAAAGCAAATGATGAAGGCAACCCTTCTGGCTGTCGGTTTGGGTAGTGCTCTCTGGTGTCTCTGCTTTTTGGAGATGGTTCCTCTTTTTTAAATCTCTAATGCAGTGCGTATTGGAGTAAAATGTTTTCTACAGTTGTCTCATATAATATAATATTTTAAAGCGATGCAGAATAAGTTGGAACTATATATATGCCAATAATAATGTCTATTTCTCAATACTAGCTTTCTCTCTTAAAGGGCCACACTCTACTCCCAGCTTCCAGTTCTGCTACTTTCCTACCTTCTTGCTTAGTTGCTATCCCTTTCGATGCCCTTCTTGTTGTGTTTTTATACCCCACAATCTCTAGAATGTAAGCTCGTTTCATCTTATTGTTCCTGTAACATTTTAGAATTGTCTTGTTTATTGTTAAATTTCTGCCTTTCTAATATTGTAAAGTGCTGCAAAATAAGTTGGTGCTATATAAATTCCAATAATAATAATATACCATAACTCCCAATTAGCATGGGTTTGGCAGGACTGTCTTAATTCTGTCTCCTTTTCCACCGTTCCAAGGTTTGTTCCCTGGTTTTCCCTGGTGAGTGCATTATTAAACACAGGGACTTAAAGGGACACTATAGTCACCAGAACAACTACAGCTTATTGCATTTGTTCTAGTGAGTGTAATCATTCCCTTCAGGCTTTTTCCTGTAAACACTTACTTTTCAGAGAAAATACAGTGTTTACATTACAGTCTAGTGATAACTTCACTGGCCACTCCTCTAATGGCTGCTAGAGGTGCATCCTTGGGCAGTGCAGCACTGACATACAGTGTCTCCACTCTCTGCCTGGAGACACTGAAGTTTCCTCATAGAGATGCATTTATTCAATGAATCTCTATGAGGAGATGCTGATTGGCTATTGCTATGTTTGACTTGTGCTGGCTCTGCCCCTGATCTGCCTCCTTGACAGTCTCAGCCAATCCTATGGCATTGTTATTGGCTCAGAGAATCACTTCTGATGATGTCATCCAAGCAGATCAGGGGCAGAGCCAGCAGCTGTAGACTTGAACAAAAGTACGATTTTACTATATGTATGGCAGGCAGGGGGGCTAGATGGTGGTTTTAACACTATAAGATCAGAAATACATGCTTGTGTTCATGACCCTATAGTATTTATTTATGCCCATGTTTACACACATCCCTATTGAGAAAGAGTGTTTCTATAGTGCTCTGAGCATGCAATGAGGTGCTCACTTTCTGCGCGAGTCAATTCAAAGTGAACTCTCCACTGGCTTGAGTCCATCACTCCCTTTGTTAGGAGAGATGCTGGAGGTTGATATAAACTTGAATACATTTTGCTTTCAGCATTTATCAAGGGTCTAATGTGTGGGACACAAATTGTCTATGATTCTCAGCATGCACATGAACATTCATGAATCATGGATAGAGTCTCATGGGACATTTGGAATTGCACTGAATGCCAGTAAAACGCACAAAAGAATACCCTTTTCCTCTTTAATTAGTACCAGTGCTGTTTTTGGTGTACTTTAAATATGAACCAGCAACTTTGATATTGACTCTGTCTTATAAAGTATCATTGGTCAAAGACTATCTATGTTATTCCACTGATGGCTTACCTTGACACTGCAGGTGTTCCTGAACAACATTTCCAATCGTGCTCAGGCAGGTTATAGGTTATAAATTCTCTTTTATAAATTCTGCTATATTTTTCCCCCCAATCAGTCTATCTCCGTTTCTCTATACTGGAGTTCTGATACCACAGCCTCCGATGTCTGATCAGATTTTCTCATATGTGTCAGGATTGTGTCAGGAGGAGTTCTTCCTTTTACATGTCAGTGTCACCAGTATGTGACATGACATTGACCTTTAAGAGGGGGATTGTTAATTAATCGATACAAATGCTATTGCAAACTATACTTGGTAGGAAGGTTACGATGAGTAGTCAAGTGTGATCCAGCCTTTCCATAAATTGCGTAACTCGTGCTTCAGCTGAATATCAGTCTTAGACTCATCCACAGAATTTAGATATTAAGTGTAAATTTTTTTGTGTGTGTGTGCAATGCATCATTGTATCTATTGTATACCGCAGGCATAGGCAACCTTCAGCACCCCAGATGTTGTGGACTACATCCCCCATAATGCTCTTACACCCATAATGCTGGTAAAGCATCATGGGAGGTGTAGTCCAAAACATCTGGAGTGCCGAAGGTTGCCTATCCCTGGTATACCGTATTCAGCTCATTTTATAATTTTGCACTATATTTTAATTGGATGTGTGCATATCATCTGTAAAATTCACTTGTATAACTTGGGAATCTACTAGTTACCTGCCATTAAATTGTGTTTTTTTTTTTTTTTTTTTATATCATTCCCAGCCTAATGATGATAAATAACTATTTTTATGGTAACAGTTTTAACCACTTTTAGTTGCAATACAGTATTTGTACGTGTTTATTAGTAATACAGTACTGTTGTAGTTGTGGGAGATTTTTTTTTCTTTTTCCTTTTTTTCAATTATTCGCTTCAGTGCATTAATTCTCTCTGAGATTTGTGCCAGGTTTCTTTTTTTTCTTCTTCTCTTTCCTTCTTCTCTGTGACTCGTTCTTTACATTTAGTCTATTAAGAGCAGAAAGTAATTTTCTTTACGCCTTTCAGGCTTCAGCTTCATTACTCATAGAGAGAATAAAATCTCCTGTGTAAATTATATTGTTTTATTTAGATAACATGATTTGACATTGCATTTTCAGCCATTTTGATAGTTCTTGTTCATCTGATAAATCATTTTAAATTGACATGAAGTTATTCATCTTATTGACAGAACCATTTGTGACAGTTTTTGAAGACATATGCATAGTTTTTGTTCCTAGCCAATATTAATTCAAGTAAAAGTGTGTGTTTTATGATGCAGGATTCTGAACATTAATTCTGTATTATACTTTTTACAGTAAGTGTAGGCACAGTGGCCACACTAGCTTTATAACTGGTTGTTCAGCTCATATTTGATATTGCTTTGAAAGAATTTCTATCTTATTTGTGGTTCTACTGGGACAAATGTATGTTTTATATCAAAATGTAGAATATTATATCCACCAATATATACACTGATCAGCCACAACATTAAAACTGCCTGTCTGATATTGTGTAGGTCTCCTTCGTGCTGCCAAAACAGCTCGAGGCATGGGGTCTACAAGACCTATGAACGTGTCCTGTGGTATCTGGCACCAAGACATTACTGCAGGTCCTGCAAGTTGCGAGGTGGAGCCTACAGGGATTGGGTTTGTTCTAGCACATCTCACTGATACTCAATCGAATTGAGATCTGGGGAATTTAGATGCTCTTTATTATGTTCCTCACATCATTCCTGAATACTCTTTGCAATATGGCAGAGTGCATTATCCTGTTAAGTGAGGTCACTGCCATCAGGGAACACCAGTACCATGAAGCAGTGTACATTGTCTGCAACAATCTCTAGGTAGGTAGTATGTGCCAAAGTAATATCCACATGAAATGTCTGCCTTCTTCCCATAGTGCATCCTGCTGTCATCTCTTCCCTAGGTAAAGGATGCACATGCCGACAGCAATCCACCTGATATAAAAAAAAATTGCTCCACGTTCCAGTTCTGATGCACATGGCAGTGTATGGGGTCACCATGGTCACTCTGACTGGTCGGTGGCTGTGCAACCCCATATGCAGCAAGCTGCAATGCAGTGTCCGACACAGCATTATGTATTCAGCATGATTAGACCAGATAGCCTTCACTCCCCATGTGCATCAATGTGCCTTGGGCACCTATTACCATGAGACCATTGAATGCTGGGAACACCCCATGCGATTTGCCGTTTGGAGATGCTCTTACCAAGTTGTCTAGCTGTCACTATTTGGCCCTTTTCAGAGTCACTCAGATCTTTTCGCTTGTCCAATTTTCCAGTTTGCAACACATGAAATCAAGAACTGACTGCTCACTTGGTGTGTAATATATTCCACCTCTTGATAAGTACCATTGTAGCCATATAATCAATTTTTATATTCACTTCAACTGTCAGTGGATTTAATGTTGTGGCTGATCAGAGTATGCATTAAAATATATGCAGTGTTAATCACTCAACTTAATACTTGCTTAAGTGAGAATGAGATTCCAAGGTAAATTCCACTTTTAAGGCCAAAGTAGGTGAACAGGACGCATTATGGACTTGAAAAGTATCCATGTTCAGCGATTTTGAACTTCACTTTGAATTCTCACTGACATGGTCTTTTGTGGGTTTCATTTTCAGACTGTAGTGTGCATTTAAGCAATCTTTTTGTGCCTCTCTGATTGATGGTGAGCATGGCCCTCAGCCAATCTTCATACTACCTAACATGAATGCATGTAGTCTTTACTTAGAGTTGTCACTTTGTAACAGGGGAATATAATGGAATCTTTGCCATTTCTTTTTATTTTTTGGTTTTAAATTAACACGTACTATTTACCTACTTCAAATAATATAGCATTTTCTAAATTTACTTGAAACACTCTCAAAAATGCTATTTAAAAGAAAGTTACAGTACACAAAGTGCACTCTATCTAATTCAACATATAAACTTGTTAGCAAATTGGTAAACTTTCAACTTTAGAGCCAATGCCCTCCATGTTATAAGTCCTTAACAAGACTATATAACTCAGTTTATTTAATACCTAAATATGCATCAAATATAGATGGTTATCTTGATGATCTCAGCAAACCCAATGCTTCTATAAGTAGGGGCGCTCTAAGCCAAAAGGTAGCTCCCCATTAATGAATAAAAAACAAAAAAGTACGTAACCTTTTATGAATGGGGAGTTAATATTTGGCTTAGACCATCAGCTGACTGCTCTAAGCTGCGCCAGACCATGCTTCCTGGTTCAGAAATATAGAGAGCCATTGTGGCCAGGTACAGGGAGGAACGGTGCTGGAGAGCCAATTCATGGGTTAAAACACTTGTGAACGGTTTAACTCCTAAAGATAAGGAAGTGCCAGCACGCTCCTGGCACCATACCAATTTATTTTCAGGAAATTGCTATGGTTCCCATTGTGTTTAAGCATTGTTTCATGCAAGGAGAAACTGCAAAAAGAATATTGCTCCTGGGAAGCATATTTTTGTAATTAAATCTAATTTTGCTGTCTTTTCCCCAAGAGGAGTAATTGTTGCCATTCAAACTGAAATAAGAGCAAACAATAATTTAACCATTTGGTTGCTCGATTGTTGAGTGCTTTAGGTCTATTCTTTCTTTCTTGCTTTCTTTTTTGTATTTTCAAACATCAAACACTTCAATAATTATTGGCTAAGCATCTCATTGCTAAAAAAAAAGAAAAATCATCTATACATATGCCCTTTTATAATTTATTTTCATAATTTGCACTGATATGCACTGACTGAACATTTGGCTTGGTGCCTTTAAATTATATCTTGGTTATATGAGCCGGTGAAACATGGAAGACACATTTACTTTTCAATAAGTTCCCTCTTTCAAGTCACCATTGTTTCATTTCCTTTTTACTTAAAACCTCTCCATGAGCTACATGTAATTGAAGAAACTGGGGCTGGTTATTGTCAGATTTCAGCTTCTCTGATATGGCTATCAGCTGGAAGACTCCCAGATTAATAGAGTTGACTTATGACTCCTAAACGCTTAAGTATCATAACAGATCTAGAATGCCAGACATCCGCAGAGTGCTAGTGGTTCAGTGTTCTGGTAAAACCACAAATGATAAATATGCACCTATATCTGTCCTTATAATCCACACTTATCATAAAAAAAATAAAGCCTGTACCTAAAATCAGAGCTTTACATCTTAAAGAAATAGAGAAGTGCTCTTGTGAAATTGGAAAAAACATGTACAAACAACTTCAAATAAAACAAAAGTGCATTAAAATATTATATCTGGAGCTAGCAGTTCTTAAAAAGTGTTGGAACTATGTTTGTGTATAGATGTTTAGAAGTAAATGTATCGCGAATATTGCACTTAGTGTAGACCTAGGACCAGTGGTGGGACTAATAAACAGAGGGCGTAGGTGCATCTTTTTGATCCCCACACTGTATGTAATCAGTCTCTGGTAGAGTACACACTCCATGTTACAAACATCTAGTATAGTACACACTCCATGTTACATGCTCCCAGTAGAATACTATACATGCTATAATGAAATAATCTAAAGGAATGTTTTACCAGAGACTCTATATGTTTATAAAAAAGGGAATAATTTTAAACACTGTTTAGCACTTAGTACGTTGCCCCCTTTAAAAAACAAACAATAAAAACTTTTATTTTAATCCTTTTTATTTTAGAAAATCCATACATTGTAAGATAAATTTCTACAGCTGTTGGGCAATGTATAAGATTGTGATGTAAAATATGTATTGTGTAGGTGTTCAGTAATTGACACCATTTTGTCGGTGGAAACCTGTAAAAACATTAACAGGGTTATTCACTAAATTGAGAATTTGAAATGAGGTTAAAGTAAATATATCATGTTAAGCCTAGTGGATAGTTAATACAATGTTAAACAAAAATCTGCACACCAGTCAAGCTATAAGACTTGCTTTTCCCACAGAAATCCCAAATCTGCAGTGATGTTACAACCGCAAAGGATTCTGGGTGGGCATATGCAAATTAGTTTAACAAAGAATCACATTTTTGCCTCATTCCATTTTAAACATGGATTCCTTTGAGTCTGTGTTTGCTGTAAACAACAGCTTTGAAACACAACTTAGGAAGAGGAGCAAAGCCAGTAAACCACTTATGGACAGCTGTTTCATTGTTAATGCAAATCATCAGCATTTAAGCCTAAGTAGTCAAACTAGAAACTTAGCTGGCTAAGGGAATGAGATTTCTAGCACTTGTTCCTTATATATGATGTGGCAGCTGCAGAGTCTCTTCCTTCTGGCCGTAGGTAGGTATAGAAAGGGAATGCAGGGAAGCATCACCTTCAGGAATGTCCTCGAATCCAATTAAAGATGGAACAATATGAATAATCAAAGGACAATAAAATGGAATATAGTATAGTACTTATTTTGCTGGTGATTATAAATAAGAAAAAGGAAAAACATGTCCAATCTTCTGGAGCTTAAAATCAGCTCCAGATATATGCGCTTGGATGGAACAATCACTGTCTATGGATGTACTGATCCTTGGTCTTGGTCCTGTGTTGGAGGGTATCTTTAGGCCAGTTAATGGTATGTAGTGGTCAGTGTTGATAGGGCCCCCTTTCAATATGCTATTTCAATATGCCATGTAGGAATTCACCAGAAAAGGAGAGCAAAGTGTGTTCAATCCTATATAGCTTAGGTGGTATCTTCCCCACCTAGGAAATCGAAGTATGAATCTGTCAGGTAAAATGTGTTTCACCCACAGTAAGGTTTTTTCAAAGTGTCCTGCATTCCCTTTCTAGAAGCATAGCAGACTTAGAGAATTTTCCCAGTTTTACTGTTTTGGCTTTAAATTTACTTTGAATTCTCACGTAAGTGAATAACACTGATAGTCCCACAAGAAAGACATTATGACAGAGCAGAGGACATAAGAGCATTATGACTTCATGGAGTTAGCCGAGACCAGGCTGTCAGTATGGCTTTGACTTCCCAAAGAAGTTGCTGGATAATGAAACTAGTTAACATCAAAGGTTTTTGGTTTTCTTTTGCTTTATAGTTTTTCTCATGTTCTTTCAATGTCGTGTCTTCCTTGTTAATAATCCCATCATATTCAACAAGTTCCAGTCAAATGTCCACAATAGGTTGTTGATTGTAGTGGAATTACCTTCCCCAGGGTAGTAGACTTTGACATCGGGATATATTTTGTAAGGTATATTGCAATATATATTAATGTTAATAGATCACTGACCTAATTTTCCAGCCAAAGAAAGTGTCACCTAGCTATTGCCAGGTACTCTGACACAAAGAATGATAAAGTAGAGATCATCAGATGAAAGAAGTCCTATATTCTTTTTCATTATTATCCTTTGTGCCATAACAAACCATGTTCACTGTCTAGGTTATGGTGCAGAAAGGCTGATTGTCCCTGTCTCCCTGTTGACAGTGACTTATAATTCCGAGGATTCGGAACTGCTGCAGCTATAAAACTTCAAAAAATGTGTAACTAATCTCAAAGGAAAATTGTATTTCCTTCTTTGCCACTCAAGAGCCGTTCACGTTGTGCATGTGAGACAAAATCCTTTATTTTTTTCACTTTAATTTTAAATATTGAAAGATTGACTTTTCTTTAGTCTCTATTTGTGAAAATAAATGAATATTTTGGAATTTGTTTTTGTAATATCTGCTTATTTTGTAGTGAATCTCGTAGGTCAATGTACATATTTAATTTAAAGCAGTTTGCACCAATTTATGCTAAGTGTGAGACCATTCTAAGCGTGTCTGGTGATGCAGTGGCAGCTCGTAATGGATTTTAATAACTTCAAAGTGTTTACGTGCTAGATTATAAGATATCTAAAAATCACAGGGCATTACGAGGAGGTGATGAGACTGCCATGATATTAATCATAAGTGTCTGCAGGATTAGAGTCTTGAAAACATTTAACACATGAAGCTGTGTTGGTTCCCCATGAAATTTTCAAACCATTGCCGCTGCTGTTATTCTGCTAATTTGGTATTAACTCAGTATTATCCTTATACCTGTGCAGTCCGAACTTTCTTCTGGAAAATCTTTAAATTCTTTTTGTTTTTCCTTAGAAGTATAGCATGTCATTGTTTTGCAAATGGATGTAGCTTTGCATATTGCTTCTGATGAAAAGTGCTGAAACTAGAGAAGATAATTAATACCTGCCAAATGTCCAGGATTCTCAGTGATGCTTACTTAGTCTGGCTTCCTTCTTTTAAAACGTTCTACTGAATAGCATCTTATTTTGTGTTGACTCTCTACTGATATATTTTTAGGAATAAAATGATGACATGCATTTTAATGAACCAAAATATATATTTTTTGCTATATTTCATTTTTGGTAAATAATAGAAATACGAAGGAAAATTGCAAACTGGTAATAATTATTGTGGGCCTTCATTAGGAAGATTATTGGATGCTTGCAATGTGTTGATCAATGCTAAACACTTTACAGAGTGGGGAGGTTTATTTCCTGCACTTTGGTTTACTTTCTCTGATCTATCGATATCCTACTGTTAGGCTTCATCAGTAATATAAGTGACTGAAAAATACACAAAGTCACTCTAATAAGGGATTCCCAATGTTCTCAGAAACTGATCCATAGACTTGTGCGGGAATTAATTTTAGCTGGTTTATCCAAATTAAATTAAAAAGACGTACGGGAGGAGGCAAGGCAATTTTAGCACCAGGGTCCTGTGATTTCTAGTTACGCCTCTGGTTAAAAAGATTTTTATTCCAGAGGACTGAAATAAATTTTTGCACAAATCTGCTGATCAGATGGTTTGAGAATACAACCAATTGTTATGGCTCTTATCCGTGATTTAATGACTGCAGGATTGCAGGCCAATCCCAGCCACCCTACCCCCCTCCCTCAATAGTTTTCAATATTAATATAATACAAATGTATTTTAATGGACAACCATGTAGACCAAATGTTCCTTTTCAATAATGGCCTTACATTCTGTTCTTAGAATGCCACCAATATTAGCTTTTGCAACCAACCCAATGTATCCAGTTATTTCCACAACTCCAGAACTTAAAACTTTTTTTTTGGGATGGTATACAACATGCTAATAAACCACACATGCCCAGTATAATGATTCCATCATTCAGATTGGCAGTACAATTGCCCTGTATAAACCTCAGCCCCCCAGCATGGTGTTTCCTTTTTGTCCTCCTCTAATGATTTCTTTATGATGCTGTATAAGTTGCTTTCTTCCTTCTTAGATGCCTTCATTGTCTCTTTAAATTGTGTCATTTTGCAGGATTGAATTAGATTACCATTGCCCTAAAGCAAGCACATTTCTGTAATTTTTCTTGCAGCAGCACTGTACTAATAAATGATCTTTTTTATTACTTTTGGTATAAAAATGATTCTCTGGTTTACTCAATTAAATCATCCACTGACATTAGAGTTATAGGCCTTTATATATAAGCCTTAAACCAGTATCAAAGTGAGCCAAGGAAATAGTTTCCAAAACTGTAATTAAAAGTAAAACCATCTCTTCATATATTGTAATGCATGGTGTGAGTCCCACTAACATTGTGCATTACAGGACTCGTAAATTCATGGCAAACCTGGGAAATATGTGTCTTTACTTGTTGAGATTAGTAAAAGATAGAGATAGAGGAGTGCAAATACAAATGTATATGGTATACTTAGAGACACTGGTCAGTCCTTCAGATGTAACCTATATACAAAAAGATCCAAACATAGTATAATACTGTTTTTCCAAATAATATAGTAAATAAATGTGGATTTTTCACTCACACTTTACAGAGCCACGTATAGTAGGCTCTGACTATAGTTGCTCTTTGATAATTCCCTGGTGTCTTAAACTCCACCACGCCTTCAGAATTCTCCACTTGGATCAGGATACAGGAGATATAAAAATTCCAAAACAGAGTGGGGATACTTTTCGAAATTTAATAATATACAGGGACATATATAAAGTGCATAAAACAAAATAGCAGCACTATATGTACAAAGACATCTATAAAGTGCATAAAAAGAATAACACTAACGCGTTTCGACTAAAATAAAGTCTTTTTTCAAAGTGCACTGCTGCTATTTTGTTTTATGCACTTTATATATGTCCCTGTATATTATTAAATTTGAGAGTCTAGCTGAGCTTGTTCTACCAATAATACCTGCCTTCAGAACACTGCATACGGGTCATAAGAGCATGTATATGCATGTATGTCAGTATGTATACTTTATTTATAGAATACTAAATAATACTTTCTTTATACGGTTTGCACTTGTACTTAATGTATTAAGCTAGTAGTTGGAGGACACAATAAGTATACAGACATTTTAACACTGAATATAATCAGTCATGACTTTTCTTAGTCTATTATGAGTTACTCTGGTTTCTGTGCCCTCTGTTACATCACGTCCAGGATGTCTATAGTGGTGATATATGAATAATTGTAGTGCCAGGTTGTCAGTGTCTTGTGCTCTGTTAGCAAGCCCCGACAAACTCTTTATACTTGCCTATTTTGCTTTATATGCTCACTGTAGTAAGAAAACCATATGGCTGGAAATTATTTTATTAAGTGACCGCAGGGATACAAATCATTGCAAATCAATCCATCTACTGGGGAGGGATTGCTGTCAGTGACACTGACTTCCCACCAGAAGGCTAACTGAAAGCATGCCTGTAGTGCTATCATATTCTGTGCTGGATAATCTTAAATCCTCACATGCTATGGTAAAATACATCATTTTGTTCTGTACAACATAATCTCCCAATTGGTTCTGTTTGGGAATGTATTGGGGATTTCTGTAGGTGATTTCTCCATTTAAAAAAAAAAAATGTCTGTCAGTTCTCCTATGCTTTTTTATTATTTGACATAATTTAATGCAAATTAGAATCTGTTTATATTGCCCGGTGATAGTAGTGATAACAAAACCCAAGTTTGACCACTTCGCCCTGGGCAAGACACCTAACAATATATATCGGCCTCCCTCAAATCCTCCTGGATGGTAGCTTGTTATGTTACGCTACATTAGCACAATATATGCGATAATAATAATAGCACTTAAAAAAAGCTTTTTTTGTTTTAAAACGTATTAAGAAAGCTACATTTATCATTATTACTGAAATCTAAATGCTGCTAATTACTGTCAGGATTATTCCTTATGTACACATTAGTGTAAACGTTAGCTATAAATCTGTCATTTAGTTTTTCTATAAATAAACCACTGAGCAGATTTTGGTTATGTAACTTGAAGGAAGGTTTAGGGTGCTGTACACATCAAAGAGTAGAAAACACCAGTGGAAGCAATGTCTTCTCTGCTGATTTATGACAGTTTTGCCGAGCTGTTGGCTGTCCTTCACAGAGCGGATTCCGAACCTCTACGCACTGCAATCTCCTATTAAGTGGCCAATCATCATTCCATATATCTCTTGTAATAAATCTCTCAAGAACTTCACATCTTTGCTGTCTAATAAAATAGCTATGCTCCTGCATTGAGAAAATTATTAAAAAAAAATGTGATGAAATAAAAATTTTTTTGCTCAAGTCATTCATCTAGTGTCTAACTGGATTTCAAAAGAGACGTGGAAATATTCTGTGCCTTTCAAACAGTATAAGCAATACAGTATATGCTTTTGTAATGTCATATTGTTTCAGTGTGTTTATGAACTGAGTTATATAATGCATTGATTGAGGGTGTATCTTCGTTTGCATCACTGACCAACACATTTGGCTTAAATTACAATTAATTAAACTCATTGCTCCTCTCACACTGTCTTTTTGAGTGTATAAATATATATAATTCTTTTTTATTTTTATTTTTTTTCTATGCCCCTAACTGGACAGCTGTTCCTTTTGTCATAGATCCAATAGGACAGTCCCATATTGGAGCCTAGTCTTGCCCCTTTGGGTATGTGGTTATTGTTCTCAATGGGAGGGATTTATTCAAAATGCAGAGTGAGAACAAGACCTTCAGTAATGCTCTGTGCATGACATGGATTTATTTTTCATACCAGTAATGCTCCTCTATACTGACATGTACTCTGCAGTGGGCTGTATTACAGATCAGGCTTAATTCTGTGGGGTCAAAGTTGGGAGATATACATGGGAATACATTAAAGGAACAGTATGGTCTATCCAACAACAAAATGATAACTACAGGTATCTGTGTTATCACGCTTGCATTGCTTCCAAATAACATAGAAGTGTGTGTTAAAGAAAGGGGAAGCATAACTCCTAAAATAGGAGTTATGGTATCCGGGATGGGTGGCAATGAGAGGCAGCCGGTTAGTCAGGATAACGTGAAACACAGTGAGAGACCTAATGGTGAGAAATCATCAAGGGAGTACATAAGATATAAAAATATGATAATTAAAAAATGGCTTCAGCTCGACTATGCTTCACATCACCATATAAAAAATATGCAATGTATATTCATGTCATGCCTACCAACTAGATGATTATTGTCTAAATGCGAGTATATGCCGTTGGGGCATTACAGAAGCACTTGTAACTGCATGTTCCTTGCACACAAAAATAAAGAATATACATTTTATTTTATTTATTTTTTTAAAGTATATAAAAAATGTAATCCAAATCTTTCAATAGCATTGCTGATCTAGATTGTAAATGTATAAAGTTAAAAGGCATGTCGGATTTGTGATATTTCAATGTAGTAAATAATACAAAGTGGATTAATTGAAGCTGTCTCTCTAACTGATTGTATCTGCTGAATCATTTTAATAAGATTCTCTATCATTTCATCTCTTCATCAGATGAAGGTAGTCCTATATTCTCACAATGGCAGAGAATTCCAGATACAGCATAGTATGTGCCAATTCTATACATGACTCTAACCTCTGAGCATTAACAGACATACTCTATCAATCCAGCTGCTGTGATTTACAATTCTTGTCATCCATAGCCAGTCAACAGCTGGTCCAGAATGATAAGATGTTCTTATAAAGTTTCCCTTTTGCATTTTCTCTTTGCTAAGAAAACTCTTTGTACTAACAATATGCTAAGTATCTTGATACATGTGGCTTGTTTAGCATCAAGCAGTCATTGCTGAGTTTGACAGTTTCACAAATAAGAAATGAGCTTTGCGGCTCTCTATTTTAAAGGGACATTGTAGTCACCAGAACAACTATAGCTTAGTGTAGATGTTCTGGTGTCTATAACGTGTCCATGCAGGCTTTTAGTGTAAACAATGCCTTTTCAGAGTAACACCTCTAGTGGCAGTCACTCAGATGTCCACTAGAGGTCCTTCCTGGGTCACTGTTGCACTGCTTGGAGACTCTGACTGCTCCCCATTCAGATCCATTGATTCAATGCATCTCTATAAGGAACTGCTGATTAGCGCAATAGCCTCCCAATGCTTTCATATGGAAACGCATTGGATTGGCTGAGATCGTCAAATTTGATGCTCTCAGCCATGGAGGTGGGGAGAGCCATGACAAGATTAGGGAGGTGCTGGGGAAAAAAATTGTAAAAATACTTTTCAAAGGGAGGCCGGTAACCTAAACAGTGATTTCACAACCATAGTGTCAGAAATACATGTTTGATGTGTCTTACAATATGATAATAGGAAATATTGTATCCAATACCATAGAGCTTACAACAAATACCAATCATCCAGAATTGATTTATTCATTCATTTATTATTTTTCTTTGTAATTTATTTACTACATGTACTATATCTTGAAATTTTGTGTAAGTCATGTTATGCTGTTTAACTGATAAGGATATAAGATCTTGTCTTTTGTGTTTAATGTTATTAATCTGTTTTCTGGATGCAATCTGACTTATAATTATTTTACGTGAACACATCACTGACATGGCATGAGTGGCATGTTTCATATCTTAAAATAATAATATAAAATGATTGAAAAGGAGAAGAGTTATTAGGCTTATTCCGACATGCTGTGCTTGCTGATATGTTGATGTGTTGTATATTTGATATTGAAATATTATACAATACGATGTTTATATAATATTGTTGTAAAACCCTACGCTCTTTATTAATAGAAAGATTTTTTCTTTTTACATAGCAAAGTTGAATATTTCTCCTAACCTTGGTTATTGTGACTTTCCAATGAAGGTGGTAGGTTTAGCTGTGGTGAGACACATCTAGAGTTAATACATAGTATAAATAGACTAAACGGACTATTGACTCTAATTTTCTGCCATCATTTTTCTATGTTATAATCATATTCTGAGCAAAATACTCTAGTTCTCAGTATTGCTTTGTTTCAAGATTAAAACCATTATTTCCATACTTTGTTTTCTATGTTTGACTAAAGATCTTAGCTAAATTAATAGGGTTCTCAAATCACTCAACATACAAGTATGGTACAAGAATCATACATAAAATCATTCTCACCACTATTCGCTAAAACAGGGATTGACAAGGGAATCGACATTTCTGAGATTATACAGTTGATGTATATGAGCGCTTAGTGAAGTGCAAGTGTTATATCGATTGACTGTAAAAAAAAAATAATCGAAGCTGCTACCACACTGTAATGTGCAATTCTCCAAAAATGACATAAAATAACTGAATTCTTTGTACCAGATTCAGTGGAACTCTTAAATATGTGAATAAAACTTAATAGTACAACTAGTGCAAACAAGACGTATAAATATCATGTATTTTTTACATATCCTTGAACATCCAATGTTGTGAATACCTTTACGATAAACACACAAAAAAAGTAGTAAGAGTATTTAAATTTTTGTGTATATCACACTTGTGTACATAAGGGTACTGCACTATTTTTTATTTTATTTTTTTCTTAAAGGTATACACAACATTGGATGTTCAAGGACAGGGGTCCTCAAACTTTTTAAACAGGGGGCCAGTTCACTGTCCCTCAGACACTGTTGGGGGCCGGACCAAAGTTTGAAAAAAAAATTGAACAAATTCCTATATGTACTGAAACAGATACATAGACATATACAGACACACACTCAAAGGGACATACATACATACATACATACATACATACTGACACACACACACACACACACACACACACACAAGGACATACTGACAGACATACATACACATCCTGACATAGATACACATACATACATACTGAAATAAATGCACATACATACAGACAGACCTACATACATACACACAGACAGACACAGACAGACAGACACATACTGAAATACATACTGACATACATACACACACATAAAGATACATACATACATACTGAAATACATACACACAGACATACATACATACATACATACATACATACATACACATACTGACATGTATACGTACAAACAAACACATACATACAGACACATATTGACATACATACAGATAGATACATACACACACACACACATAGTGAAATACATACACATACATAGTGAAATACATACACACATACATAAAGACATACATACATACAAATACTGACACATACATGCGTACATACATACAAACACACAGACATACATGCTGACATACATACTGAAATACAAACACACACATACAGATACATAGATACTGAAATATGTACACACAGACAGACAGACAGACAGACATACATACACATACTGGCATACATACAGAAAGATACATGCATACATACACACATACAGATAGATAGATACATACATACATATACATACAGAAATACATACACACAGACATACAAACACGGACAGGCATACATACAGACATACATACACACAAACACATACAAACAGACACATACTGACATACATACAGATACATACATACACACACACACATACTGACATACATGCATACTGAAATACATACACATACATACAGATACAGACATACATACATACACATACTGACATACATACAGATGCATACATACAGACATACATACATACACATACACTTACAGATGTACATACATACACACACTGACATACATACACAGCAAATGTTTCTTACTTTTCTTTGCAGGAGGATGGCTGTGGCTGATGGGAGTCGGCGTGGCCCTCCCGTCCTCGCGGCATGTCTCTCTTGCTTCCCGCGCGGAGGGAGCTGGGAGGAAGTGACTGGCTGTCACTTCCTTCCAGTACTACTTGCTGCTGCAATTTTTAAAAGGGGCGCTGACCGGGCTCCTGAAGACATAGGGCCGATCGGGTGGCCCTGAATGCTTAGGCCGGGTTCAGGACCCTGGCGGGATGGATTCTGCAGTTCGGGCTGTAGTTTGAGGACCCCTGTTCAAGGTTATGTAAAAATACAGTATATATACATTCCTTGTTTGCACTAGGTGCACTATTAAGTTTTATTCACATATTTAAGCGCTCCACTGAATCTGGCACAATTTTTTTTTCAGATTATGATTACATTTCTCCTTTCATAAAACATGGCTTGCAGAAATATGCTCTAGAACAGCATTTCCAAATTGGTGTTCTGCGGAGAGAACAAAAATGGGGTTCCGCTGTGACTTCGCCAAACAAAATGGCCGTAATTTTATCGCTTAACAGGGGCCTGGTCTGGTGCCGGGGCCCTTTAAGTACCGGCCGGCTGGGAGGAAGTGATAGTGAGCAGACCACTTCCTCCCAGGTTCACAGAGTTGCTGCCACGTGGAAGGAAGAGAGGATGCGGCTGGGGACAGCCGCCCAGAGAGGGAGCAGCATGGATGGCAGAGGAGGGGCTGGAGTGAGAATGCAGGAGCTCACTCTCATCAGCCTCAGACCAATATCACCAGGACCACAAGCAAGCCACCCTCCTGGACACACAATGTTAGTTAACAGGAGAGTAACTAATGTATGTCTGATTGTATGTGTGTATGTGCCAGTGTGTGTGCATCTGTGTCAGTGTGTGTGTGTACCTGTCAGTGTGTGTGTAAAGGTGTGTGTATGTGCCAGTGTGTATCAGTATGTTTGTATGTGCCAATGTGGAAATGCGTGTATGTCAGTGTGTGTGTATCTGAGTGTGTGTATATTACAGTGTGTATCTGTGTGTCAATGTGTGTATCTGACTGTGTATCTGTGGCTGCAAGTGTGTGTATGTATCTAAATGTGTGTGTATCTGTGTGTGAAGGTGTGTGTACGTGTCAGTGCTTGTGTCTGCTTTGGGGTTACACATTGTTAGTACATTATGTCAAAGGTTTCCATGGGGGGAAAATAATTGGGAACCCCCTGCTCTAGAAACTGGAGTGCCCAAAAGATAGATCCCCAGATGTTTTAAAACTACAGCTTCGATGATGCTTTGTCATTGTCTGTGTCTATAAGAGTGTGTGTATATGACAATGTGTATCTGTGTGCCACTGTGTGTGTAAGTATCAATGTGTATATCTAACTGAGTGTATCTGTGGCTGCAAGTGTGTGTATGTGTCACTGTGTGTATCTGAGTGTGTGTGTGTGTATCTGTGTGTCAAGGTGTGTGTACGTGTCAGTGTTTGTGTCTGCTTTAAAGTTCCACATTGTTAGTACATTATGTCAAAGGGTTCCATGGGGGAAAAATAATTGGGAACCCCACTCTAGAAACTGGGGTGCCCAAAAGATAGATCCCCAGATGTTTTAAAACTACAGCTTCAATGATTCTTTGCCATTCTAAAGGCATGCAAAACATAATGGGAGTTGTAGTTCTTTAACATCCCGGGATCTACCTTTTGGACACCACTGGCCTAGAATTTACAATTGTTTTCTAAATGTTTGTGTATTGACCTCCAATTGGAAAAAAATCCCTGGTAAATTATGTAAAATCGTTGGCTTCTTGACTATCCTACCTTTCCGCCTTTTTGTTTGCCAGGATACATGAATCTATCAGTATATTTAGGATAAGCCTTTGCTGCACAGGTGGGGTTGCTAGCAAGGGGCATTTGTGTTTTTCTGGTCCATGTAGCAGTGTGGTTACACTGTCCCGCTGGCTGCTTTTCATT
Organism: Pelobates cultripes; assembly: GCA_933207985.1. NCBI lineage: Eukaryota > Metazoa > Chordata > Amphibia > Anura > Pelobatidae > Pelobates > Pelobates cultripes. The sequence continues at coordinate 174,237,103 of OW240913.1, forward strand.
GATAAAAAAATGAATAAGAAGAGCTAGCCTGAGTGAGTGGGACGTCCTTTTGTTTGGTTTTCCATCATTTAGAACCAGCCAACGAACCAGTGCATTAACATAGTTATAGCTGTATGGATCTATTAGGAATCCCTACAACTGCTTGCTGTACTCACCAGTCCAGAATACCCTGCTGTTACCCAGGTTAAGCACAGCAATTAGCATTTTGCCCTGGTAATTGGATAAGAGACGTGGAATGTGAAATATTTCTGTATGTCACTAATCCTCATGTCTCTTTGTTCTTTATATAGATTAATGATCAGTTCACATGCCTGGCATGTTTCTTGTTATGACAATGACTTGATTTTATTTAAGATTCTGCAGACTGCAACAATTTTACACTGGTAGGAAAAAGATCAGTCTATCCATCTAATTCTATAGATCTCATCCTTGGGTTATGTTTGTGTGTTTATACTGAAAACCTGTTGTACACTTTATTAGGTGTTTTGGGTACTTGGTGACTCATGTGGAGGCCTGCCGCTGGTTAGAGCAATGTATTTTCCCAACTCCTCCTTATTTGAAGTGAAATTAAGATTTATGGTACTTTTGTGGTGATATCACTAGACTGTTGAATCACCAGACTGTCCAATTGTTACTGTCTCTTCCAAGCTTGTTTGAGTTTTTAAATAGATTTACGCTTTATTAGAGTAGTTCATTTTTCATAACTTTTTCTGTTATACAAGTTGAAGTTTGACAGAACAACTAGGTGCAATGTTTTTCTGCATACATATTTCACAAACACTTTCTTTATTCTACAAATGCTTTGAAAAGGGTTTGGATTGACAGATTAGTAAAGATCAGCCTACACCAAGTAAAAGATGGACATGATTTATGTGTGGACTCTCTTTTCACCCTGGGTTTATGGAAAACCTGTCCCTGTTTTTTCTTAAAACTTGATTGTATATAATTTCATTGAATTTAATACACACATCTCTCCTGACTGGTAACTAGTAAGAGTGATAGCTATCATAATTATAGGCAATAGACATAGGTGTTTGATTTATAACTATAAAGAACTTTTTCTTGACCCTGACCTCTCCTGTTGTTAGTGGGTTAATCCTTTCCCTTTTAGAACTCCCCTGACTGCTTTGCTTTTTTAGCTGAGCATAGAGCAGGCGGCTGTGACCAAACAAGGGTTAAACACAGCTTGAAAATGAAGCTTTTTCCCTACCATGCCCCTGTGCTGTTTTCATTTTAAAGGGGAGACAGGAGGGAGGGAAGGGTGGGCATAGTGTTCTACTACATTTTCCTCCTGAGGCACAGAACTTCAGCAAAGAGTGAGGCCTCAGGAAGTGGGAGTGTTCCTTACCCGTGCACTAGCATGGGGGTTGTTGAAAGGGGAGAATGTTGAATGAACGAAAGGAAAAAAAATAATAAAAATAAACAGCTAGCATTAGAGAAGTTAGCTAGCATACTGTCAGTGCAGAGAAAGGGGACGAAAGCAGGAGCACATTCACAGATCAAGTGAGGTGCCTTGGATAAAGGAGACCCATTCAGTTCACAAGAGGCTGCGCAACCCTTTAAACACAGCATCCCTGCGGATAAGAGAACAGGCTCAAATTTGCCTTATTGTAACTATGGCAACACAGATCCTGTTTAAAGTACGCTGTAATGAAAGAGTGTCAATTATATACCTGGCTTTTGTTGAACTTTAAACTAATTTGAACTTTACTTTTTGCGTCCAGTGGATGTTTATTTTTATTCAGAATGGATTCCAAACAACATTACATATCCTTTTTTTGTCCATCCGCACACACCCTCACCAGTGATTTTTTTTATTTTATTTGGGGTGTGTGCTTGATGCCTGTGGGTAATTGAGACCAAGCCGTGAGCTTGGGGCCCAGAAGTATTAGAAGGCCTGCAGGTAGTTAACGAGGTGAGCAAAAAAGTAAAAAGAGAGCAAGGGAAACGTTCTAGGCCACTTACGATTGTAAACATACACGAACATCATGGAGCCAGGTTAACTGAACAGAGATGGCTGAGGTCCCAGGCACCATGCCTTGTACCATATAAATGCACAAGATGGAAAATAGAACTAACACTCTATAGGATGGCCTGAAGTTGGTGGAATACAGAGAAGAGTAGACATGCATATAGATTTCCAGCCTTGACTCAAAATAAAACTCTATCCTGAAGACTTTGGAAATTTGTTGAAGGAGCATTGCCAGGAAGATGTAGTCTGCACGTGATGTATCTTACAATGATTGGGGTGAACTTCACCTTGCAGGAGCTGCTGGAGAAATTTGAGCAGGTATCAGCATGTGTTTAGAGATGTATTATGGCGTTCAAGTGGTACCAACACCAGGTTCTATTAAATACTTGCAATGCATGTTTTTAAAATTAGTTTAAATGTCCTTAGGTATGTGCACCTCTCTTTCTTCCTTTTCGTTTAATATGGTCAGTGTTTTAATCCGGCTGCATTTCTGCAGTCCTAGTATTTCTAGTCCATGTGCAAGAGGTGTGCAGGTCCAAATCATCCTCCTTTTCCCATGTTTGGAGCTCTGTCGTCACTTGTATAGGAGTATGGGTTAGCTCGTTCTGAAGAAATATTTCACAGCTATTACTGTATAGACTTGGTTATCACTGTATACAATTGTAGAAAAATTGTAATTTTTTTTTTTAAATTCACATTTTCTTTTTTTAAGTAAAATTTATATGGTAATTTTCTCTCTGTGCAAACCCTTATGCTTTGTGCTGATAGCACCTACATTCTAGTCCAGTTGTATTTCCCTACGCTAGTTATTTACTCAATACCTTATTATTAGCAGGGTCATTCAATAAAGTGCAAATTGTGAATTCAAAATGAATTTCAAATTTAACACCAAAGTAACTAAACTAAAAGCATCACTGACTTTTCCCAGTTTTGACCTTAAATTTGAAATTGCCTTTAAATTCACTGTGAATTCCTGACAATTCTCATTTCGTAAATCACTCTGTATGTGTTTTCACATTAGCTTTTACCTATAGAAAGTATGACTGGATTTTTTATGTTGTACCTTTAGAACATCCCATTGTAACGTTTATTAATATCCCACAGTAATTACATTGAAGGGTTCCTTGTATAATTTTCTGGGAGGTATCTTGATGAATACATGTATAGAATGTTTTACCTCTTTTTGACAATCCAATTGAGCCGTTCACATTCAAGTTAATAGACGATGTCAGCTCTTGGCATTCATTATACTGTGACTTCATCACACATAGCCAAGGCTCATGTAATTTTCCTGGCAAGTTTTTACCAAATTCTGTTTCCAGACTTTAGCTTGTAGCCTGTATTTTATTTTAAAATAGAATCAAGCAAATATGTTTTGTCAAAATGTCTATGTGGAAGTTGTTTTTCTTTCTTTTTCAAATAAGTAAATGATGGTTATGAATTTAAATAGTTAAGTCCTACTAAAACCTATATTATGGCTTGCAGTAGTGTAATAATGAATGACATTAAGTTATATTTTCTAGTGTAAATTAATTTTTACTAATTCTGTCTTTTCATGTCCTATTCGGGTACTGCTTTGTATCAAACCCCACTTTACAGATTAATGTATTATAGATCTATACCTCCCGACTTTGGGGCAAACATAAAATTGGATAGTGTGGGTGACACCCATAATGGGTGGACTCATCCAGAAAAGGGACAGATCTGCAAACTGAAGGTGCGTGTTAGACTGGTGTCATGCAGGCTGGGCTGACTAATAACCTCCTGCTCAGCCCCTCCATACAGCAGCATTGTGTGTATGGTCCTAGTCAGGGCCGGACTGGGGATACAAAGCAACCCTGGACAAAAAATCAATGCCAGCCCCATAAGTCACTACGCCATGTATTGTCACACGTAATACGTATGGCTATGTGTTGCCACCCGAGATGATTGAGTAATATATGTAAACACTATATATATATATATATATATATATATATATGTATATATATATATATAGATATAGATATATATTTTATGTGTGTATATTACTCACTCAATCATCTGGGGTGGCAAGACATGCATACATATACATATATGCCTTACATATTATTGCGGTATATATATATTATTATTATTATTGCCATTTATATAGCACCAAAAGATTGCGTAGCGCATATATATATATATAATATGGTGGGTAGGGGGGTTGTAAGGTGGATGGGGGACTGACTGTGAGGTGGGTAGGGAAACTGTGAGTGGATATGGGGGCTGTGAGTTTGGTAGGGGGCTGTATGGTGGGTAGGGGTGCTGTATAGAGGGTAGGGGGATGTATAGTGGGTAGGGGGGCTATATAGTGGGTAGGGGGCTGTGAGGTGGGTAGGGGGCAGTATAGTGGGTAGGGGGGCTGTGAGGTGGGTAGGGGGGCTGTAAAAAAGTAAATACCTTTAGTTTCCTGTTGGTTCGGTGTGCAGCTTTCCAGCACCGTGCGTGGGGGCGGAGCTTGTGGCTGGGAGGCGGAGCTTCTGCTTGGGGGCGGGGCATGCAGACGGAATTGTTTTAGACTGTGCAGGGAGCTGCAAGCCACACCAGCCCCCAGCTCCTCCCTCCTTCCTCCCCTCGGACTGACAGGCTGGCACAGTCTGAGGGGAGGATTTATCATAATGAACATCAGGGCTATCAGCCCGGCCCCAGCTTAATGCGGCTGGGGCCGGGCTGATGCGGTATCCCGGTGGGCCAGTCCAGCCCTGGTCTTAGTGCTTGTGCACCGTGCATGCACATCCAGTGATAGCCTTGTGCTGTGCTGCCTGCGGACAGTATCCTCGTGTCACCAAGGAACAAAATCGGGATGACGAGGCAGGACCCCAAAATCTACACTGTTGCGAGGCCTATAGATCTTTATAAATCTTTGTTTAGCCCTTATCAAAATAACAATTGTCCACATGGCATTTTTTTTTTCAACAGTTCTCTTTGTGGTTTATTATAATTTTAACAGAGTGGCACATATCCCATTTATAGGTTACACAGATGCAGATCTTGAATACTTTGACAATAATTTAAACCCCTCCCCCCATCCCAACTGCTGGCAGAGAATAATGGGAAATGTAGTTCAACAACTACTGGAGGTGCATAGATTAACACCCTCTGTCATCTGTGCCCACTTTGCAAAAGTTTTGTTTGGCCATGTCCATAGACAATGTCATCAAGTCAAACTATTGTTTTAAATAGAGAGGAAAACCATGTGATATTTAGTAGAAATGAGACGGGTGCTTACTGTCATATTAAAACAGTTTATAACGTGGAGCATGAATCATTCACTTTACCTCCCTTGGGATGCGTAAATATCCATGTTTCAGACTTGTGTATGTAATTGCTGCCATTAGCCTTGAAAGCCCAGGTCATGTACCAGATTTAAAAGTGTTCCCCTGTTTGGTGCCTCAGACTTTTGTCTGAACATTGACAAAAGCCAACAGTAATTTTACACTCGCTGTTACAAAAATATTGAGATTTAAAAAAAAAATTTTTTAAATATATGTACTAAACATCAGGCCACGTTGTTCGTACTAAGAGCAGGTTTACATTTTGTTAAGTTTCAGTGACATAATAGGATTTTTTTTCTGTTCTGTTGTAACTACACACATAGTAATTAGTAGAAAAAGTTAAGTGGGATTTCAATGCCAGAGTGGTAAGTGGATATTAGTATCAAAATGCACTTAGAATTAATATATATATATATATATATATATATATATATATATATATATATCTTCATTCTATGTACGGTATATATTTATGCATTAATTTTGCATAATTTTGTGATTTTATTAGTTATATATTGGGGAGAATTTAATTTGCAAGCCCTATAATTAACCCTGTAACTTTCCAAACCCCATTAAATCTGTACATGAGAGGGTACTGTTACATTCATAAGACATTGCTGAACACGAATATGAGTGTTTTAGGGCAGTAAAATGTAAGATGATATCATCAGTGAAAGGGCAATTTTTTCTGATAAAATGCAAAAAAACAAATATGAACACTAACTTTGGCCATGGTATGTGACTAAGTGGCTCCTCCTTCACTTTCCCTGCAAGTTAATGGTACTTGCATCAGTCTGTCCTTGCAAGCTTGTTGTCTGTTATCTTTGATCCTGGCCTCATCTTTGCACCTCATATCCAGAATGTAGATAAAACCTGTCAATTCCACCCTAAAAACATCGCCCACATCCGCCCCTTTCTCACGCAAGATGCTGCCAAGGAGCATGGTCATGCTCTGGTAATCGCTCGCATGGATTACTGTAATTCTCTCCTAGTTGGTCTTCCAAAATGCAAAACTGCCCTGCTACAATCAGTAATGATGCTGCCGCCAGGCTGATCTTTCTCACCCGTCGCTCCTCCCATACCTTGCCCCTCTGTCAATCTTTACACTGGCTTCCTGTATCCTATAGGTGTCAATTCAAAATACTAAATGTGACAAACTCCCCTTACCACGTGAGTTTGCCACAAGCTCCTGCCCACAGACTATGGGCCCTGCAGGGAAACCTGTAAAAGACTACTGAACTTGACCGACCGTTAGCACTGATTTCATGGAACTGTTTTGGGCATAGGTGCATGTGCACGGTCGGTCAAAATTATGACTTCCATGAAAACTCTGAACCCCTGAACCGATCTGTGTGATTTTTGGATATGTTGGTCACCCAGATCGGGCTATCAGGCAATGTAACTTTTGTGGGGTTTTTATGTTTTTTAAAGGACCACTATAGGCACCCAGACCACTTCAGCTTAATGAAGTGGTCTGGGTGCCAAGTCCCTCTAGGGTTAACCCTGCCTGCTGTAAACATAGCAGTTTCAGAGAAACTACTATATTTACAATAGGGTTAATCCAGCCTCTAGTGGCTGTCTCATTGACAGCCGCTAGAGGCGCTTCCGCGCTTCTCATTGTGATTTTCACAGTGAGAAGACACCAGCGTCCATAGGAAAGCAGTGAGAATGCTTTCCTATGGACTGACTGTGTGCACGGCTCTTGCCGCACATGCGCATTCAGCCGATGACGTCCAAAGGAGGAGGGAGCCCGGCACTGGAGAAAGGTAAGTGTTTAACCCCTTCCTCCAACTTCAGCCCGGCGGGAGGGGCACCATGAGGGTGGGTGCATCCTCAGGGCACTATAGTGCCAGGAACACAAGTTTGTTTTCCTGGCACTATAGTGGTCCTTTAAAGGTATTTTTGGTGTTTTGTGATGTTGTATGAGTTCCTGACTCAATTATCTCTCAGGCACAGAGGAGGAGTTTGTAACTTGTAACTAGTCCCATGTCAGGTCCAGGAGTGGGATTATCCTGTTTGTGTGGGAGTGTCAGGCTTGTGCTTAACTGTGTCTGAAATTGTATAAAAGCAGTCCATCTGGCCAGATTAAAACATTCCAGCTTGTACTCCAAGAACTATGTGTCGTCTGGTTACTGGGAGGGGAAAGGGCTAATCACTAATCACTGTTCCAGTGTGGAGGGTTCAACTGGGAAAGTCCTTGTAAGGACTAGAGCTCCCAGGACTGAGTTCCCCATTCGGCTCCAGGAGGGAGCAGTTCCAGGATCCTAGTCAAGCCACGGCGACTGTGGGAAGAAGTGCTGTGGATTGTCCCCTGTTCCAGCTAGGAAGCGGTCTTTGGTGTAGGTACCCAGCCAGGGGTCCAGGGAGCTCCGTTACACTAACCCTTACCTATAAAGCTCTAACCAACTCTAGGCCCTCTTACATTTCTTCACTGATTCATAGATATGCCCGTCAGACTCTCCCCTAGTCTTCATGTGTTTAAAAAGTCCCTCAAAACACATCTGTTCAGAAATGCTTGTGGACTCCCAGAGTAACTTATTTATACCTATCCATATCTGCCCCAACTCTCATAATAATGTAAAGCCCTGTAAAATTAGTTGGCGCTGTATAAATACCAATAATAATAATATTACTAAAAAAGACTGGACACCATAGGCCCAGCTACATAGGCCCAGCAAACTGATCTGACAAACTGAAATGTGTATAAACTGCAAATGGGGAAAGCCCTATAATTAACCCTGAAACTTTTCAAAACCAAATAAAACGTGTATGTGGAGAGTACTGTTGTACTCCTGAGACATCACTAAACACAAATATGTGTATTTTATAGCAGTAAAAGCTAACGGGTAACATTCAGTTAAAATGCCACGCAGAATTTGGAAAATAACACAATTTCTTACTTTCTCACACTTTTTGTTTTTGCAGTTTATTAATATTAAATTGCAATTAGAGTCCTATTTCTCCTGAACAAAATTATGTGTGAATGCATGAATATGAAAAGGGTGAATTATAGTTGAACAGACATATAGCTCAAATTCTAGGTTTTGTTCCAGAACTTGTACAATAGTCCCTGTCCTTAAGGGGTTAAAATAATGGGTGCACAGGCCACTAAACTGTCTGCTAGTCCACTCCCAACCTACACACACTGAAAGTCAGCAGTGGCTGGTCTGACAGAATGGTATCTGTAAGGGGCATTTCTCTGCAGCCTTTTAGGAAGGCATAACTGGAGGCCTAAACAGCACACTGAGAATTGTAGTGCAGGTTCCAAGGAGAGCACAGCAACACTGTAACACGTGTTGTTCCTGAGAAGTGCTGCAGAATAAATATGAGCACCTGGTTATTATTCACTCCCCCCGCTCCTTCCCCCCTCATTCAGACTTGCAGGGAGACCAAATAGTAGGCACAGGTCCCCTTCTTGTGTCACCATGGAGACCTGGAGCCTGGGATTTGTTTAACTCTGAGCTGATTACGCTTACAATTACTTACAAATCTTCTAAAATCCACGCTCCTGTAAATCAACCTATTTGTGGGTTCTTGATTAAGTGCTAGCAGTGTGTTTTTGTGCTCTTTTGGGGTCATTACATTGTGATTACTATATTGCATGTTTATTGCATGCTGGTAATGCGTGACTCAATATCTAAGTAAGCTTAACACTAAGACACACACACATACACACACACACTATAAAGTGCCAACAGATTCCACAGAGCTGTAGAATTTGCATATAAATATACATACATACACACAAACTTCTGCATGTGTTAGTATTTGTGTGACTTACCATATTTTTCCATGTATAAGACTATGGTTTTTTTTCTAAAACATTTTTAGTCTAAAATTGGGGGTTGTTTTATACACGGAATGTCACTGCAGTTGTAGAAAAAAAACAAAAAAACCTTACAGTACTTACTTGCAATTTAGGCACAAAACTTTGCTTCTTGCTGACAGAACACTCAGCTGACTGTTGGGTTCGCTACTGCCAGGTTCCTGCGGGCACAGGCTGTGTTGTGCACCTCTGCGACCTGCTGACATACTTGAAGCAGAGGAGGCGCTTCTCCATGAATTTGATAGATTGTGTGCGGGTCTGGGAGGTCTTGCTCAATCGCATGCTTCCTTGTATCACTCTGGACTACGCCAAGACCTCATGGCTCCGGACTACAGATAAACGCCACAGGGTGAGGCCTTGCATGGACATCCCCTGTAGGGTAATGCGGGCAGGGGGCATTGTTGCCGCCAACAGCAGGATGGTAGTCCAGGGAACCAGTGTCCGGCCACGTGGAGTGGCCTACTGGAGTGTGAGGAGGCCAGGGACCGGTGGGTACTTCAGTGCTATAGATGTTTAAAATAGTTATTTCTTAATTTTGGGTTTAAAAAAAACAGGGGTCGTCTTATACATGGGGGCATATTATCGACGGAAAAATAAGGTAATTTACATGGATGTGTTTGTGGTTTGGTGTTCATGAGTACAGATGCACATGTTAGGAATATTGTGTGGGTGTGTGTGCTACCCTCAATGTTTTTTGTATGTGAGGGAAATCATACCTTAAAGATAGTAACCTGACATGGGGGAGTTTGCAACAGTTCATAATTAGACACTTGAAACAAAAATTTGATCAGTGATCAATCTCATAAATAATAAACAGGATAATATAAGTGATGTAGATATGACTGAATTATGTATAGCACCTACTTGACAGTGCATTATTCAGAATTTTGTCCAGGTAGACAAGATGTAGAACATTGTGGATACAGTCTTACAGTGATATTGTAAGTTGAGTTATGAATTCATGCTGAGAGCTAGATTGGCAGGCAATCTTCTTTGATGTCCAGTAAAACATCTGCTCTTTCACTCTTGTTTTTGGACACGCTTCTACTCGGCACAAGGAGCATCTTAAGTACTCTCACTGTACCTATAATGAAGAACCCAGATGTTCAGCCTTGAACAGCAAAGTCTCTTTAGAAGTGATTTGCTCCAACAACCTCACATTATGCAAACACATTACGGGTTATTGTTCGGGATGTTAGAGGTCTCACCAGAATTGTGTTTATTAGCAGAATGCTGCTATTCAAAGCCCCAAGCAGCCTTTTTACTAAATAAGATCAATCTTTCAGAGCTAATGCATCTCTGGACAAACCATAGTGTTTACCAGAATGAATTCAGAAAAGGTCATTCAGAACTATGACTGTGAAGGTTGCTTGACATTTCAGTGATATGAATCTAAATGCACAAGTTGGAAATATTCAGATGGGTTTATTTTATAGGAACTACGAATAATAAACTCCCCAGTGGTAAATTGATTTAAGACAGTGACAGCTAACCTTTGATACTCCAGCTGCTGTGGATGACAGTTCCCATGACTCTCAGCCATCGCCGTTGGGTTCCATAGCCCAAAACTACTGTCTAGTTATATCCATAATTTGTGCCTAGAGTGCAAGATGTACATCTTTGTACTCCAGTACATGTTCAGTTTCTAAAAGCACAAATGAATCTATTATTATAATTCCAAAGATGACACATTCTGTATTCAAGATGGTTTTCTGTCTCTAACCTAGCCTATGTATGAAAAATCATATTGTGCTGTACATATGTCCTGACTCATATGGCCACTCACCACCTCTCCTATAGCCCAGTGGGAGCTGGAATCTCCTGCTGAAAGCTTCCATTAGCTTAGTGCAGGGCTAGCACATTTGCCAAGAGTGTCAGCTAATTATTATTATTATTATTATTATTATTATCGGCTTTTATATAGCACCAACTAATTTTGCAGCTCTTTACAATATTAGAAAAGGGGGACATTTGATAATGATTAGACAATAATTAAACGTTACAGGAACAATAGTTTGAGGACCTTGCTCAAACTAGCTTACAGTCATCTCAGCCAATGAACTAAGCCCTGCACTGCTAGGCTTAGCTCATTGAAGAATGCTTCTGGATATCACTTAGCTGCATTGGAGATAAGGTGCAGCACACACAGCAGACCAAAAAACATGCAAACCATTCTAAAAGGGTTTGACGGCTTACACTATTGCGGGGGGCAGGGAGGTGTATCAGGGCACTTCTGGCAACATGACTACTATAGAACTGTGTAGTGGTTATGGTGATTGGAGTGTTCCTTTAATACAATGGAAAATCACCATAGAAACAAGTGGAACCAGCAGGCACATTCCAATGGTAACTGCTCCTCTTTTAATTTTTTGCACACACATTTTAGAACAAAACTCTTTTTTCTGGCCTATGTTTGTGTGCTAATCTAATGGTTTTTCAACCTTCGTATTGCAAAGTCGCAATTATAACATTTAATATCTCACATTGAGATTTAGTGCTAAAAAATGCTGTGCTATTGTCAGGGCCAGATTAAGAGCCCAGTGGGTCTGTTGCTGACAATTACAAAATCTTATCGACCAAAAACACAAAAACAGTCCTACCTCCCATGCGTCATGTATCTGATAGAGATGGTGCTGGAGGGAAACTCATAGGATGCAGCTATGAGAAAACACATACCCTGTGCTAATGTCACTCTTTCACCTTTCAAGTAAATCCCTACCCCCTAACAGCAGTGTCCAGTGAAGCAGGGAGCCTATGGACAGGGTAAAAGGGTGGACCACTGACGTGAATCACGTAACCAGAACTGCCAAAAGGGGCATGTCTGACCAAAGACTTTGAAAGACAGCCTGGCATGAATGAATGTCAGGCTGTCTGCCAGTCATGCAGGCTGGCCAATTAAGGGCATACTATGCAGACAGCACCCTGAGCTTGGCATAAATGCGTCTAATGATGCACTCGCTCCACTCTTTCTAAGGACTGTCCACTAGAAGTCACATGTACCCTTACCTTCTTACTAGCAGGCAGAAGCTCCTGGTATATAGTCTGGAACAGAGAAAAGGTGTATGCAGTGAGTGTATAAGAAAGGGAACATACCACAGTATTAGAGAGACGAAAGTCAGCATTACCTGAACTAATTTAATTGTCAGCCAGTCCACACAGGTTTTGTTCCACTACATCCCTGTTAAATTTCCATACTTAAGCAAGAGTATTCGAAAAGAAGTTAGGCTTGCCACCTTTCTTGAAAAAAAAAAAAAAAGTAAATACCGGCCTTACTAATTTGCATTATACATGTTGTATGCGTGACATCACATGATGTAAATCACAAGGAGTGCCATATGAGAGAATTCTGTAAAATCACCAAAATACTACTTAGAGTTTGATTTTACTGTATATATGGATTGCTCCCAGTGTCTCCCTGTCTCAGTCTCCCAGTGTATTTTTGTCCCTATGTAGCAGTGTCCCCATTTCTCCCAGTGACCCCTAGTGTCTCAGTATCCCCTAGTGTCTGTGTCCTCATGTCTCCCAGTGTCCAAATGTCACTAGGACACTGAGAGACATGGGACACTGACACACTAGGGGACACTGGGAGACCTGGGGCCACTGAGACACTAGGGGACACAGAGACTAGGGACACTGAGAGACACCAAGGACACTGGGAGACATGGGGACACAGACAGTAGGGTCACTGGCTAGGAGACATGGGGACACAGAAACTAAGGACACTGGCTGGGAGACATGGGGACACGGAGAGACTAGAGCCACTGGGAGACTTGAGGCCACTGTGTCCCTAGTGTCTCAGGGTCCCCATGTTCCCCAGTGTCCCAACGTCTCAGTGTCCCCAAGTCTCTCACCATCCACATGTCTCACAATTTCCCCTAGGGTCTCAGTGACCTCAGGTCTCCTAGTGCCCCCTAGTGTCCATAAGCATCTCAAGTGTCCCTATGTCTCCCAGTGTCCCTAGTGTATCAGTGTCCCCTTGTGTCTCCCTATGTCCCCATGTCTCCCTGCATCCTTTCCCCCCATCCCTCACTTACCTGAGCTGAAGGCTGTCTCTGCAGGCTGGCAGCTGCTGTCTGCACTCTCTGGGCAGAGCTGCTCCCTCGCCGATCAGTGAGTAGAAAGAGGCAGGGAGGGAGATGCTGTAACTTCCTATCCCTGCCTCTCTTCACACGCAGCGCCACCTACTGGCCGGTGCCGTATTGCATCTAATCTCAGTTTATACTGAGACTGAAATTTGTATTGTCAGTATTGCTGCAATACTGACACTGTCTAGACAGCCTGAAATACCGGCCAGGTTGCAACCCTAAGAGTAGTGTGTAAAAAGAATAAATAAATAAACTTTTTTTTTTTTTTTTAAATCAGTGGGTCTATTTCATGGGCAAGGGCCTGGAGCTGCAGCTCCATCAGCCCCTATGTTAATCTGGCCCTGGCTGTTGTAACACTACCTGCAGTTACCTTTCTATTAGCCATTGCTCGCATTGTATATGCCCACTATGAAACCAGGAAGAGGCATTAGGCTGTATAAATCTGTTTAACAACCTTTTTATTGACAATTGTTTTGACTAATATATGGGATACCAAGCATATATTTACTTTCAAGTAGACAATGATGTCCAATTTAGAAAGAAACATTACAGAAACTGTAATAAAATGTAATTATCATATCCTCTAAAGTAATTGGGAAGAACAAATAATCCCTTGTGTGTCTTTGCTTGATGGTTTATAGACCGATATCTTTCTGCAGAGAATTACATAAAACATATCAAAGTATTGCATGTCTCTGCAGATAGACTGTACAACCAATAGCCAAAAGCATTATTGGGCAATGAAGCTCAATTAAACACTAATTTGGAACTGTTGTAACATATTTGCATAATTGTTGCAATACAATTCCTACTTACGTTACACAGTTTATTTTATGATGAAGGTTATTTTGGTGAAGATTCCAAGCTTTGCATCTGTATTTAATAGAAGACATTCTTTCCTGTCCGAAATTTCTTTTTGTGATCCTGTGAAATGATAATCTTTTAATATTCATGTAATGCATTATATAAAGTTTATAAAGTATGTGTGTGATTATATATATATAGTAGTATGGCAACAAACAATACCTCGTAATGTGTCTGCTCTGTAGCAAATCTTCTTTTGCTAGTGACTAATGCATATCAGCCTGATGGGAAAAGCATTGTGCGGGCACACATTTACATTGCTGCTCAGATAGGATAAGAAAAGAAGCCTCCAGCAGCTCTAGTTCACTTGGGCTCCAGTCATTCATATATTCACTCTAGTTAACCTACTAATGTGCACCTCTCTAACAAAAGCTGTTTTGTATAATGATGCAACAACTTTTTATATATTGCTATTATTTACATTATCTTAGAAACTTATTCAAAGATTATCTACCATTTGCATGCTAGTAAATATGCTGCCTATAATATCCTCTTCTAAGTATAGTAACTTGTTGTAGTTGTTATGGTGCCAGCATGTCCTTGGCTTGACATATTACTGCTGCAGAAATTCTACTTCTTTGTTGGCAGAATTAGTTTTGCTCATACTTGGATAACATTCATTGATAGAGCATGTTAGTTGGCATTATCAACCAGTGAATGAGGGCAGCAGTCCTATTGCTAATCCACAAGTGTAAGTTCCTCAGTAGCAGTGTGTAATGAGCAGTGAATGGCTGGGCCTTGGGCACTTGGGAGACCCTCAAGATTATGTTTGACCATTCAAATGGCTTAACAGTGAACTGCAAGGAAGGTGTCATGGGCATGTCGGCATCATCATATCCGCTACTACAGGCTAAAGTAGTTATGATGCTTAGAGTGTCCCTTTAATTTAGTAAGCAACTATTAATGTTCTCAGGAGGACGTTTCTTGGTATGTTTATAATGTTACTTCATTCTCCTTATAACAATTTTTTTTATCAAATTGTTTGTGTCTCTTAATGTAATTTAGAATACAAAAATATATATTGGAACCCAGATTTATTATACAATAATAAAAACACACACACTCATTAAAGTAAGAATCGTTGAGAAGTAGCAAAACTGAAATTGTGACACTTTTTTCTAATTTGATGAGTTTGACCTAAAATGTTAATTCTTGGCAATTCTCACTTAAGTGCATAATCGTGTAAATATCAGTGACAAGAAAAAATAAATTCTCTAAATGTAAAATAGAATGAGCAATTTGTATATCCATTGTTATCACATTGGTCCTGTCATGCTCCTGAGCAGGTCAGAGAGGAGACGATTGCAAGGGTTATTGGTTAAAACTTTGTTGTATTAGACATAACAAAATTTACTGAAATAAAGAATAAAGGGCAGTCTGCCACAAACAGGATACTTTGTGAGAAAAAACAGGAGTTAGGCTATATGCCACAAACAAGATCTTTAGAAAGTAGATTGTAACGGATCACCTGGCACCCCGACTGGGTACCTCCGTTAAAGGATGCTCCTAGCGTTTCCTGAGGACTCCAAGCACTGCAGCAGACACCAAAACCACCGAACCATAGGAGCATATGAATGCTCTCAAGCATATGAATGTTGTATACAGCCGAATAGGAAAACCATGCGAATAGGTTTACACTCCTAGCAGTCAAACTGGAACAGCATACAATAAATCCTCCCCCAATAATGAGACGACACTTCACTTTGAGGGTTAAGCAGGAACTGACTGGACTGGCACATACAGCCTCTTTTATTCCCAGTCCACAAACTTAGTACTGCCCACAGGGTTTTACAGAACAACCAATAACACACATACATTACAGAAAGATACTCCCACACAAAATCCTCCCCTCTGCCTGTGATACAATTACCTTACACAATGGGTAATCTAATTATCACAGACAGGGAAATACAGTTTCATAAAACATATCACAGGGACCCCAAAACATGCAATAACCCCATATATCCTTGGAACCGGGGGATCTGGGTGAACCACATATCCAAAATTCACCCAGATCCGTTCATTACTTTGGACGATACAGTTTAATGCAGATTCTGCAGAACATATACAGGCTAAATGAAAAACAATCACTGTATAATGTGTCCCCTGCTGTATAGTCCAAAACCACTGCACGATGTCTCTGTGCACCAAATACTGGCGAGATGGCACCGTGTTGAAAAGTCCAAACAGTGTCTGTGAGTTAAAATGTCCGCCATCCATTGTTCTCACCATGTGCTTCATCCATTGTTCTCCATGTGCCTCTGATACAGGAAATGGTGGCCACCCAGTAACTCCACAGTATGTCCCCAGATGGTTCTTAAAGGGCCAGCAGCAGCACAACACAAATCCCTTATGCCCAAATCATGTCTTTAAAGGGTAATACATCCCAGGGGCCATAGTCACATGGCAGGAGGCTGGCAATCAGTCTTCTCCAATGCTCAGTGGCGAGGTCGGTTTTGCCACATAGATGAATGAAAGTCTTTTGTATACAAGCAAGCTTGAAGTTATACCAAGTAGTTAAGGATTTCCAGGATACTTTGCAATGCAGCTAGTTATAGGTAAATACCTTTTAGGATAAGGCAATACATGATCATGCAGAGTTGCAGAGGTTGAAACAGGTAGGTATATTCCATAATAATATAATGCAGGTTGCTTCTGAGATCATGCAGTGATGCAGCAATTGAAGCAGTTAAGATTCTTCAACGAAGGCAATACGCCACAAATCAAGATTCTTGGAAGCTGATAAGGAAAGTCTTTCGGTAAGATATAATTCAGGATGAAGTAATTAGCATGTGCCTTTCAGTATGAGGAAATGCAGATGAGTACAGGATGAGGCACTGCAGGTAAGTTCTCTACAGAATGAAATAATGTAGATAAAATACAGGATATTACCAGGAACAGAGATTCTTTATCAGAGCATACACTTCAATGTCAAGGCACTGTTGTGTTCAGGGAGTAGACTTATCAAGCCTCCTAATTAGTTAATCCAGGTGAGGTTATTAAGGTGAGTGAATAGATTAGTGGCTAGGGAGGCCACTAGAGGAGAAAATCATGAAGTTCACTTAAAGGGCCAGTAATAAACGAAAAAGTCTTACATGTCAGTTTTGAAACCTGACAGATAGGTTGTCAATATTATATTACAGTAGCCTTGCCCAACACATATTCTTACTTGATGAGGCTGGATCTAAAGGAAAATATGAATTAGGAAAATATTATATTTTGCTTAAGAGACACTATAGTCACCTAAACAACTTTAGCTAAATAAGGAAGCAATTTGTTTGTATAGATCATCCCTCTGAAGTCTCATAGCTAATTTCTCTGCCATTTAGAAGATAAAGGAACACTATAGTGTCAGGAATATAAACATTTATTCCTGACACCATACGTCTAAATAACCGTTTAGCGACCATGCCCCCATTGCCTCACCATGAAAAAGATGATTTTACTCAACTTTTCCCAGTGCCGCTTAGGTTTAGTTGTTACTGGTACTGCCAGCGCTCCACGATCTCAACCAATCCAATGCTTTCTCATAGAAACATGTTGAAAGGCTATCTCACGTGTGCAGCAAAACGCAGCATTGCGCCTGTAAGCATCTCCTCATGGAGAAGCATTGACTCAGTGCATCTGTATGGGGAAAGTTCAGAGCCTCTATGCCAAGCGTGAAGACACTGAATGTCAGTAATGCATGTTGTGCAGCTCTGGCCCAGGAAGCACCTCTAGTGGCCATCTGAATGACTGCTGCTGGAGGGCTGCTGGAGGTGTCTCTAGGCTGTACTGTAAACACTGCCTTTTCTCTCAATTAATCAGTCATTCTTTTTTCACTAAACTGGCTTGGAAAGAAACGTACCTTTTCCAAGCAGGTTTAGTGAATGGGGAGTCACTGACACGGCGGGTATCAGCTATACACGATTTGTTGCTGTATATGTAAATTTTTCAGGGACTTCAGAAACCGTCCACGATAAAATCGCATTATACACAGTGAATTTATTACACTTTTTATATCGTAGATTCTGTCTTCCACCTAATAAGTTAACTGACCCTTAAAATAACACTGTCAATTATTTGTTCTGTGCAACAGAGGAAAGCCTCCCTGTGATCTGTCCAAACACATAGCAACACAGACAATATGGAAAGAACAGCAGGCCCACTCAAGGTGCAGCATTGGAGCCAAATCTAAAAGCTTTAGAAGCATGTAGCTATTATTATATCAGGCAACAATCCAATAAGTCTTACTTAACAAAGAGCCCCCCCGTCACACCAAATTGATCAGGACACATACATGTACTTGATGCTGGATACCCTGATCAGGTTGATAGTCAATAATAAGACCGATAAAATAAAAGATGTGTTAAAGGTCACCGATCAGCAATTAGCCAGTGGGATTGTGTATTTATTATGCTGTTTATTGGCTCACAAGCTGAAACTGTGTGTTGTATGTGATGTTTACATCTAAAACATTATTTCAGTGCCTTTCTTATCTACATAAACATCTTGCCAATTAGTAACAGTCAATACAAAATACGCGAGTATAACATAACCATTCATCACACTTTACCTGTAGTTTATATGTGTTATTCCTCACAGTGTAAAGATTACTATTATATAAATATGGCTACTTATGTCCATGACTGTTATGGCATTCATGTGATGGAATAGTTATTTGTTGTATAAAGTGTTTATCTTAAAGTGACACTATACATATGGCACACATGGCACCAATATGAAAAATATTATAGTTATGATTATCAATATGAAATATGACATGTAAAAATATGTAACTCCTTCTTTCTATGGGGTCAGGTACAGTGAGGGGGGGAAAAGTATTTGATCCCCTGCAGATTTTGAATGTTTGCCCACTGTCAAAGAAATTATCAGTCTATAATTTTAATGGTAGGTGTATTTTTACAGTGACAGAATAACAAAACAAAATAATTGATTTGCATGTCCACTGAGTGAAATAAGTATTTGATCCCCTATCAATCAGCAAGATTTCTGGCTCCTACGTGTCTTTTATACAGGTAACGGGCTGAGATTAGGAGCACTCTCTTAAAGGGAGTGCTCCTAATCTCAGCTCGTTACCTGTATAAAAGACACTTCTCCACAGAAGCAATAAATCAATTAAATTCCAAACTCTCCACCATGGCCAAGACCAAAGAGCTGTCCAAGAATGTCAGGGACAAGATTGTAGACCTACACAAGGCTGGAATGGGCTACAAGACCATTGCCAAGCAGCTTGGTGAGAAGGGGACAACAGTTGGTGAGATTATTTGCAAATGGAAGAAACTCAAAATAGCTGTCAGTCTCCCTTGGTCTGGTGCTCCACGCAAGATCTCACCTCGTGGAGTTTCAATGATCATGAGAACGGTGCGGAATCAGCCCAAAACTATCAGGGATGATCTTGTTTATGATCTCAAAGCAGCTGGGACCATAGTCACCAAGAAAACAATTGGTAACACTACGCCATGAAGGACTGAAATCCTGCAGCGCCCGCAAGGTGCCCCTGCTAAAGAAAGCACATGTGCAGGCCCATCTAAAGCTTGCCAATTTACATCTGAATGATTCAGAGGAGAATTGGGTGAAAGTTTATTGGTCAGATGAGCCCAAAATCAAGCTCATTGGCATCAACTCAACTCGCCTTGTTTGGAGGAGGAGGAATGCTGCCTATGACCCCAAGAACACCAACCCCACCGTCAAATATGGAGGTGAAAACATTATGCTTTGGGGGTGTTTTTCTGCTAAGGGGACAGGAAAACTGCACCACAATGTACCGTCAAATCTTGGGTGAGAACCTCTTTCTCTTAGTGAGGTGATTGAAAATGGGTCATGGGGGGGGGGTATTCCAGCATGACAATGACCCAAACCACACAACCAAGGCAACAAAGGAGTGGCTCAAGAAGAAGCGCATTAAGGTCCTGGAGTTACCTAGCCAGTCTCCAGACCTTAATCCCCTAGGAAATCTGTGAAAGGAGCTGAAGGTTTGAGTTGCCAAACATCAGCCTTGAAACCTTAATGACTTGGAGAGGATCTGCAAAAAGGAGTGGGACATAATCCCTCCTGAGATGTGTACAAACCTGGTGGCCAACTACAAAAAACATCTGAACTCTGTGATTGCCAACAAGGGTTTTGCCACCAAGTACTAAGTCGAAGGGGTCAAATACTTATTTCATTCATTGACATGCAAATCAATTTATAACTTTTTTGACATGCGTTTTTCTGGATTTTTTATTTTTTTTTTGTTATTCTGTCTCTCCCTGTTTAATACACCTTCCATTAAAATTATAGACTGATCATTTCTTTGTCAGTAGGCAAACGTTCAAAATCAGCAGGGGATCAAATAATTTTTTTCAAAAATTATATTTTTTCTTCTTTTTTCTTTATATTTTGTATAATAAAAACCAGAGGCTTGAGCATAGCCCTCCCATTATGATAATAGAGGTTACTGACCGTCTAACGGCATCAGATGGTGAATGGTCATTTCTGTTTTAAAAGATCTACATAGATACAAAAATTATTCTGCAATGTTACACATCACTTGAGCTGGACAGAAATTGAACATGCAACAAAGCCACGTAAACTAAAGTCGTTACTGAGCACTTGGTGAACAAATGTCTGTTACTAAACAGGTGTTAACTTTTAATATGTCTGGAAAAATCCTGCCCATAAACATGCCCTCCTCTGATCACAGTTCCACTCTAGTTTTCATCGTCTTCAGCAATGCTAGCATGTTACCCTAGGTACTTGGCACTTTCCAACGTTAACGTTTATTGTGCATATTAAAAGTTAAAAACACACTCTAGGAGAAATACACAATGTGTCTGTTACATTTGACAAATAACACACACATATATGTACTAGTTTGTGTTATTGTGTGTTTCTTTTTACTAGTTTTGTACTGATAGAAATGTTCAAACTCTTAAAGCATCACTCATAGCTTCATAAGAGTAAGCAGTCAATCCCCCCAACGTAAGCAGTCAATCCGTTTGCTAACAGTTTCACTTCTTAACTGGGGTTTCTGCCTCTCTGCACCTGAAAGTGAGAGCTGAAAGCTCCTGCATGGAGCTCTCATGGACTCCTCTCCTTAGCGCAGGCTCCTCTTCGCTATCTTCTGTCGGGCTTAACTTAGGGAGGATTGCTTTCAGCAGAGGCAGGGAGTGGCACTGGCAAACCCTTGGTAAGAAGTCACACTATTAGCAAACAGCCAATAATGCAGTGGTTATGGTGTGCAGGTTGTTCTTTTAACTAGTGTATAATAGGAATGCTGTGACATTTCTTACTAATTATTTTACATCTATATCCATCTACTCCTCCTGATTTGATATATATGGCATTAGTTGCAAGTTATGTAAATGCAGTAAAAAACATTTTCAAAATGCAAATAAAAATAACAGTATAGAACATCTGCTAAGAAGTTTTTGAATGATTCTTTACTCTCTTCTACAACTTTGATCTTTGAGGATGACTGAGTAGCGATAGAGAGCATTCCCCAATCCACCTTAAGAAGTAAACATCTTTTAATGCTGCACTTAACTGAAATCCCACATTGATAAATTCATCATTTTCAACTTCAATTTCGCTAGCATAATCCCCTGTGGATTTTCTGTTTAGATATAATGGAGCTCTCAGACTTAGAGAAGTAAATAATAGCCTCTCTCTGTATACATAAATATACAAAATAGAACACTAACAATTTTAGTCCATATATATGTTTACTTTTGTATTTAAATATGTAAATCACCAGGGTACAACCTACAGTGATTAACAAAAAGATAAAAGAGTATTAATGTGTGTTTATAGAATATATATATATACAGAGGGCCCTTGCACTCCAACTTATAAAAAAACAGTACCTGGTGCTCTGGTGGCTCAGATGTAGATAAAGAAAGGATACCGGCACTCAAGGAATTTCAAAAGTTTACTTTTCAATGTGCATCTGAAATCGACGTTTCAGCTCCTCTAGGGAGCTTTCATCAGGACATAGTGTCTATGATGTCTATGTCCTGATGAAAGCTCCCTAGAGGAGCTGAAACGTTGGATAATTGTCCCAGTTATGCCCTCTCCCATTTTATTCCAATTCTCTCTGCTTACATATATTTTTACTATCTCCCAAGATTTTATATTGTATCTACTTATTTCAGGCATATTTTTACGTTATTCTTTGTCTATCCTCTTTAGACATTTCTGTTTTTACTACCACCTCTCAATGTTGCACTCTTCCCCTTGGACTTCCCTAACGTTTTATAAAAATAAAATGCCGTAGCCTCCTTCTATATTTGTATTATTTGTTCTGAGTAATATTGAACATGGTAAATGACATTGCAGATTGGAGTTAGAGATTCCTGTTGTCATATTGAAGTCCACAATACCCAATATATATACCTCTATTCATTCTTTATTTTTGTGCAGCATTGGTCCCCTTTAACTTACAGTGCACTGCAAGATTCCAATATGTCCATTGCTGATGTTGTCAAAAATGAAATTACACAAATGAGCTAAGTCTTCTGCATCATATACATAACATACGTTCACAACCACCACCCCATGTTTAGAACAAATTACATGGGGATATGTTTAATTAAATCCTAGATGTTGTTTAGACTGTTAACCCGTGTTCATAATAATTTATTTTCAATATTTGCTGAGAACCTCTGACATTCTCCTAATATAGTCTCTTTAACTTTAATAGGGACTTGACTCCCAAGTAGTAAAGTTGTCAAACAAGCAATATTATACATTGATCTCAGCAGACTGCTGAGATATCCTACTTAGAAAAGCTTGTTAGTTCGCAAACGTTAAATCAGAGACTATTTCGGTATATGTACAAGGGAATGGCTTTTATGGATTTCTCTTGAAAGTGACTAATTGTCAGTATGAGATTTAGGAAAAACAAGGACGAGCAAAAAAAAAAGAAAAAATAAGTAGAATACAACTATTGTATTTCTCTATCCCAGTATAGTATTTATATTTATATATGCAAGGTTATTTTATAAGATAAAATTAGAAAATTACATAGTAAAATTGTTGAAATGTTAGGGAATAATAAATAAATATTCCTAGAAAGGAAAAAAAAGCTAGATTTAAAAACATTTTTAAACTGTGATTTTGTGCTTTTCCAGATACATATCTATGTAAAGTTTGTGGTTAATAGGACACACTTAAACACACTTTACTTTGAAGAATAATTTTGTTTTATGTCATGCGCCTGTCCTTTTCTTTCATTTAATCGTAGTTTGACATAGTTATTATTATTATTATTATTATTGCCATTTATATAGCGCCAACGGATTCCGTAGCGCTTTACAATATTAAAGAAGCCTTTTGCTGGAGATGCCGGGGATTGAACCCGGGACCTACGTAGTTAGGGTTTCAATGCAATGCCACACAGATAACATGTATTTTACTATAGGTTGTATGGGACGTTAGCTGTTGTTAAAGGGTTAATCCAAGCACTATGACCACCTTAGTGTAACTCCACTTCTGGCCGCTTCATGGGGCCTTCATCAGTCAGCCCGGATCAAAAGTTTTGGCTTTTGTCAATTCTGTGCCTATTTTGATGCACAGACGCTCATTGATTGGCTGAGAGTGTTCAGCTGACGTTCTAAGCCAGTTAATGAGTGCCAGGATCTACATCTGGCTTCTACAAAAGCTGGATGTCTTAGATTTGCTCACATAGATTATCAGCAGCACAGTGGAACCCAGGTAAGAGGGGATTCAGCAAAAATATGACTGAGGCCAGGGTACTCGTGGCATCATAACCACTACAGCAGGCTGTACTGATTATGATAGATGGAGCAACCCTTTAAGGTTTTTCCCCAGTTTGGAGGCAATTGTTAAAGCTGTATTCCTGCACAGGTAAATAAAGGGGTAAAAACCCTTTATTTACTTACCTGATCCCAGTGCCAATGTCCCTCATAGCTGGGTCAATGCTACGTCCCCTCTGACGTCACGTGACGAGCAGGCGCTAATGCGCATTCACGCCTAAGGCTGCCTGTGCATTAGCCTCCCCATACGAAAGCATTGAATCATTCCTATCAGGACGTCCAGCGTCAGAAACCGGACCAAAGTTCTGTTTCAATCCAGGAAACCCTCTAGTGACTGTCTAGTAGACAGCCACTAGAGGCTGACTTGGTGCTGCAATGACGTGGTCTGGGTGCCTACAGTGTCCCTTTAAGTTGTTTTTGGGTTAGTGAAAGCCTTTGACTCCAGCAAAAATTGAAACTCTAAATAGTAGTTAGAGGTTTTTCATAGAGAATATTGAGGGCTGTGAACTGATACTTACCGACTGTCTTTATCTAGCTGGTAACTCACTATTAGTGAAATTTTACAGTCTGTAAACATCCGCTACTCTTAAACAGTAACAGCAGTCATTTTACCAAGTAGTGACTGGCCAGTAAAAGTAGCAACAAAATTGGAAACAAGCCTGTAATGTCTTATTTGAATTTTATGTCTCAGTATTAATGGCCAGTGTTATTTTACTATAACATTTGAAAATGAAGGTGTTGAATCCATTCCTGTTTTAGAAACGATAAAAACAATTCAGTTCATGCGCTATGTAGCCCAAGGGAGAGATTCTATATCCTTTCTAGTTGGGATAATGAGTTGTATTTTGTTAATGGGTCTTTTGCAATACAAAATGTCCATTAAAAAGGAAGTAGCATTTGATAATTACTCATTAGCGGATTGACAACAGTACCAATACATCTATTGAATCATACAATATAGGCAATGTCACTGGCTTGTTCAAAGGCTTTAAGAAAGCATTTGAGATGGCTTTAAAATGAAATGCTAATAATCCGATACCTACCTTAAACAATATGTGTATCCAGTTCCATCATGGGTCCTTAAAGGGACACTATAGTCACCAGAACAACTGCAGCTTTATGCAGTTTTTCTGGTGTGTATATCCTGACCCTGCAGACATTTTAATGTAAACACTATCTTCTCAGAAAAAAGACAGTGTTTTCATTACAGCCTAGGGACACCTCCAGTGGCCACTCCTCAGACAGCTGTCAGAGGTGCTTCCTGGGTCAATGCTGCAAACCGTGCATGGAGGCGCTGAACTCTCCCCATTGAGATGCATGGAGGCGTTGAACTGTCCCCATAGAGATGCACTGATTAAATGCATCTCTATGAAGAGATGCTAATTGGCGCAGAGCAGCATTTTGCCGCCCATGCCCTATAGCCTTCCACTGTTTTCCTATGGATTGCATTGGATTGGCTGGGATCATCAAGTTTGATGATCTCAGCCAAGAGTGCGGAGCCAGTCACAAGCGGATGTGCGTGGTGCTGGAAAAAGAGTAATTCACCTTTTCAAAACCATTTGTTATTGTGAATGTCAGGTATAAGTGATATATCATGTATAATATTGTGTGATTCACCTTTTCAACCAGTGGCAAAAGGGGCAGGGGGGCTAAACATCTATTTAGACCTATAGTGTCAGGAATACAAATTATTGACACTATAGTGCTCTTTTAAAGGGACACTATAGTCACAAAAATGATTTTAGCTTATTAAACCAGTTCTTGTGTATAGATCATGCCCAAGAAGTCTCACTGCTCAATTATCTGTCATTTAGGAGTTATATCATTTTTGTTTTTATGTATGCAGGCCTAGCCACACCTCCCCTAGCTGTGACTGAAACAGCCTGCTTAAAAAAAAATAAAAAAATAAAGTTGTATTTTCAATCAGATGTTAATTGAACTTTAATCACACACAGAAGTCGCCTTAATGCCCTCTTACCTGGGCCGCACTGGGATGCTGGGCTAACTCGCTCTAGAAGGGTATTAACAGTGCAGGAGATAAGACGTGCAATAGTGGAAGTTTAAACATTAGATCTCACTTTACAGGAAGTGTTTAAGAAGACTGTGTAAGTTACATGCAGGAAGTGTGACTAGAGCTGCATAAAAAAAAGTGAATTAACTTCTAAAGTATTATTATTATTATTATTTATAGGTTAGAAAAGTAGGTTACTAGAATAGTTTTCACTAAAGGCTTAGTGCTTTTGTGTTTTGGATGATAATTGCAGGAGAGAAAACAAGGTGCGGGGAGGAAAAGCTATTAGGTTTAATTGGTATGCTTTTATGAAGAAGTGAGTTTTCAATGATTTTTTGAAGGAATGGAGACTGGGCGAGAATCTAATGGAGCAGGGAAGTTCCATAGAAAAGTCTTTGAGGTGAGCATCAGAGGTGGAAGCACGAACAGAGGATATACACTGGTCTTCAGCAGACCATCGGAGTCTAGATGGGACATACTTGTGTATTAGGGAGGATATGAGAATTGAACAGTGAGACTGTAGGGGGCATGATCTATACATCCAAACTGCTTAATTAAGCTAAAGGTGTTTTGGTGACTATAGTGTCCCTTTAATAAAAAAGCAAAATAGCAAAATAAATATTAAATATATGGCATTTCATAAGCATTTTGTAAATAAATAAATTTAAAAAAAGACTATTTAAAATTCAACTGCGAAAAAAAAACATTTTGTGGATAAAATTCAGATTTTAACATTGTACTTCGTTTGGTGCTTCTGTGGCTCACAGATAATTGACTGTAATTTTTTTGTTTGTTTTCAAATTAATCTATTGAAATGTTTTTCCATTTTACAATATGAGTATAACAAGGGACAGAGGGAATTACAATATGGGGAAAACAGCAGGGGTGAACAGCCCCCCCGACTCTAGATAAATGTTGAATTGACAGTGTTTTCATCTTGAATATCTTTCATCTGCCTGACTTCTGCCCATTGCACAAAATTATCTCCTAATCTGGGAGATCTGATAATGTTACATATTTCATACAATGATGTCACATTATTATTGTTATTGTGAAATCAAAAATCTTAAACTGGTGAATTAGTTTCACATGTAACAACAAGTAAATTTTTTTTTTAAAGGAAAGCTGAAATGTATTGTTATACAAAATGTTATCACTGCTTTTATGATGTATGCATACAGGAACATACCTCTATTTCTAAACAAATTATTTAAAATGTGGAGCACTTAAAGCAATATTGCTACCTTATTACCTTCAGTAGATTGATTTGCTCTACTGCCTCATTTAATAAGTGTACATAAAGTGCTTTTAGTCCAAAGTGCATACAATAAAGTGCAATTCTGGCTTTGCCTGCAACATTGCAAAATGCTTCCACATCAAAACGTGCATATGATAAAGAACAATTTTGGTAAAAATGTTTCCACCAAAAACAATGTATCACTCAGCAAAAAAGATTATGTCCTGCACAATGGCTCAACCGACTTTTGCTCATTGAGGAACATTGGGGACCTGAAGCACATGCATGGAAGGTGGCATGTGTGCATCCAAGCTTCCCCTTAGGATAGCATTGCATTCAATGTTTTCCTGTGGGCTTCTGTGTCGTGTGCTTGAGTTTCAGTCAATGCATTGGCAGCTCCTATGTTGGCTGTTTGGAAGACAGCTGCTAGAGTTGGATTGAGACCTGCAATGTAAATATTGCAGTTCCTAAAAGACCTGCAGTGTTTGACATTGTACGGTTAAAAGGACAGAACCAATGCACCCAGACCACTCAATTGAGATCATGGTGGTCAAGCTCAAGTGATCTGGGTGATTATAGTGTTCCTGTAAGTCCTCTTGGGTCAGATGCACATCTTACCAACCAAGAACTGTGCAATCAAGTGATGGTGTGCGTTCACGAATTCTGGCATCCTGCATGAGTGACACGTATCTAAAAAATACTCTCTGGGGTGGTATTAGACATTCACACTATGCATGGTCTTAAAGCAGACAAGAGGCACTTCTGACCAGAAAGGTTAAACATGCTCGCCTCTATATAAGAAAATAAACCAATATAAACCAGGAAATGCACTAAATAGAGTAACTATCTTTAGATTTTTTTTATTTTTTATATCCTTTATATAAATATAATGACAATTGTTCTTTAATGCCTATTTGCTTTGAGGTCCATAATTTTTAAGCACATTATTTTCAGTTTTCTTATAGTTTGCATTTTGGCCTCTGGTAATAATGTCTGTTTTATTTCAGGATATTCAAGCTGAGATAGATGCCCACAATGACATCTTTAAGAGTATTGATGGTAACCGTCAGAAAATGGTGAAAGCCCTGGGAACCTCGGAGGAAACTGCATTACTGCAACATAGACTTGATGATATGAACCAACGATGGCATGATTTGAAAGCCAAGTCAGCAAACATCAGGTCAGTGTTTCTATTAACTTATTTCCTAGCAATCTAGTTTTATATAAAACATTTTATCAAGAAGCTAAGGTGTGCGATTCACTGAAGTTAGAATTCAAGGTGAATTTAAAGTGAATGTACTATATGGTCAAAATAGCCAAACAGGGAAAAAAAATAGTGAGTAAGCTAAACTTTCAATTTGGCTATTCTGGCCTTAAATTTGAAATTCACTTAGTATTTTTACTTTTGTAAATAATTTGTTGTTTTTTTTAGTACAATTTTTGACTTTCAGAGAACTGAGGAGAAAGGTCATTGTGACTTTTAGAAAAGGAATAAGGAGAAGCGTCACTGTCACTTTCAGAGAAGTGACAATACCTCTTTAAAATTCAATTTCTATATAAAATACAGTAATTATCACTGTGGCTTGCTATTACAATTACCATACCATCTTAAGGCCAAACAGAAAAGAAATGTGTGAATTCTACTTGAAAAGCAAATGGTGTTCTCAAGGTTGTGTGTTAAACTGCATCCATTGCTAAGGGTACCTGCAGAAATGCACGATTAACACACAGTGGCGGATCCAGGGAGGGGGCAACGGGCCCCCCCCTCCCCCGAGAAATCCGCCGGTCTCCCTCTCCCATCACATGCAGGTGGTAGCCCTGCAAATTGCCTGCGGACCGGGGAGGGAGATCAGAGATCTCCCTCCCCGGTCCGCAGGCACTGTGCTGGCGGCCGGCAGGGGAGGGAGGAAGTGAGAGAGAGGACCCGGAAGCTCAGGCTGCAGCTCCTCCGAGTCCTCCTCTCGTGAGATTTGGAGCGTTGCCGCAGTTACCACGGCAACGCTCCAAATCTCGCGAGAGTGAACTCCAGCCCTGGAGCGCGGGCTAGAGTTCACGCTCCCCACTGAGACCACCAGGTTATCACCACTGGGACCACCAGGGAATCACCACTGGGACCACCAGGGACTAAGAAATGTCCCCCCATCTCCTCAATAAAGGTAAGAAGGGAGGGGGGACATAATGAATATTTATATTGAATTAAATAAAAAAATATATATTATAAAAAAAAAAGCCCCCCCCTACCCTTATCACACACACTCTACACACACTGCCCCCTAACACACACACTGCCCCCATACACACACACTGCCCCCCACACACACACACACTGCCCCCATACACACATACTGCCCCCCATACACAAACACTGCCCCCCATACACACATACTGCCCCCCATACACACACACTGCCTGTGAGGAACTGACTCTGCTGGGTTTCGAACCCTGGTTTACATGGTGCTAAACCTTTTCCTTACCAGTACACCAGCCTGCCTTACCTGAGATCTGATACTATTGTTTGTAGAGTCAAGGTTATCAGTGACAACTCACTTCAGCTGTGTCTGGTCAGGTGTCTGGTCCTTGGCCTATAAAAGCCACTTCCTGTCTCTGTACCTTTGCCAGATTATTGTGGTTCCTGTACTCTCTAATCCAGCGTGTTCCTGTTTCTCCTTCCTGTTGCTGAATTTGGACTGTTTTGACTTTGCTGCTTCTCCTTCCCACTGACCTCGGCTTGCCTGACTACGATTATCATCTTTCTGTTCCAGTCTCCCATCTCTGCTTAAGACCAGAAGGCCACTCAAGGCTCAGGGGCTCAACCACCTGGGTAACGAGTGGCTACCTCT
The DNA here is from genome assembly GCA_933207985.1 of Pelobates cultripes. NCBI lineage: Eukaryota > Metazoa > Chordata > Amphibia > Anura > Pelobatidae > Pelobates > Pelobates cultripes. The sequence continues at coordinate 174,266,995 of OW240913.1, forward strand.
GGCAGAAAACATTGCTGATCTGGCTACTGGACTCCAAAACTTTGTAACATCAATATCATTACACTGCCCCCCATACACACACTCTACACACATACACTACCCGATACACACACACTGCTACCCATACACACACACTGCCGTCCCATACACACACATACACTGCAATACTCACACACACACACTGCAACTGTTACACATATACACTGCCACCCTCACACACACTACAACCCTCACACACACACACACATTGCTCACACACTGTCCCCCTCACACACACACACTGCACCCCTTACACATTGCACCACTCACACACACCACTGCTCCTATGCCCTACTACTGCCCCATTTCCCTGAAGATCTCAGGTAAGTTGTCAAACTGTTCTTAAACGGTTTGACTACTTACTCTGGGAGGGGGTCCCGGCACTATTGACACCATAACCACTACACTGAGCTGTAGTGGTTATTGTGTCTGGATTATTTATTTAAATAATCTACAAGTGCCCCTCCCGAGATCAGGCTCTGGATCCGCCACTGTTAACACATTGCTTGTTTGTGGTTTTTTGCATGGCAAGCTGGGAATTCTTGGACAGGTGAAAATTATTTCTTGAGTTGCCTTCCAAAATCCAACTTGAGATATTAAGTTGATGCTCAACAGTATTCTTTCTACTTGCAGTGTGGGGAGTTTCATTGTGTTTGGTCTCCTCACAATCTTATTTATTTATAACTTTATATTTTTAACAATCATTTTATATCATTTTGTTCTAGCACCTGTTGCATACATTATATCTGAAATGAGTATTCTTTGAGAGGTTTGGTTTTTAAAAATAATTAAGGCAGTAAATGTGTTCATTCTGTTTTTCTTTTAATTGTTTCCAGTGTTGTAAATAATCTTTTGGAAGTATTGCAGGCATATAAGTAGTAGTATTGATTTATTTCTAAAACTCCAGCATATTTAGTTTTTCTGTGCCATGCTTTTTTGAAGTCATGGCTAGGAGTAAATTCATTGAAGTCATGTGTGGTTTTTACCTTATTTGGTTTTAGTGCAAGTGAACCGTGCACGTTCATGTTTGCTTTGGCACGCCAGCAGGAAACCTGAAATTATTTAGTTTACATCTCTTATGTTTTCTCTTTGCTAAAGTTTAAAACTGACAAAATGGTGGCATGATCTACCTGCTATCCTATAAAGGTTTGTTTGAGGTTTAAATTAACCTGTTGACATTCCAAACAGTGTATTGAAAATGGTAATATATGCATGTTATGACATTTAATAAGAGCTGCATCCATTCAAGTTTCTTACTAGCGTTATCTATCCTTTACCATTTTGAAACTAATGAAAATATGAATTTTGCTAGAGGCCTTTAACTTGTGAGGTCATTGTCCCCTTATACAATATAGCCACCGATGTAAAGTATCAGCTGCATTAATCTAAGTAGACAGTTGTCTTGTTTAATTGGAAACGCTTATTGAAAATACACACTTCAGGGCTGAAATAAAATTGCTGATGCCATGTTTAATATAAAACAAAATGAAGCAGTGATGGTAAGAGTTTTGATCAAAACCAAAAGGGAAACATGAACTGATACGTAAAAAAAGCTTTCATAATATAAAAATAATTTTTTAAAAATATATGTATTGGTTCAAAATCTTATAATGGACTTCCAAATTACTATTTTCCTCAGTAAATCTCCTCAGGAGAAGAATATATTTTCTATTTACAATTGGACTTGTAACACACTTAAAGCCCACCACTGATAACCTTTTAATGTTGCTTCCTTCACAGAACTCACTTGGAGGTGAGTGCAGAAAAATGGAATCGCTTGTTGAAATCTCTGGAAGATCTAATCCTCTGGTTAGATGCTAGAGGCGAAGAACTGAAAAAGCAAATGCCTGTGGGGGGAGATGTTCTAACAGTACAACAACAGTATGACTACTGCAAGGTAAGGCTCTTGTAACTAAGGAAGCTATCACAGCGAAATGCGTTTCCACGGTGTTTGCACACGCAGGACTTTATATTAGATGCACTTTTGTTGTTTTTACATTTGTTTTTGATGTTATAATAAATGTAATATCTGTAGCACTGTTGCCAGTACTTTATTACAACAAGGATCAAGTTATACAGCGGGGGGAAATGCCACCCCACAAATTGACACTAGGTGCATAACCTATTTACATTTACCAAGGATTGTTACCATCTGCACTATTTGTTGTTATCTCTGTTTTTATCTTTTATATACTGCTGTTTTAACATCGCTATTTTATTGCATACTGTAAGGGGGTAAGATACTCGTTGCCACACAATGCAGGGCCAGCCTCGGGGGGCCCTGAGGTGGCCGCCTCCTGGGCCCCCCAGGAGAAAAGGCTGGCCCTGTGGATACATACTGGTTCGCAGGGCCGGCCGGGCCTCCTGGTGGGCTGGGCCCGGTCGCAGCCGCGACCCCTGCGACCCTGGTATGTACGCCACTGCGTTTAGGCGTGTGTGAGGGGGGGGACAGCATTTTGGCTCTGTGTTTTGGAGGTAAGAAGTTATGCCATTTGTTAAAAAGCAGGGAACTGGAGGGTGGGTTTAAAAGTGTAAATTTATGGCAGTATGTCTGTGTATGTATGTCAGTATGTCTGCCAGTGTCAGTGTCTGTGTCAGACTGTCAGTATGTCTGTCAGTGTATGTGTCTGTGTGTGTATGTCAGTATGTCTGTCAGTGTATGTGTCTGTCTGTGTGTATGTCAGTATGTATGTTTCAGTATGTCAGTGTATGTGTCTCTGTCAGTATGTCTATTAGTGTATGTATCTGTGTCAGTATGTCTGTCAGTGTTTGTGTATGTGTCTGTATGTCTGTCAGTGTATGTGTCTATCCCTGTGTGTATGTCAGTATGTCAGTGTGTGTAGGTCAGTATGTCTGTCACTGTATGTCTCTGTGTATGTGTGTTAGTATGTCTGGCAGGGTCCAGGGGCCCCAAGCAAATGGTTTCCCAGGGTCCGGTCAATTTTAAAGACGGCCCTGACTGTTGCAGTCTGTGAACTTTGCAGAATTTGCAAAGACCTCCAATGGTTACATTGCGATGGATGTCCGCAGAGGGAGGTGGCAGGGAAATGAGTTCTAATTACCCGAACCTGTCCCTCGTGGGTGCTCTTCATCTTGCCTGGAGCACTGAGGTCTATGGAGGATCTGCGTGTGCATTGAGGTCTATGGAGGATCCAGCAAGACTTCCTTAGACAGAGCCAATTCCCTGCAGCCATTACTAGTGACAGCTGTTGGCATTGACACTGTAGCTCTATGTCTAAGAAAGCCAGGCATAGGAAAAATAGATAAGACAAAGTAGTCCCTACTTTGTCTTATGTTTTTAGTTAGAAATAGATTAAAACTGAAAAATAAGAAAGACACAGTATGATAGAAGAAGAGAAGGGGAAGCAATTGAGAAATGATAAGTACGGCGAGACAGTGCTTTTTTAGAATAACTATAGAATAACTTCCCCACGTAAATAAAATACTCAAAAATGAAAGAATCTGGTACATATTTCAAACTATGAAAAAGGACACTGTGTCATCTTTCTTTCTTTCTTTCTTTCTTTCTTTCTAATTAAAAGGATCATGCTACTAATTGAACAACAATTTCCTTAATTCCTTTCTATTTGTTTGAACTGTTCTCCTTTGTTGAAGACCACAGCCATTTTAATTTGGAGCTCTCTGCTGGCATCTTGTGTAATGTAAGTATTGATTTTCTGCTGGAGCACCATCTGATAAGTCTTAAGTTTGCATAATTAAAGGAACCACAAGAGAAAGGAACATAAAATTGCAGTAGAGCGGGTAAACTTCATTCCAAGGAGTTAAGTACCTTTTTGATTAAACCTGCATTCCAGTTTTTCTCTTGGGTATGACAAATCTCATTATGTGGTACATTACTCAACAAACAAGCACGAACAAAAATACAAAACAAAACACTACACTACTGTTTTAACAGATTCATAATGTTTGGCATTTTATAAAGTGACTGATTTCTTTAATCTCTAATTAACAGTATGAGTATTTTGTCCTTCCGAGATAGATAAAATGAGTACCGTATATACTCGTGTATAAGTCGATCTCATGTATAAGTCGAGTGCAGTTTTGTGACCAACAATTGTGAAATATGCTATGCCTTGTGGATAAGTCGAGGGTAAAACTTGGGGCTATGAAATTCTGTGATTTTTATAATTATATACACACACACTCATACAAACACACACTCTGCATTATATACACACACACATACAAACACACACTCTGCATTATATACACACACTCTGTGTATATAATGCAGAGTGTGTATATAATGTAGTGTGTGTGAACTGGGTGGGGGGAGGGCATTTTTATTATTTTAATTTTATTTATTTTAATATTATTTTTCTATTTTATTTTTTTTTTGTCCCCCCCCTACCTGCTTGTTAACTGGTCAGGGAGGGGGGCTATCTTAATCCCTGGTGGTCCAGTGGCATGGGCTGTGAAGTGGGGGCCGGCAGGAAGCATTTACTTTCCTGCAGCTCCTGTCAGCTCCTTTCTCCACCGTTCCGGTCAGCTCCACTGTAAGTCTCGCGGTCTGGTTGCCGCGCGGATCGTTGCCATGGCTCTGACGGCCGCGGCTCTCTAAATTGCCATAATACAGACAGTGACTCGAGTATAAGTCGAGTGGGGGTTTTTAAGCACAAAAAATTTGCTGAAAAACTAGACTTATACTCGAGTATATACTGTAATAGTAACATCTCTGAATGTCTCACGACGTACTTAGAAATCAGCGTAATCTGAATATATGTATCTTTACTCGTTAAATAATTTGTTATTATTAAATGGGATCTTACAGTTGCAAGAAAAAGTATGTGAACCCTTTGGAATGATATGGATTTCTGCACAAATTGGTCATAAAATGTGATCTGATCATCATCTAAGTCACAACAATAGACAATCACAGTCTGCTTAAACTAATAACACACAAAGAATGAAATGTTGCTATGTTTTTAGTGAACACACCTTGTAAACATTCACAGTGCAGGTGGAAAAAGTATGTGAACCCCTAGACTAATGACATCTCCAAGAGCTAATTGGAGTGAGATGTCAGCCAACTTGAGTCCAATTAATGAGATGAGATTGGAGGTGTTGGTTACAGCTGCCCTGCCCTATAAAAAACACACACCAGTTCTGGGTTTGCTTTTCACAAGAAGCATTGCCTGATGTGAATGATGCCTCGCACAAAAGAGCTCTCAGAAGACCTACGATTAAGAATTGTTGACTTGCATAAAGCTGGAAAGGGTTATAAAAGTATCCTCAAAAGCCTTGCTGTTCATCAGTCCACAGTAAAACAAATTGTCTATAAATGGAGAAAGTTCACCACTGCTGCTACTCCCCCTAGGAGTGGCCATCCTGTAAAGATGGCTGCAAGAGCACAGCACAGACTACTCAATGAGGTGAAAAAGAATCCTAGAGTGTCAGCTAAAGATTACAAAAGTCACTGGCAAATGCTAACATCCCTGTTAGCGAATCTACAATACGTAAAACACTAAACAAGAATGGATTTCATGGGAGGATACCACAGAGGAAGCCACTGCTGTCCAAACAAAACATTGCTGCATGTTTACAGTTTGCACAAGAGCACCTGGATGTTCCACAGCAGTACTGGCAAAATATTCTGTGGACAGATGAAACCAAGTTGAGTTGTTTGGAAGAAACACACAACACTATGTGTGGCGAAAAAAAGGCACAGCACACCAACATCAAAACCTCATCCCAACTGTGAAGTATGGTGGTGGGGGCATCGTGGTTTGGGGCTGCTTTGCTGCATCAGGGCCTGGACGGATTGCTATCATCGAAGGAAAAATGAATTCCGAAGTTTATCAAACTTAAGGCCATCTGTCTACCAGGTGAAGCTCAACAGAAGATGGGTGTTGCAACAGGACAATGACCCAAAGCATAGAAGTAAATCAACAACAAAATGGCTTAAACAGAAGAAAATACGCCTTCTGAAGTGGCCCAGTCAGAGTCCTGACCTCAACCCGATTGAGATGCTGTGGCATGACCTCAAGAAAGCGATTCACACCAAACATCCCAAGAATATTGCTGAACTGAAACAGTTCTGTAAAGAGGAATGGTCAAGAATTACTCCTGACCGTTGTGCACGTCTGATCTGCAACTACAGGAAACGTTTGGTTGAAGTTATTGCTGCCAAAGGAGGTTCAACCAGTTATTAAATCCAAGGGTTCACATACTTTTTCCACCTGCACTGTGAATGTTTACATGGTGTGTTCAATAAAAACATGGCAACATTTCATTCTTTGTGTGTTATTAGTTTAGGCAGACTGTGATTGTCTATTGTTGTGACTTAGATGATGATCAGATCACATTTTATGACCAATTTGTGCAGAAATCCATATCATTCCAAAGGGTTCACATACTTTTTCATGCAACTGTACCGTAAATAGAGCTCTCAAGTTACCTAAAGATGTAGGTTTATGTTTCTTATAGTTATCTATGTGCATAATGATCTGTTAGTATGGCTAACCTTAATAACTTAGGTATTACTGAATTACATTTTCCAGGCTTTTCGGACAGCCTATTAAGTATTAAAGTTGTGTTTTACATGTACACATTTTAGCGGGTTATTAATGTACTTACTACTGCGTTAGAGTTCCTGTCTGACCGCAGGATCATATAAACCTCAAGTCTTGAAGATTGCTGTAATGGAGTCTTGCTTTCATTCTCTAGATTCAACTTAACATTGGTGAAAGTAGTGTGTGTATTTGCCAAAATCCTGATTTTTAGGAGGCTATGGACAAAAATATAATTTTTTCATCACAGATAAAAGTTATAGGGTAAGCCAGACAGTTAAAGGGGGTGCAGGTTTCTGAGAATAGGGAGAGTCTTTAAAACAATGTAAGTCCACAATATCTTCTTTACCTAGGAAGCCTTGGCTTGGAATGATGTTTTGCATAAGATGTGTATTTGCAGTTTTAATACCTGGAGTGTCCCTTATAAAGCAATCCCATGGCTTGTTTGTTTCATTATCATGTAGAGTGTCCATTTTGCCAACCCACAAGAAGTAACAATTCAAGATGCAGACATTTAAAGGGTAATATGCACAAATATCTGTCAACTGTGATTGTTAGTGAAAGTTTGAGGTCAGCTCCCAATGGAGAATTGTCATGTTCTGTATGGAAATGTCTTGAGTAGGATGGGATAATTATTATGCAAAACAGAAAATACAGTGATAAATGGACCCCTATTGTGTCTTTTATAATTTACCCTTATAACTTTCATTTCCATCTACTTAACAGACTGAACCAATATTATACAATGCCCTTTCCCGACTGTGTACATGGAAGGAGCGCTATCTGCACTACTCAGTATTTTAATAACATCAAAAATAACAGTTATTTTGTAATGTAACTTTTTCCTGATTGCAACCTGTTTCCTGTAAAACCTTATTTGTGATTTCTGTTTAACAATGTCAAGCTTGTTTAAAACACAAGTTCAATGTTCTCTACCACTGCATCAACAATAAAGCTGCTTTATAATGCTAAAGATTCAATCCCCCAATTGTATATAACTGAAACAGAAGTGTCAAGAGTAGTGTACTTCTTGTTTTAGTGGGGAAGCTTTGTTATTAAAAAAACATGCGAATGAACTACAGATCTTCAAGACATTCGCAATCTCTTAAGAGCAAACCACCCTAGCTTTTTTATATCAGTACAGTGAGTTATCAATGCTGGCAAGCACAATCATGGGTTGTACAAGAAAGAAACTACGACAGCTCTGCAGCACACATATTCTGGATTCTATTATATGGTCTACTGAAAATATTGCTTTTTAGAATGTATGTATTTATGTAAATATGACAACAGACTTGAGATGCATCCAGTGATGAATCATATTGGCTTTTGCACTTAGAGTATCCATGGAGGCTTTGTGTTGTTTGAACTTTGTGGTTTAAAAACACTTCATGCATATATCTCTGGAATAAAAGTTTGAAGTTAACCTAAACTATTTGACATATTTTAAATATAATCATAGATGTACTTACATGTATAAAAGGTGTTATAACATGTTGCAGTAAGCTTGCCTTGCATATACATTGGCATACTTCCCTGTCCCTGTTTTGGCCCCAAAATCCCCCTGACCCTCATTCCTATCCTAATGTCCCTCTTATTTAGGAGCTCCACATTGTTGTTGTGTCTGACTGTATAACAGATCTCCTCAGCAATATTACTCACAGTAATGTGTATTTACACTACAATAAATGTGTTTAGAAATCAGTTTGTGTAAGTACGATACTTTGTTCATTATAGTTGCATAAATTGTTGTTAGTAGGCCTCCTAAAAAGAAATACAAATCTCAGAACTGCCCCATCCCTGGTTACACCCCCACAAAGTACTCATTTTGCTGTGGTTGATGGCAGAACTGCAGGAGCTGTTATACAGTGTTCATCACTCATTGCTCCTGAAAAGCATTTACTGTATGAGAGTCTGTTAGTAGGGAGATGGGAATGATCCCTTCCTCTTTCTGTCCAGCCTCACACACAGACATTGGAGGAGCAAGGATATCATTTTTACACCCTCTAAAACTGTTTCTGCAGCTCTGCTGTCAAGCATAAGACTTAATATGTACTTAATATGCTTTTATCTGCATAAAATGCTTTCTTCAAGTTTTAAATGTTTAGTTTATTTAAATAAATAGTTAGAAAAACAAGCAGTATATGCAAAAACATTATGAAGTTATGAAATGACAAGCAATTTGCCATGAGGTGTTACAATTCATTAAAAGAACAGAGCCAATTGGTTCACTGTGGTAAAATGCATCTATTACCACAAGCCTTTTGCAATGTAACACACGTAATAGCCCAACAAAACATCTATATTTTACTGCTCCAGAAAATAGCCCAGTTATCCACCTTTACTTTCCTCTTGTATTAAAAATGAAACATTACTCTCTCCAGCATCTCATTATTAGTTAGGGTCTCTGTGACACATTGGTTTTATGTATAAAAAATATCACATTTCAAGCAGACGCCTGTTTTGTGCAGACGTGCCATTTTCTTATGTATAAAACTGTTACTTCACTCTTTACACAGTGGAGCCTTTTTTCTGCCTTTTATATAATGTGACAAAATAATCTTCCTGACTCTTTTTATTCCTCCTTTTTTATCTTTATTCCGCTCTTTTTTTTCTCTTTTCCTTATGATTTTACCATTGATTCCATTCACAAAATAAGCAAAATGAGTGATATTACAAAAAAAAGGCGTGTTTATAATTTGTAGGATTTATGCAATTGCTATGTGGTTAAATCCTCCCCAGTAATTATAATCTTGCCATTAAGATCCTAAACTTTAGTGTAAGCAAGGTGAAAAAAGCAAAATGTATTTTAAGAGTTTATCTTCTGCATATTGTTTTTAAAACAATGACTTCTTCCACAAGATATAAAACAGATTCAATGGAAAAACTTAAATATTTAGTATACTTTTTGTTTGATAAACATTGTTTCTTTTTTCTAGATAAATATAGAACATTTCCTGTTGTAATTTTTTTAGTGAGAAATTGCCTATATATATATATATTACAATTCTTTCAACATTTTATTGTTAACATTAGGTAAGAAAACTCTATCAGCTGGGGCCATTTTTAGTAGCCCTGACGTTTTGATAAGCAGTGCTGAAAGTCAGAGCTGTAAGCCAATCTTTTAAATGCCTATAAATAGATCACAGTGTGAGCAGGGTTAAATAGGCATTTAATATTCAAGACTAACATATTTAATGTTTTGAGTTAATTTACTTTTTGAATTATTGAATTATTTTTATTTAGTGTCACTGGTGTGTAAAGATTATTATAATATATATATATATATATATATAATAGTAAAATGCTTTTTTCCCCAATTAATTTCCACTTTTAACATTTTATTCACACTCAGTGTTGTGCTGGGTATATATATATATATATATATATATATATATATATATATATATATAGATATAGATATAGATATAGATATAGATATAGATATATATAGATATTCATAGGCTATTATATGTATAGCTATATGCATGTCCTTTAAAAAAACAATATATAAAATGTATGGAGGCACTTAAAGAGAAAGCCTTAAATTTCAATAGAACACATAACACAAATGCAAGGGTTTGTTTTGGTTCAGAACTTGGACAATTACCTCTGTGTTTAAGGAGTATACACACAAGTAAAATATATTGAAGTGCTTGGTTGACTTTAAATTGCCACTTATAATCTCCAATGGTGCTCTTGTCTCTTCAGGCTCCCTGTTTTTGCATGTTATAAGTGACGCTCCACCTAGTGCCATCCAGCAGTCATTATTGATTGTCTTAGTATAAAGTTGCCCTTCCCCATATTTTTAGCAGTACTTACGATGATGCATCTCCTCTATCCCCATTTTCTCAACTACAATGTTGCTCCCTTTGCAATGTTGTACTCTTCTTTTTCTTGCATTATTCTCACTATTCCTTTTGGTACTGTCTTCATACCCTCTTCCTTATATTAAATATTTGCCATCTTACTTCTTCCCATTTTCACTCGTCTCCCTACTCTGCCCTTTTATACAATATCGTCGCTCTCTCTTTTTCATTTCCTTTAAGGATTCTCTGTGTGCTGGTGTAAGGGACATCCTGTATATTGTGCAGGTCCAGTCATTGTCTCAGCTGCAGGACGTCTTTAAGAGATGGTGTTACTTGTGTACATGATGGAATAGAGTTCAAGGTCCTTTTATTTAACATCAACAGATACATATGCGATACCTGTTGATGAATAGTAACACTGTTAACTCTGATTGCCAGACAATACTGACACACTAGCACTTGTATATTTGTAAATAAAATAATTTATATAAGGATATTTAACGACTTATTCTTAGCTACTCCCAGAAATACAAGAGAGACCTGTATATGCTCAGTATCTTTAGAGTACAAGCTTTTTAGGAAACTCACATCTTCTCTTAAAGTATAAAATGCAACTAAATATTAGGCATCACCTTTTAATACAATTAAGCAGTATGGTATTTAGATGGACAGTAGATAAATGAATCATAGCAAAGTGAAATAGGCATTTTAATAATTCCGTCTTTGTCACACAGAGGTATAAACATTCAGTTCATGTGGCCAGCCTCCACATTTTCAAAGGCAATTAGGATGTCTTGCGTATTGATTACATAAACAATTTCCCTGTGTTATCTTTGGGAAAAGATTCCCTGTTGCGATCTAGCCTAATATTTAAGAGTATTCAATCTATGAATTAATTAAACTTCCCATGTGTTGTTTAAAATAGCAAGAAAGACTGAGAAAGAGGCCTGAAATGAAAGGTTTGTGGGAGAAGGTCAAGTTAAAGAGCCATGTCTTCAGTTTCTTTCACAAAGTTGGAATGTCCTCTGTGGTTACAAAGGATTTGGGTAGGACATTCCAGCGCTCTGCACCTCTTGTACAATTTGGGTTTAATTTCCTCTTTTTGCGTTCTTGAATTACTTGATTCGGATTTTTGCTGCTGCTGGGGAAATGTTGATTCAATAACTACATACATTAATGTAGATGTTGTGGTCCACAGTGGTGGAGTGTTCAATGGACTGTTGTGAGCAGTGTGAAGAATATGCTTTGCCTTGTTAGAGCTGATGTAAATTCTTTAGGTTGTCTGAAATGCTGTGGTGGTTCTTCTCTTTTGCTATGATTCCTCCTGCAGTGTTTTGCATAGCTTGTAGGGGCGAGAATATGTTACCTGGCATGCTAATGTCAATTTTGACTGAACACTCTCCCACTGTTTTTTTCTTGTTGATGTTTGATATTTGAGAAATAAAACCTTTACTCAAAGGCCATTTCCACCCCAAAAAAGGGCATAAAGGGACACCATAGTCACCAGAACAACTAGAGCCTATTGAATTTATTCTGGTTAGTAGAATCATTACCTTCAGGCTTTTTGCAGTAAACATTGCTTGTTTCAGAGAAAATGCCATGTTTTCATTACAGCCTGCTGGCAGTGATAACTTTACTGGCCAGTCCTTAGATAGCTGTTAGAGATCCTTCCTGGGTCGTGGCTGCCTAAAATGCATCCACACATTCACTGTCTCCACTCTCTGCATGCAGACACTGAACTTTCCTCATAGATATTCATTTATTCAATTCATCTCTATGAAGAGATACTGATTGGCCATGGCTGTGTTTGAATCATGCTGGCTCTGCCCCGATCTGCCTCTTTGTCAGTCTCAGCCAATCTTATGGGGAAGCATTGTGATTGGATCAGGCTACTACTTCTGATGATGTCAGCAGGCCTTGGGCAGGTCTAAAGGAAACAGGCACAAAATAAGCAACTGCAGACTTGAATACAAGTAAGATTTACTACATTTAGGGAGGCATGAGGGGACCAGGGTGGCTAGATGGTGGTTTTAACCCTATAGGGTCAGGAATACATGTTTGTGTTCCTGACCCTATAGTGTTCCTTTAATGATATCTTGTACTCATACGTATACCAAAAAATCCTGTGATGTGTAAAGATTGAAATACACATGGTTTCCTTGGAACTATTTGCATGTTTTACGTTACATTTTTCATTGTGTATTAAAGGAACACTATAGTCACCTAAATTACTTTAGCTAAATAAAGCAGTTTTAGTATATAGATCATTCCCCTGCAATTTCACTGCTCAATTCACTGTCATATAGGAGTTAAATCACTTTGTTTCTGTTTATGCAGCTCTAGCCACACCTCCCCTGGCTATGATTGACAGAGCCTGCATGAAAAAAAAACTGGTTTCACTTTCAAACAGATGTAATTTACCTCAAATAATTGTATCTCAATCTCTAAATTGAACTTTAATCACATACAGGAGGCTCTTACAGGGTCTAGCAAGCTAATAACATAGCAGGGGATAAGAAAATCTTAATTAAACAGAACTTGCAATAAAGAAAGCCTAAATAGGGCTCTCTATACAGGAAGTGTTTATGGAAAGCTGTGCAAGTCACATGCAGGAAGGTGTGACTAGGGTTCATAAACAAAGGGATTTAACTCCTAAATGGCAGAGGATTGAGCAGTGAGGCTGCAGGGGCATGTTCTATACACCAAAACTGCTTCATTAAGCTAAAGTTGTTCAGGTGACTATAGTGTCCCTTTAAATAAAACAGTCAGAATAAAATTGCGTGTAACAAGTATGCTTTGTAGCAGCTGAAAGTACAATGCTTTTCACTGGTTGGCTAATGGATATAATCAGCACTTGCAGTGGCGGCTCTTACAGAGCCACATTTAAGCAAATTGTTTTTTATAAATGATAATCACTGCCTTTTACGTTTGCGTAATTAGCTTTTTTCCCCCTTCTTTTTAAGACACTCTATTTATTTAACAATCACAGCTGCATTATGCTGGCAAAGAGAATTCCAATCTTGTAGCTTTTTTAAAGCTACTTAAGTCTGAGAGCTAATAAAGAAATTAAACGTTTGAGCGAATTCTAGAAGTGTGGATTTGTAACGGCAATAGTACCTGAAAATGTCATATCACCACTATAGACATCAGGGGTTCTTCTTTCAGGTTGCATCATTTTTAATTATTAATTCACGGGGGGTGAGGTGGGTGGTGAAGGGAAAGGAGGAGGGGATCTACCAATATCTAGAAGCAATAAACAAAATATGCTTTCATACTTTCCAATAATGTGTGACCCAGTCTCAAATGTGTGGCTATATCCACCCTGGGGTTTTCCCTCTAACAAAATGACCACATAAAGCTTTGTGCAAGCACAATATTAAATACACTTGCAGGAGATAACAATGTATGTTTTTTTTTTTTTGCTGTTAAAACTCTTAAAGAACTAGCCCCATGGAGAACACTGAGATTGCAGGATACACACCGAAGCCCAAACACACACACACAATGGTGGGCTGGCGTAATTTCCTGTGTAATTCCTGCCTGCTGCCTCACTCCTGCAGTACTCTGCCAGCAGATATGTCAGCCCACCACCAGTTTCATTTAATTAGTAGAATAATAATAGGATTCTTAGACCGCAGCCCTGTGTGTTGCTCCTCTACGCCCCCCCTTTCCCCCTTCAAGCCCTCACCAGTACTGGTGCATTGGAAGGCTTTTTCAGGAAATTTTCACCCATATGATAGAGCTCTGCATGTGGGATGCCCAGGATATGCCCCTTCATGTTTGTCACCTGTGTGGCAGATGTTTGCGAGGTGCTTCCAAGTTGTATATATAGACAAATTTCTGTTTTACTTGGTGCAAATTGGTTAGTTTGCAGAATCTTGCTATTTAATGAAGAGACTTGGATTAGGGCAGTTGTTTTGATGTTTGTATCCCTTTCCCAATCTAATTAGTAGCAGGTATAAAATATTTGCTGACTTGAGGTTAAATTATTATCTCTAAAGTCTTTGTTGGTTGGGCTAGAGGTGCCTTGGGGGCTACTGCCACCGATGCAAGGATCTTTAGCTTTGGATCTCCTTCAAAGTGATCCTGGAGAGCAACACCAGCATGTTATTCATAGGTAGAGAGGAAGGATATGTCATGACATCTGCAACACTTCGCGAGTGTAGGGGTCATCAAGATTTCCTTTGGGTTCAAGCCCCAGGTGCTTCTGGGTCCTAGAAACAATTATAGTGAACTGATAATGATTTTTTAGGATTTTTTTTAAATAAAATGTTCATAAATAGGTTTAATCTCTCCCCCTCTCTCTTACTCTCTGTTGTTAATGTATTATGCGATTTTTTAATAAATGGTCTGCAGTTGTGTAACAAGTTGCATCCTTGCGCTGAATGGTTTTCTAGTTTTGCTGTAATGAGAACTGCCAAACCATTCCTCAAATGAACAAGTCTCTCTGTCTCTAAGATTACTAAAATTGTGAGACTCGAATATTTAACAGCATGTAATAAAAGCTTTTCACTTAAAGACATGATACATTATTGTACATATCCCCTAAAGGCTTAATATGAATACATATCTAGGCACTACAGCATGATATGAATATTTTAATTATGTGGGAATGTCTCCTCATTGGATTCGTCCCATGCTCATTCTATTGACTTTATTTGATGTATTTTTGTTATATTATTGGCCAGTGGGCATAACAGTCCAGTATGCATTTTTTATTTATTTTTTGCTTCTAAATCAATCCTACCTAGCTGGATGAAAGATGCTTAGAATGCCCCTGTCAAGGCTGCAAGTGACATATTTATTTCAAAAATCATGAATATAATCGTACATACTTTCCCATCAGCAGTATATTCTGCAGTTTGGTTCATCAGTAAGTGTTCCGTAACGTCTGATGTGTTCTACATGTGAATTCTGTGCAGTAGTTTGCTAATAGCATACCTTCAGTACACTGTGATACCATTAAGTCTCTGTATATGTACATTCTGTCCTATTGTGAGAGGCAAACCTTTGTGCCTTAGTGCCCTATCTCCCCAAGCATTATTTTCCCAATTAGAAGATTTTTATTTGTAGGCTGCTAGACCAAATCTTGCTTTATGTGTATAGAGGGAAGCATGCCTGAAAAATACAAAACAGCTATATACAGAACTTTAGGTCAAGACGCACAACCTAGAAATAAATGTCAGAGTTTAAAGTGACACTATAGTCACCAGAACCATTTTAGCTTAATGAAGAAGTTTTAGTGTATATATCATGTCTCTTAAATTTAACTGCTTTGTTTACTGCCATTTAGGAGTTAAATCACTTTTGTTTCTTTTTATGCAGCCCTAGGCACACATTTCCTGGCTGTGACTGACACGGCCTGCATGAAAATAAAATGGATTCGTTTTCAATCAGATGTAATTTACTTTAAAAATGTATATCTCCTTCTCTGTAAATTGAGCTTTAACTAGCTTTAACTACATACAGGAATATCATGCAAGGACTAGAAAGCTATTAAAGGGACACTCCAGGCACCCAGACCACTTCTGCCCATTGGAGTAGTCTGGGTGCCAACTCCCACTACCCTTAACCCTGCAACTGTAAATATTGCAGTTTTTATAAACTGCAATATTTGCCTTGCAGGGTTTACTCCTCCTCTAGTGGCTGTCTGCCATTAGGTCTCCCCCGCCGTCAGCCGCGCATGCACATTAGGTTTCTACCGTTGGATGACGTCGTCGGGGGAGGAGCTTGGGCGGACCCTGAACCAGCACCGAGGGACATCGGCGCTTGAAATGAGTAAGTTACTGAAGGGGTTTTAACCACTTCAGCAACTTGGGTTGGGGGGTGGGAGGGAGAGGGGACCTGCAGTGCCAGGAAAACTGTTTGTTTTCCTGGCACTGGAGAGTCCCTTTAACAGAGCAGGAGATAAGAAATACTAAATTAAACAGAATTTGCAATAAAGGAAGTGTAAACATGATATGACTCTGTAGCGGAACGCCAATATTAAATCCACGAATTCCGCTGGTCCAGAAACGAATCCACAGTCAAGCGCTGAAAACACCAAGGCAATATCCCCAACCTCCCAATAACCGGACGAGACACAGTTTTGGGAGTCAACTGACAATCCTTTAATCGGCACGACAATTTATACAAGTCCCCATGCAAGGGGTTTCCTGAGTCCCTTCCCAGGGGCATTCCCAGAGGGGACTACATGGGGGACTTACAGTATAACATATTTCTCCCATCAGGCACTGCTGCACGAGAGGGATCATCCTCCCAGAATGCACCGTTAAGGGGATTATCCCCTCGTGCAGCAGAACCGGCAATTCATACAAAAATACATAACTTTTAAAATACACGGTGGATTTACACGAATGGACGTTCGGTAGTTAGCTGGGGTCTGGGCGCATCATTCGTGAGATTGCCGCTCAGATCCCAGCCAAAATAACCGAACGCCGCACAGAAAACACATTTCTTTCCAAACACACGAAAAGAACCGATTACTTTTAGTGAACCTGGTTCTGAAACTCCCGAACGTCCTGGAGGCTCAGCGGTGTTCGTGCCGTCGAATAGCTATTGGTAATGCTATGCGTTCGACAACACGAACCCGCTGAGGAACAAAGGATCCAAGATGGCCGACCGCCGCATGGTCGGTAGTCTAACGACGGCCACCCAGGAGAGCCTCTAATTACCGATTGCAACATTGTTGCAATCGGTTAACTAGCGCCACACGTCTCTAAGTGTGTGGGCTATTAGGGGGTGTCGCGTTCGTTTCACGAACGGCCCTCCAAAGTGCCGTTCGCGAAACGAACGAGAATCCCCATACAAACCGCCATTGGCATTCGGCGAAACCGGTAATTACAGTCCCCACAGAAATACATCCAGCACATACATAGGAATACAACGCATATCTCTCCAGACCTGTAGGCAACCCTTAAAGGCACAGTCTCTAGTTATTGTCCAAGTGGCTAGGTTTGCCACAGACTCTTTACAGCAAGTGTTTAGAAAGGCTGTGTAAGGGAGGTGCATGCATGCATTTCCTAATTGGCAGAATATTGAGTAATGAGACTGCAAAGGCATGATTTATACACACAAACTGGTGAAGTTTAAGCTGAAGTTGCTTTTGTGGCTATAGTGTCCCTTTAATTAGTATTTTTTCTACAACCAGCATCACTTGAGTTGATGACATTAATGACAACTGTGTCCTCTATTTTTAAGCCAAAATTCTACCCAAAAACAAGCATTTTCATCTAGACCAATTTATTAGATCACATTCACTGCAACACCCTGATCTATACTTCTACTTACTTCTTTGTAGAATGCAATTAAGTTAGTTTGACATGACCTGTGTTTCATAAAACTGTGCTGAATTTTGCTAATAACAATGTTCTTCTCAGTGAATTCCTGAATATTATCCCTTAATAACCTTCCAAATACTTTTTCAGTCACACAAGCATTCTATGTAAGTGTATACAAAGTTAAAAATACTCAAATACACAATTACTATAATTGGAGGGCACACATTATAGTAGATACAGAAAACACAAAATTTAATTCCAGGGTACCTACTATGAATACCCTGTTTCCCCAGTATTGTTCATAACAACATGACAAAGGAGCACACCACATAAAAATATACAATATTATTTATTTTTTTAAATACTTAAAGGACCACTCTAGGCACCCAGACCACTTCAGCTTAATGAAGTGGTCTAGGTGCCAGGTCCTTCAGAGAAACTGCTATAATTATGAATGGGTTAAGCCTTCCCCCTAATCCTCTAGTGGCTGTCTCATTGACAGCCACTAGAGGCGCTTGCGTGCTTCTCACTGTGATTTTCACAGTGAGAGCACGCCAGCGTCCATAGGAAAGCATTGCAAATGCTTTCCTATGAGACCGGCTGAATGCGCGCGCAGCTCTTGCCGCGCGTGCGCATTCAGCCGGCGGGGCGTAACGGAGGCGGAGAGGAGGAGGAGAGCTCTCCGCCCAGCGCTGGAAAAAGGTAAGTTTTTACCCCTTTCCCCCTTCCAGAGCCGGGCGGGAGGGGGTCCATGAGGGTGGGGGCACCCTCAGGGCACTATAGTGCCAGGAAAACGAGTATGTTTTCCTGGCACTATAGTGGTCCTTTAAGTGTCCAGGCTAATAATCCTAAAAGGACACTCTTAACTCCAAAGCCACATCATGTTAATGAAGTGGTTTTGGTCCAAATACTTTATTCCTGTTGCCTGGCAATATAAAACATTGCTGTTCTAGTGGCTGTCAGACTGAAGTTAGAACTTGTCCATGAGAAGTGTTGGATTGGCAGAGAGTGGCTATTACTGCACATGTGCTTGAGATCCTCATACTTCCTTACGAGAACCATAAACAAATATGATGATCTCACAGAAGGCAGAACTGCTGAGAGGAGACCACCCTCATGCTGGATTGCAGATAATTGCTGTGGAGTTTTTTGTTGTTTTTGTTTAGTTTTTTTATGATAAAATTAAATATATTTATTTTTAACCTAAAGTTTTGCTATAAAGGGTTAGTTAGTAAATACCCAGTTTTATGTCAAATAGTCTAATGAAGATTTTTTTCAAAATGAATCTATTTTTTTTTTCATGGGAGGTGCCTCAAAATGCTATAGTTGTTAATGTACTCAGAGTGCATTTAAAGTACATACAACCACTTTAACTTTCAAATCACTATTTATGGATTAGAAATAAGATAGGTAAGATTTAAGCACAAGAAAGGTGTACTGTAGCTATCCAAGTTGCCACTGTAAGATTATATTCTTGCATGGTATGCAATAATGTGACCTAGGTATATAACACAGGCAAACTGTGACAGTTTTTATTTTTGCACATATTTGCAAATTTAACAGTGGGTGTCACAGCCACGGGATGTGTGTTAAGGTTGCATTGATAGTCTGCAGGAGCATGATCTTTATGGCTTCATAAGGCTGACATTCTTTTGGTGCTTAGAGCGTCCCCTTAAGAATCACTGATTTAGGCCATATATATGCTTCAGTAATGACATTTTTCTTGAGTGCATAATATTGGTGTCCCGAGAATTGGGTCACAGGTGGGTAAAGGGGGACACAATTGTCTTACTGGCTCTGCCAAATGAAGTGGACCCATCTCGAAAGAGGGGTATATGCTTAAATTACTGGCAGGTCAGCTTTTTATGAATTCACACAATCAAGTAGGCAAGCCTGCTAAGGACAGGACATGCAGAGATCACTCTTTCAGTGCTCTCTGGAGGATCCAAGCACCCAGAGTGCAGTGCAAGCACGTCTAATAATGCACTCACGTTACAAAGTCCGGATGGCAGAACAGGACACAAAAATTTACACTGTTCTGTCAAAATTGGGGTGATTGGGATGCATGTACATCTGGGGACAAATTTATTCAAAAGGTTTTTTTAAGCACCTAAATTGTGCCAGATTAGCTTCACCCCCTGACCACAGTCAAGGTGTGAGCATATGAAATGAAGGTCCCTACGTGGGCATTATAAATTGTAAGTAGCATGTTTTGCTACTCTTGTTTTGAACTCCAACTGCAGTTATGGTGCAAGCTGTTTTGTATTCTAACTCAACTGTGTACTGGGCATAAAATGAAATGGGCCCTAGCTCAGATTTACACATATATGTCTGTCTTACTCAGTCTTTTACATTTTCTCTTTCTATATGTGGTTTTGTATACTTATTATTATTATTGTTATTATTATTTTATTATTTATATAGCGCCAACAAATTCCGTAGCGCTGTACTTATGCATTTATTTCTTTGTTCGCTAATTATTACTTGTTGAATTTTTCTAATAAAGCACCATCTAAAATAATTCATAAAAAATGATATATGTGACAATATTGCTATTGCAGCTGAAGTAATTTTAACATTGTGAGGAGAAGATATGTTCTTGATAAAACTGCTAGAATTCATTATTCCATCAATATGTAAGAAAGCTCCGTAAATAATACAGACCTTGCTTTATGTGCCTACACATCTGCAATCCTATGGGTTCTCATTCATTTCCAATTTTTGTCTGCACTTCAGTTATTTCCTTTGAATCTAAGTCGTATGCAAGATAGCTATCTTTTATTCATGTTTAACTTTTTTTCCAATGTTCTTTGATGGTTTTTAATAGGCACTGGGATTTATTCACTAAATTGTGAGTTGACAACTGATGTATTAAAAACAAAAACAAACGAGAGGAGATGACTGCTAGTTTAAAACAAAAAACTTCCTATTTTATTCATTGTATGTATGTGCACGGACGTATAGATATGGGGTCATGTTCAGTCAAAGAAATCCCTTCACTGGAAATAAAAGTGGTTTGAACTACACCCAATTGTTTTTCCCTCAATATTCAATACCAGGCTCTTTGCAACAGGTAACTAAACATTAAACTGTTTTAGCAATAACAATAATCCACAAAGGTATACTGTTTCAGAAAAGATATAAAGCAGCGTCCTTTTGGGATTTTTAGAGCTGGATTTTGCATTTGTGGTGAGTGTGTTGCCATGCATGTTTTAGATGATGTGATATATAAAGACACACATTTTATATATGTCAGACGAAACACATAGTCTGTTAACTGGCTCGGTTTTATGATTGAGGCTACATTGTGTTCTGTGACACTGTCAGTGTTCTTAGAGGAACAAGTCTACTTTAATGATAAATGAATACATGGACCAAAAGGGAGAGATTTAAAAAGGGTTCTGAAAAATGATCTGGTGCAATCTTCATGAAAACCAGTAGACTCAGCAGGATCATTTCATTGGCTTCCATTGCAATTACTTCACCTTTAAAACTTTGGATTGGTTTGTCACTCTTGTATACATTATCTGTATTGACTCTGTATAGCTTATTATGCTCCAAATGTCTCTGCATAGATGGCTCTGCATAGAACGAGCATAGCCTAGCCTGAATAATACATTTGATACTATACGTTTATTAAACAAACATTAATCAATGCATCCTCATGATTAAAATAAATTATAACTGTCTGTATATTGTTTATATTTTCAAATTGAAAATATCATTTGCAATGAAACTTGCTATGCTGCAGCATTGAGGTTTTATTCACATCAGTTAATGAGTAGAAATTCATGTATTTTTTGCCAATGAGGACCATAGAGTATATGGACAGTCACCCGTGCATTTTTACATGCTTATAGAACCCAAAGTATCATAATAAAAATAGATGTGTGCAAAGTTGTTTATTAGCAAGACAATGCACCTTTTTAACTGTAATCAGATTGACCTGGACAACAATTCTCAGAATCTCTCAAAACTAAATATTATTTGTATATCAAGAAGATGTACCTGTACATTAAAGAAAGTTACACACTGTCCTGCAACACGTTAGATTTTGTTGTATTATGTAGTTATGATTATTATTAACTGTTTTTAACCTCTGGCTTTTTAAAATAAGTTTTAAATTAAAGGGACACTGTAAGCACCCAGATCACTTCATCTCAATGAAGTTGTCTGGGTGCTATGTCACACTCATTTTGAATCTGCAGTCTAAAATATTGCTGTTCTGCAGGGATGGCAATGTTGATAATGCAGGGTTAAAATGCTTCTAGTGGTTGTCATACTGACAGCAACTAAAGATGCTTCTGACAAAATAGCCAAATTTTAGATATTAGGTGGTCTTATAGAGACACATGCGCACTAGCCTCCCAATGCTTTCCTACTGGATTGGTTGAGATAATCAAGACAGATGATCCCAATTAAGGAGGCAGGGCTAGCTGGGGAGAGAACAGTGCAACATGGGAGAAAAGGTAAGTACTATCAAAGACTTCTCCATAATTCCATAATGTGTGTACCATCTGCCAGAACTTTTGTTAATTAAAATAAGTTGTTTAATTGATGATTAAAAATGTACAATGAACACAATAAAAATTCCTGTGAAAATCTCTAAACCAGCAAAGCTGGACCCACCTGGCACATATAAACCGCTGTCTGTTTGCTATGCACAAATTAGTCACTGTGCCGGGATTTGTTTTATGTTACATTTAGTTCTGTTTACATACTCCACCCGCTGCTTCTTTCCTCTTCAACCTGTTCATGGCTTCTATTAGCAATCCTTTCTCCATGCTGTGACTCAGGTCATATTGGTTGGTATTTTTTGCGAATCCTGGCAAACGCTCTTTCCTGGTGAGTTTCCAACTCATTGTGACGATGTTAGTTCTCTTGGGTTAAGTAGCAACAGTCTTTTTGAGGCCTTTCAAAATACAGATAGCCCTCACTTACCGACCGGGTTCCCTTCTTACGACTCAAAAACTAAAACTAGTTGGTCGCTAAGTGAGGATGTGGTAGAAAGCAGGTCTATGTTAGGGGCAATTGCCAAAAACTTAGACAAGTTCACTAGCGCAGGGAACCCCGCAAGTCTTCCCTCGAACATAGATTAGCTCACCAGCGCAGGAAATCTCTGAAATCTATGTTCGGGGGGAAAATTCCCCAAACATAGACCAGCTCTCTAACGTGGGGAATCCCTCAAATGCCCTGCTAAAGAGCTGGTTGTAAGTCCAAGCAGTCGTAAAGCAGGTAGGTCGTAAAGTGGTATAACTTTTTTCATATGGAAAATTATCTTGATATGAAAATCTATATTATGTGTGGAGAAATTGCTATGCTTATTTCATTGTTGTTTACTCTTCATAAAAAAAAATCTAATATTAATTATGAAAAAAGCCTGTTTGTATCCTTGTTTTTGAATGAATAGTGTGATATGTCACATTGTGTTATGTAGAGAGCATATAAGTGTGTAGGAAAGACATTGAACTGTAGATGTAGCTATACTGCTATCAAAATGTATAGGTTGACCTAAAGTGTTCATAGTATAAATGCCAACTACCGTGTGTATGATAAAATAACAGTGGGACAACTATGTGAAGTTAACATGGAAAAATCAATATGCGTAGGTAGTTGGGATCAATTTAAACAATCAAAGCAAAATAAACATTTGCTCTGTATACTTTCTCTGTGGATATACATTGATCCTTGGCCACCCCACCACCACACTCATATAATGTAAATCTAGGTTTCATGCACAATGTTTGGATTCAGCATCCATTGTGCTTTTTAGTCCCGATGTAATTGTCAGACCTTAGTGATAACTTCATTTGTATTTCAACTGTACGTTTTTGTTCAAGTGATGTAATGCCTGTCATCAGCTTACAATGTTTCCACAGCTCAGACTGAAGAAAATCAATGGTGTATTGCATTTTCATAATTAATTCTTCATACAAGCTGACAGTTCAATCTTTTATAAAAAAAAAATCTTAATGTAGGGAGTGTGTCTCATTAAGTCACCAGGATCTCACAGCTAATTTGTTAGCATGAAGGGGACCATTTTTTTGTTAAGGGAATTTCCAGGTATCTGATGTGCAAAATTGAATTAGAATGTCGGCAAAATCATTCACTTTAGCCACACCCCATTTCTTCATTTCCAATAGGAAGACAGAAATAATTCTGAACAAGATCTCTCTGAGAAACAGATTGAGGAAATGTATACAATGTTTTTACATCTTGGCTATATGAGTAGTATTTTGGATTATTAATTATAAAAGATACCCACACTTGAAGAAAATACTTATGTACACTGACCTGGTAATCTGGCCAAAATTAGAGCCAAATGCACACCTGGCAATTGTAGATACCTGGACTGTGTCACTTGCGGGCACATGTCCCTGGGCCATAACTCTTCATGCCATCACACTTGTAGGGTGTACTACAGGGGTAGGCAATCTACGTCACGTGTGCCATGCACGGCACTCAAGGTGTCTTTGCACGGCACTCAAGGCTGCTACAGCCAAACAGGCTCTGGCCTATAAGGAGTCCCAGTGAAACTTCATATATTTGCTAATACGAAAAGGTGGTGAAGGACAATCCTCAATTTATGCATTGCAGCACATTGAGTAGGTGATCTCAGATCCCTTCCTCCCAGCACTGGTGAATGGGAATCCACACTGTAGTAGAGCAGCCTGCAGCTGCTGTTGCAGCTCCTGTCCTTGACCTGTACCTGGCCAGCCTGGTCCCCACTGGAACCCAGGGAAGCCACCGACACTGCTAGATTTACACAGAAATGCACAATAACCCTCCCCTCATACAAATAATACGAGCTGCCCACACACAAACACACGTACAATCCGCATAAACGTAACCTGCTAACAATCCACATACATGCACACAACCCCACATGCAGTCTCTCACATGCAATACCCCAAACAGCCCCCACACATACACACACTACCAAACACACAATGTGACATATCCATCCACACACACAATTCCACAAGCAGCCCCCATACACAGCCCACATTCATATGTATCCTACACAATACCATAAACTACTCCTGAACATATACAATATAATAGCTCATATACGCACAAATACAACGATACAAAGCAATTACAGTATAAATAACACAAGCAGAATACGGCAGCATACACACCTCAATTTAAAAAAGGACCGGCACGCTACTGGACATCACAATCCTATATCGGCACAGTGCTGCTAAAAGGTTGCCCACCCCTGGTCTACTATATCAATTTGTATAATGTGTACAACCACCAGTGTCATATACCTAATGGTGTCCCTGCAGATTCAGCAGTGTCTTTTGATATTTGAAGTACTTGCATACTTTGTTGCCCCACAGGACAGAGTATGATATATTGCTACAGTATCGACTTTCTTCTCTTTCTGAGAGGTCTAGTTGTGTTCCAAGTTGGTTTTGTCGGTTTGGTCTTTTAAGTATATTTACAGGTGTTCCTTTCTTGGGG
Source organism: Pelobates cultripes (assembly GCA_933207985.1). Taxonomy (NCBI): domain Eukaryota; kingdom Metazoa; phylum Chordata; class Amphibia; order Anura; family Pelobatidae; genus Pelobates; species Pelobates cultripes. The sequence continues at coordinate 174,292,123 of OW240913.1, forward strand.
GTCCTTATCTTGTTCTGGTGTGATCTAGGCTCTATAAGGGTGTTTTTCCTGTGAGGTGCATCATCTTAATAAAGCTCAGGACCAAAATGTTAATCTAATAAAATTATTTATGCTTAAAGGAACACTATAACTTTAGGTATACAGCCTGTATTGCTAGTGCCATTGTGTCCCTGTCCCAAGTTCTATTTAGGTGCCCCCTCCTACCCCCATGTGGCATAAAAATTAGTTTGTGTCATGAGCTTCTGTGTCCACTTCAGGAAGGCAACCACAAGGGGTGTGTTTTGAATTCTTTTTCTAGAGTTTTCTTTTTCTAATGGAAAGGTCCTGGTTTTGTTTCCTCCTGTGTGATTCCTAAACTGTGATCTTACAGTATGCTAGTGCCCTTGAATTATGGATCGACCAATATTCTGTATTTTCAGCAATATCGGTATCGGCCAAGAAAGATACCGATATTGCCAATAATGCAGACCAGGGCCGCCATCAGGGTCCTGTGGGGTCCAGCACACTCTTACTTACCTTACCTTCAGCTCCCCTGTCTAACACTTGCAAGTCCCGTGGCCGTCAGAGTGTTGCCACGGGTTACCATGCCAATGCTCCACCCAGTACAGCCGCGTGCCCCCCAGGGAATGCCATATCCCCCCTCCTTGGCCAGGTAAGAAGCAGGGAGGGTGGACTAAAACTAAATGTAAAAAAATACATATACATTTTTTTTTACAAAAATAAAAATATCCCCCCCCCCATTTTACACAAATTACATACCTACACAAGCACTCACTGCACAAACACACACACACTCTGCATTCATTATATACACATTACACAAACACGCACTGAATCCACTATACACACACTACGCAAACACACACACTGCATCCACTACACAAACACACACACGCTGCATTCACTAATCAAATACTCACATTGCATCCACTACACACATATATTCTTGAAAACATAAATTATGACTGGCATGTATATTTTGTGCATTTACCTTAATAAAAAAAGTTTGCAAAAAAATAAATAAATAACATGTTCAGTTAACAGTAGATTTATGTAGATATAGTTTATTTTTTTTTAAATGGTAAATGTACAGAGTATTGGTATCGGCTCTAAAAACTAATATTGGTCAATCCCTTGAATTATTTGTATTGACTTGGTTTCAGCCTTCAGCATGGGAGGAAATCAATCATACATATCATATCAGAATGCATATATAAGCCACAAAAGACAGTTACTTTTGCTGCAAAACTGTATTAATTTCTGTTTTATTACCATCTTCTCTACTCTTTTACCAACTAGTTTTTTTTTTTTTAAATAATAATTTCTTAAAGGGACACAGTCACGGAACAACTACAGCTTAATGTCGTTTTTCCGGTAGCTATAGCCTGTCCCTGCATAAATTTTCTTGTAAACACTGCCTTTCAAGAGCACTGGTGTTCAGTGTCTCCACGCTCTGCATAGAGTTGCTGAACGCTCGCCATAGAGATGCATTGATCAATGCATCTCTAATGAGGAGATGCTGATTGGCGCAGCAATGTGTTTTGCCTTTTAAGCGCAGTGTCCTCCCAATGCTTTACTATGGTAAAGCACTGGATTGACTGAGATCATCAAAGTTGATGACAACAGGCTAGGAGGAGGGGTAGGGCCATCTGCAAGGAGACCCAGGCGGCACTGGCAAAAGGTGAGTAAATCACGTTTTTAATGTGTGATGGGGGCCGTGGACCTAAACGGCTATTTTAAACCTAGTGTCAGGAATACAGGGTTGTATTTAACCCCTTAAGGACCGAACTTCTGGAATAAAAGGGAATCATGACATGTCACATGTCATGTGTCCTTAAAGGGGTTAATAAAGTGTAAGTATCTTGCAATCAGCACTTTTATAAAAAGGACAGGCATTAACTGCTAAAATACTTTAACAAGCTGAAACGGTTTAGATGTGTCGAGTGTCCTCTCGAACCTCCTATACTTTTGCAAGAGTAAACATCAGGCTCTGGTTGTTAGAATAATACCATTAAACTGTACTATGCTTCTTTACCTCACTGTATTGAGTTTCTTCTTACCTTGCACTGCCCACAGATAAACTGTTCACAATGAGTACTTTATTTAAATGAGAAGCATGTTTTCTCATTTTATAGTTGTTGAACATTCTACTTTGTAGGGAAACTCAATTTTCAGTTGAAGTGGGGAGAATTTTAAAGTACTTCAAAAAATGGATAGCAAAAAGTTGCTGAAGTGATTTATTAAACATTTTTTTTTATTAGGCTTTTCTTTTTTTAACCAGTGCTTCCCCATGGTGATACGGGTTATGTATTACATGATGAAATGGATGCATACAATACATTATGGAAGTATACCTTCTCTGCAGTTGGATTTCCAGATGTGCCCTATTCTTGCTCGGCAACATAAAGCATAGTTGTCATCATTGCGCATTATGCTATGCTCTGGAGTTAACCTTTTAATTGTGCACTATATAAAGTTAGGCTTCATTTAATGGAAGCGAGGGAGAAAGAAGGAAATGGATTTTTCAAATTGCATGGTGTATATCCGAATGTCAAATACGAGCATTCATAAAAAAAAAAAAAAAAATCCAATTTGAAAGTGCTTTGTCTAATGTGAAATCTTACATTTAAATGTGGCAGAGCCTGTTGGTTTAAAATGAGTTTCTAACTGAACTCCTAGAAATAAATTATCCTCTTTGGAGAAGTATTGTTTGCGATATGTATTCAAAATTATTTAATCTCTTTTTGTATAAACATTTTTTTTTGTATATTTCTTTCTTAATTTGAATTTTTTATCATTACTCAGCTCCTAAATAACAGAACACTGGGATATTATTGTGTGCAAATGAGTCATGTAGATTGGCATGGGGGTTGAAAGCTTTTTGTAAATGTTGCCATGGCGAATAGTGAAATCACTTATCTGTTTTTGTTATCAAGAATAAACTGCAGCAGAAAGGGAAATGGCATTTTCATGAAAAAATATGATAAGACAGCGCCGCATGGTTATAAGATGAACCATGCAAAACTCCCACATTCTTCTCATGTTCCCATAACATTAAACATTCATCTAGTTGATAGCTAGCTGCACTGTTCAGAGGTGCTGTTTGTCTGTCTAATTTAAAGGAAAATAAACGTGAATTTTGTGATATTAATGGTGGACAGACAGAGGCTGATAGAAATACAATCCGTAAAAAATCAGATATGACTTTCCCCAGGCTCTTGGTTGCATGGCAAAATATTAGGAGGGAGGTGGGGCATCTGTTGGATGCCGCTTATAATGAGGAAAGCCCTGGATGTCCTGTTTGTTTTTATGCCTTTTCCTGGTAGCATGGTTTTAAGGAAAAATAATCTGAATTGGTTTCTGATTTTAATGGGGTCCAAAGGATCACAAATAGTTTTGTTGTTTTATTCATGAATATCATGTGATTATGTAGATCAGTTTTGTCCAGGCTTTCCTTAAGTACCATTCCGAATGTGAAGCACGGATTTAAGGATTGAATTTAATCATTGTTATTATATGATGCCTGTGTGCTTATAAGGCTTTAAGACATCATGGCAGCCCTACAAAAACCCTTAAAGGAGTCTAACCTAAAAAAATAAATATAGTTATTTTGAAAGTCAGAGTTTTTGCTTTTTTTATTTATTCATTACTGTGGCTCTTTAAAAAAAATACTATAAGACTTATCGGTAATGCAGCACTGGACTGGGTGTATTTGAGACATTAGTATATGGGCATTAGGTATCAAAGGTTTTGTGTATAGAAAATGGAGCAGTTACTATGGAAACAAGTGTAACCGGCAGCAGGCACAATCCATAGGTGACTCTGCCTCTTATCCCTGTTTCTACCTGTTTTCAGAGCACACTTGTTATACATAACCACCGTAGAGTGCATGCGCATAAATCAGTGCCCTGCTATTCCAATGCTAACATAGAAAAGCATTAAATCTAGTGCCACTAAGCACTGAACGCTCTGTGTGATGGCACTGAATGTGAAGTTTTAAGATCTTGAAGGACAAATTTGCTCTTGGTACCTCCATCTAGACAGCATTGGTGAACAATTATAAGGATAACTAATTCTGTTTATCTGGATTTTATTTTCTCCTTTTGCTTTGCATGCAACATTTGTTTTTGTAATGTCATGGAGAGCTGCTATGTTATTAGCTCCTATTGGATGATTAATTTTCATCATGGCTTTGCCCATTTCACCCCCCTGCCTAAGTTCTTCAGAAGACATAGTTCTGAATTAACAAGGCTGCCATCTTCCTATATTCCATAACCACATTGAGATGTTTAGCTTCACAATATGTAGCTTAGTGGACTCTAAATTGCATATATCGTTACTATGTACTGCGTTCTAGAGGTAAATAAACTGAGATGCTAAATGTAACTGTTTGTAATTTTGCATGATCTTCATAAAAACCCAATTGGGAAAGGGTCAATCTTGCATTTGCTGTAAAGTCGTTAAAGGACCACTATAGTGCCAGGAAAACATACTCGTTTTCCTGGCACTATAGTGCCCTGAGGGTGCCCCCACCCTCAGGGTCCCCCTCCCGCCCGGCTCTGGAAAGGGGAAAGGGGTTTAAACTTACCTTTTTCCAGCGCTGGGCGGAGAGCTCTCCTCCTCCCCTCCTTCTCTCCTTCCTGGGTTGAATGCGCACGCCTGCGAGCTGCGCGCTACATTCAGTCGGTCGCATAGGAAAGCATTTACAATGCTTTCCTATGGACGCTGGCGTGCTCTCACTGTGAAAATCACAGTGAGAAGCACGCAAGCGCCTCTAGTGGCTGTCAATGAGACAGCCACTAGAGGCTTTGGGGGAAGGCTTAACCCATTAATAAACATAGCAGTTTCTCTGAAACTGCTATGTTTATTAAAAAATGGGTTAACCCTAGCTGGACCAGGCACCCAGACCACTTCATTAAGTTGAAGTGGTCTGGGTGCCTAGAGTGGTCCTTTAATGTGTTTTTGAAGAAGTTAAACACAGTTCAATACTGAGTGGTATGATCACATATGTTGTAAAATGCTTAGTAGACATAATGGTGAGGAATATTTTGAAGTAACAATCCAAGAACCATAAGCGGTAGAGCCTTTTGAAAAGGTAGAAATGTCAAGAGATACCCTGTTTCTTTCCCTTGATAAGATGTCAAGCCACTTTAGTGGGCGTCTTGTATTCTGCAGCAGGAGAAACCAAATTGCTCTATGGAGCAAAGTGAGCCAATTTAGGATCGTACTGATTGACTGGGAGCGCTTAGCTGATGCTGTCAGTCAGTGATTTTGGTCCTTCATTGATCTAAGCTTATGAGCTGGCTTGTCCTGCTGGAGAAGAGGGTGTGTGGCAGTCGCAGCACAAGCTTCTGGCAGGACTCAGTTAAGTTTTCCAATTACGAAAGCGTTTTAAACATCTTACTGTGGGACTGCGCCAGGGTACTCTTGGCACCATAACCACTACAGCAGGCTTGGAGTGTTCCCTTATTTTTTTATCTGCATAATGCATTAAAAAAGTAGGATTAATTCAGGCCTCTTTAACTTGGCAAAGCAGATATTTGTGAACTCTATTTCCCATGCTGGTCTAAATCTTATGAGAAGTGCAATTACTAAAATTCTGCAGTACCAAGGTTAGTAGCCATCATTGCTTTACAGCATCCACCATCTAGTGATTCCCTGTCTCAAACTGTGGAAAGTCAAATAAAAACTGCCAGCGATGCACTCCCTAATGGCATTCAATAAAGGCATTTTTAAAGGCCTGTCAGCGAGATGAACACAGTACAATTTAGACCACAACTCACAAAAAATATCTGCTGCATGTGAGAGCTTGTTGATATCTGGCTATGCAGGATTGTATCATCAAATAAATATGTAATCACAAGCACAGAAACATCTATAGGGACTGGGTTTTAGTTTTGGAAATACCCCGACCATTTGCTTCTAGATATTAGTTTTTGAGAATTTGACTTGTTTTCCCACTGATATTTAAAGCAGGGTCATCTGGCTGTCGATCCAGTGAGAACTGCTGGGATGATGCATTTTGCTGTATGCTCTATATTAGCCCTAGTACTCATGAGGACATACAAGGTGTTTACATGTCTCAGACAGTGATGGGGGATGAGTTAGTTCTGTCAACTTATGTATACTACTTTATAATATAGAGTCATTTATTACTGAAAACTATAAACAACTGCTGACCGTTTAGCTAGCTCATTAAATAGATGACATCTTTATACTTATCTTCAGCTTATCTGGCACATACCTTCTGTGGATCACAGGTTTACTTTAAATTTGTCTTTCGTTGAGACAAATAATACATTAAAAAAGATGCATAAATACATAGGGATGTAAGAATTTTAATTGATGAGATATGTGTTAACAGGGTCACGGGAAGGCCATTTCCTGGACACCTCACGCCAACAAAGTCCAGTTGACTTACTGATTTAAGTCACACAGATATCTGTGCACTATATTTACTATGATGCTCAGCCACATATCTCTTATGTTGCTAAGTCTTATGAGCTTTATACCTTTCAGAATGCCCCTTCTCCATGGCAATATTTCCTCGATTTTACCGAGCCAGTGAGCCAGTCCTAAGATGTTGGTGGATCTTGTTGCAGCCAGAGGGCAGGGATCAGTGAGCGTGCTGCTGTCAATAAGTGTCAAGACAGTGTTTTCTTGTATTTAGATATAGGAAGTTTAAAGCGGCTTAAGAGCATATCAGCAGGGTGGAAGACCACTTCCTCGTCTGCTACAGTAGACATTACCTCATATACTTTCCTCTAATAAGGTGATGGGGTCGGACATTCCTAGAAAATATGTAAGGCAATCCAACTTCTCCCTGGAATCTCCAACAAACATCAGACACCTCCGGGAAGAACCTGTGCAATTTTCACAGGGAATCATACCAGTTAAGATTTTGGAATTCATTTCTTGACGTTTTGAGCTTCAAGAACTATCTTTGATTATTCCTGGTCAGTGAACATCATTTCTCGAGCATCTCCCAATTACAACTTAAACGGTATAGGGCGATCTTCTCTCAGAAGCAGTTGGTAGAGGTTAGATATGCGGTGATGTAGCAGTTTGGCACAAGACCATATCTCCTTCAAAGTTAGAGGTGGCCTGTTTTGTAGCAACTTCAGAAGATGGATCAGAGAGCCATTCCTGCATAATGCTGTGCCACGAAGGTCCAGACTCCTACCCAGATACTCAAAGGCATGTCAAATTAGGCCAGACTTCATGTGATATATATAACTCTGTTAAGTAGCTTTACACATGAGGAACACTGAACGCAATCTGGTTCCTTTTTATGTAACCTGTTCATGAAGAGTATGGTGAACCCACAGTTCTGTAGTCCTGCATACTACTATCCTCCAATGGTAACTGAAATGTGAAGTATTGTTTGTTTCTTGGCACTATATCCCATTTAAAACATAATGCTTCCCAGGAGTATAGGTATAGATGTGAAATTGGAGGTTATTAGTGTCAAGGTGATTGAAGAGGATACAGATCAAAGGCAGACAAATCACTTTCTGCCATAAATAGACTGCTGTGTTCTTTGTCAATCACTTTTCTATAGGGAGTTATAGAATGTTAAAGGAACAAACTGAATGTTGTATTGTTACAGTTCATTCATTTATTTGGTGTACATGATCTTTCAGCAGTATTGTGTTTAATTGATATTGATTATCTCACATGTTTAGAGATTGCAAATGAGGAACTTCAGAGTTATAGGTGGTCTGTTTTGTAGCAACTTCAGTAGATGGATCAGAGAGCCCTTCCTGCATAATGCTGTGCCATGAAGGTCCAGGCTCCTACCCAGATACTCAAAGGCGTGTCGAATTAGGCCACACTTCATATGATATACAGTTGCAAGAAAAAATATGTGAACCCTTTGGAATGATATGGATTTCTGCACAAATTGGTCATAAAATGTGATCTGATCATCATCTAAGTCACAACAATAGACAACCACAGTCTGCTTAAACTAATAACACACAAAGAATGAAATGTTGCCATGTTTTTATTGAACACACCATGTAAACATTCACAGTGCAGGTGGAAAAAGTATGTGAACCCTTGGATTTAATAACTGGTTGAACCTCCTTTGGCAGCAATAACTTCAACCAAACGTTTCCTGTAGTTGCAGATCAGACGTGCACAACGGTCAGGAGTAATTCCAAAGGGTTCACATACTTTTTCTTGCAACTGTATGTGACTCTGATAAGTAGCTTTGCAAATGAGGAACTGTGTTTCACTATATACAGCTCACAGATTGTAATGTAATGCTTTTTTATTTGGCTATTAATATATTTATATTGAAATCCACAGCTAATAATATACGTGCACTTTTTTTGTCATCTGAAATAATGCATCGATAGTTAGTTTTTTTTATCATTTTTTTGTGTTGCAGAGCAACTTTGCAATTTTAACAATTAGCCTTCTTTACAACCATTTTTTTTTCATTATAAAAAATTCCTTATAAAAAAATAAAGATGAAAATATCAAATATGTGTTTACTGATAAGTTAATGTTTTGCTTCTGTGACTCATTTCCTTCATATGTGAATAATCTTCCCACTTGCTCTAATTCCCCAAACAATTACTTATCCAGCACTTTGTTGGCCTCTTATGATAACCTTCTGCCACATGTCCCATTGGCCTATACAGTTACGCGCACACACACACATACACACGCACACACACGCACACACACACACACACACACACACACACGTTAAAATGAATAGCTAAAAGCACATTTGTCAGAGAGAGGAAGCCCCAGTGCTATAACCTGTTCAAGCAATACTGCACAAGGAAATACACAACTATACTCCACTATCTGTGTGTTTATCACATGTGAGGAGCGGGTGGTGATCCTATTGATTGAAGTTTTGTTGCTGGTGCTTAATGCTTGCTCACAGACTAATTTTTATTACTTCTGAGTGTAACCTATTTTATGTGCTTCTTTTTTTTGTGTGCAAAATTTGGTAGCTGGCACCACGAATGTTAAACGTACACACTATAAAACTGCAACTACTGTTATTCAAATTTCCTAGTGTAGCTTAAGAGATCAGAACAGTCCAGATTATTGTACAATAAGAAAATTGTAAGGTTTATGTCTATATAATAGCTATACAAAAAAGCTAACACCCCCATCCCTCAACAAAAACTTACTTTAACAAAGCATTATCTTAATATATAGTATCATAGTGTTAAAGCAATGTGTAAGATTTAATTTTCTTTTCTTTTTTATGACATAAAAAGTATTTATTTATTTTCAAGCTTTGTGTTCACGTTTTTCATCTATTATCTGTTTCAGAAGGGGTTAAATGATCTTTGTCATTTATTCTCTACACTATTTCAAAAAGCTTTGATCAGAGAGCAGTTGAGAACAATGAGCAGACATGTATGGTAGTTATGCTTTGTTCATTGTCTTGTTGTTCCTCTGGGTATTTAATATAATTTTTCCTCCTTTCATATGATGGTGTTTTTATGATGAAAAAAAGTCAAACAAAATGCAAGGCATAATCCTTACAATAGATGTAATACATGGGTACTAGTTCTAGATCCTATTTGTGCCTGGATTTGGATTGTAAAGCTTTCTGTCCCCCTTACAGTAGCAGCAAAAGTTGGTGGGGTTTTTTTTGTTTTGTTTTTTACTAAAGCCTATTAAATAATGTTTCTGGAAAATTTGTGAGTCAAGTACCATACAATACTTCACTACAAGATTTATTTTATTAAATGAAACAATTACAAATGAAAGTGCCATCAAGTGCAATGTTATTATTTCATTTACTGTTTTATATATATATATATATATATATATATATATATATATATATATATATATATATATATATATATATATATATATATATATATATATATATATAATGTGTGTGTGTGTGTGTATATAGAGTGGTACCTCAGTTTACAAATTTAATGCGTTCTCCTGGACTTTTCTCATTGCAAAAAATTTGTAAACCGAGACGCGGTTTCCCATAGAAATGCATTCCGGAGGTCAGAAAAAAGTAAAAATGAGCTGGCATAGAAACCAACCCATAATGCAGAACACACAGTAAAATGCATGCAAACAATGAAGCTCAGCTCCCTACCTTTCCATCGTTTGAGAAATGCACCAAAATAGTTCCAAAAAGTCCCAAAATCGCTGCTAAAAAAATTCCAAAACTCAATGCAAACCACATACTCCAGCATGCATGGGGGTGGTGCTATAAACCTCCCATGTGCAATGCATCCAAGGGAAACTTATGAAACTTACGAAAAAAATTCGTAAACCAAAACATTATTTTCTAAGGATTTTCATTTGTAAACTGAAAATTATGTTAACTGAGGCGTTTGTAAACCGAGGTACCACTGTGTGTGTGTGTGTGTGTGTGTGTGTATATATGTATATATATATATATATATATATATATATATATATATATATATATATATATATATATATATATATATATATATATATATATATATATATATATATATATATATATATACAGATGAGGTGCATACCTAGCAAATATACAAAGATTGTTTCATGGATACCTTCATTATATTTACAGAACCTTAATTGTTTCTGTATGGCTCCATCACAGATTAGTGTTGGGGTATCAATAATATACTGTATGCTTGTCATGTAATCCAGGGTCAGAAAAAACAGCATATAGTGGCAAATATACCTTTTTGGAGCTTTCAGGTATTTTTAGGAAAGCAGATTTTAAAAATGCCAGCAGAATAGGAACATTATTTACTGTGTGTTGGCTTGCAGGCTCCTATACAGTATAAACTGAAAATGAGGAGCATTATTTGTTCTGCTCTTGCGTGAAAGAGAGGCAAAAACCATTGCGGTGGAGAAATACAAAGCAGTGACTGTGAAATGAAATGCATGTTTGTGAATGTAATATGTTGACACACTTGTACACTCTTTGGTAATACTGTGTTTTTTTTTTCCAGACTACCTGCACATATTATTACTCCTATTTACTGTGAATGAGTACCTTATATGTAAAGACTATATTTTACAGTCCATTTAAATGTAACAGGTTTGAAAGTTAAAGGTTTGGAAGTTGGTTGGAAATCTGTCTGTGAATCATTAGTTTAACCAAGGGATTTAATTCAATGATTCACTTTACATTGAGTTGAGGTGCATTGACAACCATGTTGCATGCAGCACACTTAAAAACTGATTTAGGAAAATCTCCACCTAAGGTCGCTGATTTCTTGAATAATTTGGCCTTCATTTTGCAAGACACATGTCAACTTATCATTTAAAGATAATAATATAGTCTTACAACATGTCTAAATTAAGTGTTTATGAATGTCATGTTATTAACCTTGCTGTGTTCATTGTTCCTGAAATAACCCAATACATTGGCTAAAACTATGTTATGACCCATTAAATATTTCAGTTTGAATATTCACTAACATTTTTCTTTGTTGAACAATTCCGTTGAACCTAATCAACCAAATGATTGTGCATTCATGATTCTCCAGAGTAGTATTCACGACCTATACTCAATCATGTACATGTAGAAATAAGATGTCATGCTTGGTAGCGTTACTGGTAGGTTTTAAACTATCAGCTAACTAAACTTAAAGGGACATTATAGTTACCAGAACAACTAGAGCTTAATGTAGTTGTACTCGTGAGTATGTCAGTCCCTGCAGGTTTTTTAATGTAAACGTTGAACTTTCCCCTTAGAGATGCATTGATTCAATGCATCTCTATGAGGAGAGGCTAATTGGCCAGGATGGTGTTTGGCTCTGCTCCTTGCCCCTTCTCCTTGGCTAAGATCATCAGAATTGACAATCTCAGCCAATCCATTGCTGAGAATATCAATCTGATGATGTCAGTCGAGGAGGCGGATCAAGGCGGGGTCAGACGCAAGGAAACCCGCGCAGCAATTTTCTAATCTGAGGTAAGTGGGAGAGACCACCTAAAGAGTGGTTTTAGAACCATAGTGTCAGAAATACACATTTGTGTTTCAGACACAATAGTTCCCATTTAAAGTGGGTTTGTCTTCTGCTAGTACTGCTATTTCACTGAGTGCAACACAAACATAACAAAAATAAATAATTCAGATTCGCTACCCACCCTTAAAGTAATAATCATCTGTGTACCTAAATGCTGGCTGCTTGTAAAAATAGTTAATGACCTATTATTACCTATCACCAGTTCATATGTTTGTAACTCTGCCACATTTTAAGGAACTCATACCCCCCCCCACCCCCCCCCAGATACCATGCCTATTTGTTCCTTTACTAAAAGGTACACTTTAAATCACAACTGATTGGTTAGATTGAAGCTTTTAGAGGTTGTATATTTTGAAGATTGCCTATTACTAAGAACACTTCTTTGGAAGTCTACAAAATGAAGCCTGTCCTGTTTATTGACAATGATGGATAACCTTGGTACTGTAGACCTTTTTTCTGTGATGCCCAGAAAACCTAAAGAATGTTAAAGACTTAACATTTGACTCTATATTTTAACACATTGTTTGAATAATGCATTAATATTTGAAAAAAAAAATGTAATATGGAAAATTAAAAAGTTACATATCTTTTAAAGTGTTCCGTGATGGAGTGTCAGAGGCCTCTCTTGCCAGGATGACATGCTCCAGCCAGGAGCATTTCAATCTGTTCTGTGGTTACTGGTCTTGCTCAATAATTACCTTTCCAGGAGAGGACATATTAGATAAGTGGTTTATTCCCAAATAACAATTTTAATCACATATGATAGCAGCCATACTTTGGCTGATCTCAGTTTATATACAGTCTAACATCTGCAGCTCTGCCTTCTTTATTGTGCATGTGGCTTGCACACAGTATAGGCATGGAATTGATATTGGCTACCCAGAAGTAAGTGCTTGAGTTGGCAAACTGGCAGTACTGGTGGGTTTCCTTACAGTGGCAGAAATGTTTACAAATCACTGTCACCTTTAAGACCCTGTCAGCAATGAGAGTGGACACAGGGTGCTCTAAGCATTTTGCACTGTGCAGTATTGCAATGTGCTACAGTGCTTAAACTGACCCTTTAAATGTGCATTCTGAGAATTGCAGTAGTTGAGTCATTGTCCTGTATCCTCTGATGCACTGTAAACGTTATGTGCACTAAAGAAGATAATAGAAAGGAACCAGTCCAAAGTTGCAAATTCTGCAAAGTGAGAGTATCTTTATTCAACACTTTTTCTGAAAAAATAACATCTCCCTCTCTGTATTGAAAATCAATGTACATTCTAATGTTTTAATTATTCATTCTAATTGTGTCTAAGTGTATTAATCTGTAAATATGTTTCAAATACTCCCTATAGGACAATCACAGCTTCTCATTTACTTATATTGAACTAATATGGTCTATGGTGCCATTCTCTTATTGGAGGGAAACTATGTTCAAAAATGACTCCTTACTGTTAATGCATTATATAGACAGTGCATTAAAAATGCATTCAAATAAGGGAAAATGAATGTAGCTTCATGTGGATCTCTTCCTGTGTGCAGCAGTTGGCAGTCACCAACCTTGAATACAGAGCCTTAGCTGCAGGTTGGTTCATGCATGAGGTGGAAAAAAAACACAATTAAGAATTCCTGCTGCCTGACAGACAACGTTACTTTGGAATTCTGCTTAAATATCATATGTATCTTAGTGATCACATGAATGTATTTTTTCCATTGGGAACATTTATGTATGTTAAGTTTGGCAAGGCTGTATCTTCAGTGTTATGCATCTAGGTGAACCTAAAACAAGAAGTCCATTTACCAATTATGCTAAAACAAGTCAAATAAGAAGCTTAATATCTGTGATATATTGCCTGGGTTCATGTACATTTTAACTGCTTACTTTACACATGAACATCAGGTGGCCCCAATCTGACATGCCAGCCAAGTATTCTCCGCATAAGTTATCTAGTGTACACATACAGTATGAACACACTGTAAACCCCATCGATAGTGATATAAAAGTTGGCTCACGGCATGTTTGTGACATAGGCCAGCTCAAGCACTGTGAGAAATGCAGTTCACAGGATGTTTGTCCAAAAAGGCATTATTTCACAGGACAAATTAAGAAAGCCCTGCCCATCTTCAATCGGACATTCTATACTATTTTATGTTCCTTGGACATTTTATTGTGCTCAGTAATTTAAAGTTCTCTTTTCCTTCTCTTTTTTTAAAGATTCTGAAACGTGAGTTGAAAGATAAAGAACAGACCATATTGAACACCATAGAGCAAGCTCGTATTTTCATTTCTGAGCAACCCATTGAAGGTCCAGAGGAGCCAAGAAGGACCTTACTTCCTAAAACAGGTTGGATTATTTTCTAATTTTGACATTATGTTTTAGTATTTACAAAATGGGCTGAACCAAGAAAGAAGATTAAATGTTATTGTAGAAACTTTACATGTCGGCAAGCAGAAGAATGCAATATGAGTGTCATGTATGCTGAAATGCAATAATTGAATATACTAGCACACGGCTGTGCAAACAGTAGACCCCCAGATGTTCTTGAACTTCTACTGCCTCAATGCTTTGTCACCTTTTAGAATGGGAAAACATCATGGAAATTGCAGTTTTACAACATCTGTGGTTCCATCGTTTGCCCAGCCCTTTACTATGGTAGGTCTATGTCACACTTTTACGGGTCCTTAAGCACCAACCTCTACTGACACCCTCTGATCTTCAGCAACTGGTTAAATGTTAGTTAACTTATGCGGAGGAACAAAATGTTCAGAATCACTGCATCTACAATAGTCACATACCTCTTGCATTATTTCCTTAATATCAAGTAAGGACAAAATTCAAAAGAAGTCTGTTGGTGTGGTAAGGATTACTGATACATTTGTGTTAAAGAAGCATGTGTCTACTTCTGCAGTGTCCTTTATAATGGACCTTCACTGGTGCATTATTGTCCAGTGAATTGTCATGGAAGCTGATAATGATATCACTGTGATATAAACTGCCGTATATCCTCTGAAAGTTCTATTACTATGTTTGAGATCACAGTGGGTGCTTTGCAGAAATAGTAATACACTATACCAGCAGCAGGGAATGGAAAAATACCAATAGGTATCTAAATAGAACAGTGTCACTAGTATGTCCCTCTGCATTCTCTTATATGACAAACTTGATCTGGAGAAAATACAAAAATCTCTCAATGGAATAAACTAAAAGCATAAAGAGCAAGACTCAAAATTTCCAGTTACCACTAGCCATGGTGAGTGAAAATATAGCCATAGCGAGTAATAATTCACCCTTGATGGGTATGCTATGGCTTGCAGTGGTGAGTAAATTTGAAAGCCTGGCTAGTAGCATAGGACTACAAATTGTAAGCCCTGATATAGAGTATGTAGCATGCTTTATAGATGGTTGGCACTACATGTTCATTGTTCTTAATCTCCAATACTTAGAGATTAGTTTTATCACCCATAAAGACATACATTGTTTTGTTTTTTTTATTATTTTTCATAATTAACATAGATATGACAATAACATTATACAAGTCATTTAACAAAGACAGTTCTAAACCTTAGCTGGAGCAACATGGGGGAATGAGAAATCTTTAGTTAATACCGAAAGAGGTAGAAGAGTATTTACACTTTTTCAGGGTCTCAAAACTCCTTTATTTGGTCATCAAAGACTGTTATCCAATTGTCCCATATATTGTATTTCTTAAGATTAGTACAAAAATAGAAGACAATTGCACGTTCCATTCTGCATTGAAATTTCACCCTTTCTTTAATTTGTGGCCACATGTCTACTTTATCAGTTTTCCATTTTTTAGCAACAGAACATTTAAAGGCCATTAAGATGTGAATCAAAAACCATTTTTTTTTTTTAAGCAAGCATTGGTAGATTTTGGTGGAGAAGGGCCATTTTCGCCATCCATATCTGTTTCAAATTAAGCAGATCGTTAATTACAGAAAGTATTACGGCCCAGCCTCTTTTAATTGTTGGACATTCCCACCATGGATCTCATCTGCCGTCTCAACACCGCATCTCCAGCACTTATATTTATCCTGGGGATACATCTTTGTTTGTTTCCAAGGTGTTATATACCATCTATTTGTTAATTTATATTGGGTCTCTATTATATTAAGACAGTGTACTGATGGGTATAAACTTTGAACAATAATAAGTCACTCATTTGTATCTATCAACATTTTTAGATCTCTTGCCTATTTTTCTTTAACTTTAGAAAATAATTTAACTTTGGACTCCATCGTAACTTTAATACATTTGGATAATAATTTTGAGTCCTTCCCCTGTTTAAAGACATACATTGTAATTGGAAATATTGCACTGCAAATTGATTTATTTCACTTCTTGAGGACCTACAGTCATCCTCCATTTCCTGTGATGTATTGTCAGGTAGCATGAGATAGCTGGAGTATATTACCTTCATTGTAGGACTCACTTGGGATCATCATGGGCTTGTGAAGTGTTTGTTAATCTTATAATATATCATGGAAGAGTTGTCTAAGCATGATGATTGCTAATACATTTATAGCCCACTTTTGTAGTATATTATTTTATTGAATTTAAAACCTAGTCCATAATAACTTTCTTGAGTAATGTTAGAGAAAGTAGTTGTTTTAAGGGGACAAGTATGTAAGTGAGCTATTAACTAAAGGCAAACCTGTGTATAAATTCACATATTAACGCCAATTCGTGGTGCACAGGTTGGTTACACAGCATCATGATTTGAAACAAACCTCCTTTGTTTTGCAACAAACCTCCTTTGTTGTCTATATATTAAGCATTGAGCTGCCAATATGGAAATGTTGAAGGGTAAATGTAACTTTTCTGGAAGTTACACTATAGTAAATCACCTATAAATTGGCATCTATTCAGAATACAAAATTATCAAAAACACGATGAAATGTTGATAAAAAAAAAAACTAAAAACAACAATCCCTTTAAAATCAGTAGTCTGCATGCATCTTCGCGTGGTCTGTACTCTACAGCTTAACAATAAAGAAACAGAGCTATATGAAGGCATGTATTTATTCATAACAACAAAACTAATAACGATATATTGGCGCACAAATGATTATTGCAAATCACAGAAATATGGATATATATGAAGAGATCTATTAAAAGAAACATAAAAATGGCAAAGCATAGACTGTATAACGTGGTATCCGTAAAAGAGATATATTGGACACTCACGAATTAAAGAGCCCTCAAGGTTGGCTCTGGACTCTCAGGTTGATGAAGTGTATCTGATTTTCTTAGTGTGTTCCTTCAGGATAGAGGATCAGAATTATAAGATCAGGAACCAAAATAAATTTAAAATACACTTTATTGTAAACACAACAAACAGAGAAGTGATAAAGTATAAAATATGAAGCACTGCGCGTTTCGGCCCATGACAAGTCTTCCTCAGGTGCACCTACCAACAGAGGTAAAAACATACTATTTATATATAGCTTAATAGCAAAAATAGAAACAGATGTGTAGATCTAATGTCCATATATGGTACTTCCGGGTGTATATTTCAAGTTTCCAAATACAAAGATGGTGGAAAAGTCACAGATGCTCTAAATACCCTTCCAATCACAGTGTCCTTTTTATGTTTCTTTTAGTAGACCTCTTCATATCTATCCGTATTCATGTATTTATTAAGTGTTCTTGCATAGCAAGACCACTTAATGTTATCTCACATGTATATTATTCTTATTCTTATTATAGCCAAATTTACCACCCTAACTCCTCCCACAGTTTTTACACTACATAGACAGTAATATACCGAAACGTGCAGATTGTTCCCGATCGGATTGCTATTACTTTGTGGAACGTTTCTCCGAATGGTTCACGGAATATCGTCGTTCTTGTGGCGAAATTGGTCCCATAGGATTGAATGGCAAAATGTTCAAAACTAGAGGAGGAGCTGGCAAAAGCTGAAAAATCAGGACATGATTTCTAAACTGCCACCACTCCCTCATTTTCAAGCCCACCTACACAAATCTTATATCAAAACGTTCAGCTATCCCTGCTGCCACTAAACATGTCCATGGCTAAGCCATAGTCCTGATAGTTTTCACAATATGACCATTTGTTTGCAACTTACGCCGTCCATTGACATTCATTGAAACTCCACTCTAGCGAGCTCAAATTTGAAGGGCAATTTCTAAACTGCGACTGTGCCTTCATTGTTAATATTTCAGAGACATACTATGCATCAAAATGTAGGTCTGGGTCTCTATGTTTTAATGTAACTGTGAAGGACTTTGGGCAATTAAATGTGCTATATAAATAAATAAAAGTTGGGGTACGTGGCCAACCACGGAGTTAAATGGACGCACATTAACTTTGCTCCGACAAGCCTGGGACACAATCCACTGCAATCGGAGACCACCATACAACATGGGCAACCCCAAAAAAAACCATCAGCAGCAGGGACAAGGAGGGAAAACATCTGCCTCCAAATGTGGCTCGCTAGCCCGATACTTTAAAGATAATACGTACCGCGAGGAAGAGGCCGGAGCCGCATCTAACAAAACGGCGGAGACTGAGGGGTTCCTGAGCTCTCAGCCTCACAGCCCAACCATGTCGGAAGGCTCACACATCACAACAGAATCGACTACCGAACCGGATCTAAGAGAACTAATTAAAAACTTACCGTCTAAAAACGATCTCCAGGTGTTAATGGGAAAACTCGAGGCCACGTTCCTATCCAAGATGGACGCCATGGGCTCAGACGTTCACCAGTTGAACTTGAGTCACAGATCTGGAAGAAGAGAGAGAGGTATTGCAAGCGCAAATAATAAATATATCAACGATAGTAGACTCTCACCTCTTTCACTATGCATCAACACAAAGACACATTGGCGATTTAGACAACAGGGGACGCAAGAACAACCTGCGCATAAGGGGATTACCAGAGGCCCAAGGCGAAAATCTAACCTCACTTCTAACAGAGCTCTTCAATTTAATACTAGGGGAGCCTAGTGATAAGACAGAAATTGGTGTATAGGTCGCGCTAAAAAAAACCAATGGGATAATATATAAAATAAAATATGAAACATTTTTATAAACATTTTTTATATTAAAAGTCCCCAAATTTAAAATCAACCTGTAAGGTGCTTGAGTATGTATAGAGTCCAAAGGGTATCTGAATCTTCTTGTACTGGAGATGTCTTGATTAACTTGTTGGTATGTGGATACATAAAAAAGACAAGAACACTCCAATAGTGCAGATAGAATGACGACAAGTTGGCAAGTGGAAATCTATAAATAGATAAAGCGCTCACCTATTTATGAGCATTAACTTGCTCAAGTATTCTTAGCATTCAGTGGCGTCAATCCCCCACTGGTTGGGTATAGGTGATGTGATTCTTGAGAGCTCGTTGGTATATATAAAAAGATAAGAGACGTCTATAGTGCTCACTTTATAAGTTTAAAGTGCAAAGTGAAAGTAGTAAAATACTCACATATATATGATCAGGATCTACTGCTCAATATAATGGCACGGGTGATACTATCCCCACTTAGGATTCTTGAGTAATAACGTGCTTCAATTCGAATCATTGACCAGGTTTTAAAACAAAAAAATAAAAAGATAAAAGGTATATAAAGGCAAAAAAAAAAAAAAAAAGGGCCAATATTCCTTTATTAATAATATAAAATATCAATATAAAAACAGCCAAAAAGCGTTTCACCACACAGGGCTTTATCAACTTTCAATGCCAGTTGATGAAACGCGTTTTGGCTGTTTTTGAGAGAAACTACACAACCAT
This sequence comes from Pelobates cultripes, assembly GCA_933207985.1. NCBI lineage: Eukaryota > Metazoa > Chordata > Amphibia > Anura > Pelobatidae > Pelobates > Pelobates cultripes. The sequence goes on from OW240913.1 coordinate 174,311,860, forward strand.
TACTATTTCACAGTCACCCTATACAAATATTCTTGGACCTGTCGTGGTATACACTACAGGCCAGTAGAGCACTAAAACCTAGTACTGAACTATTGAGGAATCGTAACATTAAATATCATTGGGGATTCCTGTTTGCCTTAACAGTGTCTAACAAAGGGAACATCTTCTCAATGACCACTCCAGCAGACGTCCCCATCTTCTTACAAGCATTGGAATTACCATCCACCCATGTCTTGGACTGGAATTCACCTCCCCCGAACCAAGAGGCCATGAGCCTTCCACAACATCAGCGATGGCTTACACCAGCAAAAAAGAGACGGAATGAACAACGTTTTCTATCACCTCACCAGAGATCAGGAGGTACTCGAGACGACCCACAGGGCTCACGACCAGACCACCAAGTGCACTAACCTTACCTTATTTTTACAAGCGCTTCTTCTCTCCTTACCCTGGAGTTTGACTTTCTGGGTCCCTCTCCTTCCTTTCTTTCATTATCCACTCTCCACCCTCCTATTCTCACTTCTCCTCTGCTACACTCTATGAACCCAATACCAGAAACTGACTAACACCCCACGAAATTTTAAACTCACTGCTCCTCTTCTTCAACTTCCCTGAGGAAACAGAGTACTGGTGGCTGAACGAATTAGAACATTTACCTTCATACCGAACACGACAAGCGGTCCAGCCCATCATCTCAAATCATGCGGCAGAACTTCTATGGACCAACGCAGCGGTAACTTTTCAACTATTAGACTGTGGACACTACATCCTACCTACTCAATCAGTAAAAGTATACTCTGAAACCTCTACCCACCCTCACCCAATATTTTCACATGCCAGGTCGTATAAATTCACAAATTGTTATCATTGTATGTACATATCGCTACTCATGTGATTAGACTTTTGTTAAAACCTTCTGTTACATAATCGGCTCTGACGAACTACATTAACCCGCATAGCAAATTCACCCTTTTAAACTCACAGGACAAGACATACAAATACATAACTGCTTATGTTACTACACACAAGTATGCAACACTTTGCAACACTCTGAACAATACCTCTGTTTATATAAATGCTAACAATCTCCGTAATAATCTAACCATCCCATAGTAACAGTAACTATAGCAAGTTGCACCCCCCAGACATACCCCAACTTTCAATGCACTCATGACAAAACAGCAGAACCACGTAAAGAGTTCCAGAGACCGCTCTCTTACTCCTCTCCACCCCCTCCGTTCTTTTCCCTCCCCCTCCTCCTCCACTCCTTCCCCACCCAGACTCCTCCGAAGGCCTACAAAATCTTAGTCCAACTAATCTCTCCAACACAAACTATAACATGTCCACCCTCACTATACTCACGCAAAATGCCAGAGGCCTGAACACTCCCAAAAAACGAAACATACAGATTTTTATAGACATAAGGCGGATATAGTGTTCTTACAAGAAACCCACTTCCACAAAGACATAAGACTACCCAAAGAACTATTTTGGGCATTATACAGCCTCTAAATCTAGAGAGGTGGCGATACTGGTAGGAACCAAAGCCCACTTCACATACCAAGAGCAACAATCGATTTATATTCGTCAAGGGTAAATTTGGTAACACCCAGATGGACAAGGTCCGTCACTCGTCGTTAAAAGTTTCCCCTGAGTGACGGACCTTGTCCGTCAGTCGTCATTAAGGGGTTAATGTTCGAAATCTCTCCCACTCCATACCAAACACAGCCCTCGAAGCAACTATCACCCTCATCCCCAAACCAGGCAAGGACACCTTGCTATGTGGGAATTATAGACCAATATCACTCATAAACATTGACCTCAAAATCCTCACAAAAATTATGGCAAACAGACTAAAACCCTTCCTCCCAAACCTAATCCACCAGGACCAATCAGGATTTGTCCCAGGTAGGGAAGCAAAACACAACACGACTAAAGTTATTAACTTAATACATTGGGCCCAGAAGCACAAAATCCGTAGCACTCTACTAGCAATAGACGCAGAAAAGGCATTTGATAGAGTTAACTGGTCTTTAATTACTCAAACAATGCAACACCTGGGCTCTGGGCCGCGTTGGCTAGAATGGCTGGCAGCCATCTACTCGCGCCCCACGGCCAAGCTACGCATCAACGGTCAACTCTCCCATACAGTAGTAATCAACAATGGAACCAGACAGGGCTGCCCTTTACTGCCACTCCTTTTTATCCTGGTCCTTGAACCTTTCCTACAAGGAATCAGAGATAACAAACTTATCCAAGGACTGACCATCAACGGACAAACTTATAAAGTCGTTGCCTTTGCCGATGACCTCATATTCACTATATCTCACCCCCGGCGCACACTCCCACATATCCTAGCAGAAATGGATCTATATAGCAAAGTCTCCAACTTTCAAGCCAATTTAGCAAAATGCTAATTCTACCCATCTACACCACAAATAAGCTAAACACAAAAATACGAGAGAAATTCTATTTCACCTGGGCAAAGAACTCCCTTAAATATCTAGGAATACAAATCCCAACCAACCTTAATCAACTATACAACCTAACCTTCCCTCCACTTACTACCACTATCATCAGGGACCTTATAACCTGGAACCGTCCCTGCTTTGGATGGTTCTGCAGGATCAGTATATTAAAAATGAATATACTCCCTCGTTTATTATATCTCTTACAAACACTCCCCATCTCGATACCGAATAAATTATTTTCAAAAATTAAATCCATCCTCATTAAATTTATATGGTCCAACTCACACCCAAGCATCGCATACAAAACCCTAATCCAAAATAGGGACAAAGGAGGACTAAACTTACCTGACATTAAAAAATATCACATGGCAACTCATCTCACGAGAATCTATGATTGGACACACACCACCTCAACTAAACAATGGGTATGGTTAGAAAACACATTCTCAAAAATCCCATTGGAAGTATACCCTTGGCTCCCCCTGAACCAAACGCAGTTCTATCCCCAACATGTCTTACACCCCACAATTAAACCTACACTCCAGGTCTGGCATAAACCTTTAAAAAATACAGAGATCTCCACATACCCTTCCCCTTTTTACCCTCTCACACACAACCCCACTTCCAAAGAGGTCTCTCGGGAAACACCTACAATGCATACTATGGAGGCAAAACGTTACGTCTGAAAGATATGATTGTTAACGGCAAACTAAAAACCCTATCACAAATCATGCCTAATACCATACCGACAGGCAATCAAAGACTCCAGTATAATCGATTAACACACTTTATCAAAACCCAAGATCTCATAACAAGGGGACCACGAGACCTAAATTCGAGCAACTATGCGACACACATTTTCTCACCAAAAAATTACTTTCCACCATGTACAACTTAACTAGGGAAGAGCTCATCCCGAACCCACCTAAGTGCATCATACAATGGGCAGAAGAACTACAAGTAGACCTCTCACAACAAGACTGGAATACTATTTTCAGAGTAGCCCACAAATCAGCCACTTCTACCATAGCGCAGGAAAGTAACTATAAACGGATCACCCTCTGGCACTACACACCAATGAAAATACACAAAATATATAGTACATCCACAGAAACATGCTGGAGATGTCAACACGAGGTAGCTAATCACTCGCACATCTGGTGGCAATGCCCTATAATAGAGAAATTCTGGAATAGAATACATACCCTTAACCAAACAATCATTGGAAGTAAATTCCCCTTCAATCCACAACACTACATCTTCCTTCTTCCACCAGGAGGCCTACGTAAGGAACAGGTGGCTCTCTTCAACTTTCTAACTATGATCCCCAAATAATGGAAACAACCTCAATGACCCTCTATTAAAGAATGGATAGGGAGAGTGGAGGGAATTAGACAGATGGAAGAGATAACACACGCTAAATCTAAAAACTTTCAAACATATTCCAAAATCTGGGAACCTTGGATCTCATTCCTTAACTCCTAACAACCTAATACCACAATACTCCCCAATAAGTCCTTAGCGCACTTAGACACAGGGGCTATCTCACTCTCAAACATACAACTCACTGCCTCGAAACTGATCAAATTATGTCACGACTGTTGCAACACCACCACCACACTACTGCTCACTTTTCCTGCCGTCGAACAATTCCCGTGCTCCTTAATGGGACTACCGTTTATTGTTTATTACCACCATTTCTCGAATCTGTATGCAATCACTAGAAACTAGCAATACCTCGGGAATATGACTAAACTGGGATGGGAGACCTAAGTTCCTGTCATATTCCAAACAACGCAAACTTGATTGTTGTCATTTTTCTCTATGTTGACCAATTCTATGTACTCTATCAATGGTAATGACTTCATGAAAGTGACCAGAATATCTATCTCTAGAATATAAAAATAAGCACTCTTTATACACTCTTGATGTGAATTTGAGGTGTTAGATGTACTTTAATATTTATATTGTTATGTTATGCTTGCTTTATTATAAAAAAAAAATTATATACTACATACACCATAACATAGGTGACATTGCAGTATTTAACACCAAGCATCTTTGTCTTCATTTTATTCCATTTAATTTCATTTTATTTCATTTTATTTCATTTAATCCTACACGAATATAACAATTGTTTAGTTAAGCATGTTAAATATAAAAATTGTGTAAATTGTCATGCCACTGAATAACTTGTATGAAACTTGGAACACGCTGCTGTGGCGTTTGTTGTTATATTATGACCATGTGCACAACAAAAATAAAGAATTAAAAAAAATAAAAAAATAAAAGTCACTGTAGCCATATCGGCAATATCGGTATCTTTAGTGGGCGATACCGATATTGCCGAAAATACCGAATATCGGCCATGGGATTCCTATCTGGGGCACAACACACTCAAACAAAACTACTTTCACCGAACAAGAAGGGAGGTCGGCGGCTTCAGCAGTGTTCGCACAAAACTGTGTCCGATTTCAGTTCCATGAATTAAGCGTCGAACACCGCTGTGCATTCACATGTTTAAAATGGCCGCAACCTCGTGTTCGTGATACGAATGGCGGCCACCCAGCATTCGTCAATTAAGCTGCGGTTAACTGCAGCTTCAGGGAGGTTAATTGCCGGCACACTCCAGCTCCCAGGTGGTCTATTCATTCGTGGGGTTGTTCGGTAGATTGAATCTACCGAACACCCGGCAGAAAAGCACAAATAAGTCTTTTCTGCAGGGAAAAAAGATGTATTTTAACATGGGGCCATAGTCCAAAGGCAGCAGGCGAGCAACCAGGCTTCTCCAGTGTACAGTGGCGAGGTTGGTTTCGCCACACTTCTCCCCTTTACCAATCAGACTAACAGGGTATCTGACCTCATGCCGGTCAGTGCCCTTGTTAGTCCAGCAGCCCACCCACAAAACACAATCAGTAATACAGCCCACTCACAAGAACTGGTTACTACACCTGGGTAGAGGAGAACGTTGTCCATGTCCAGGCGCCTCACCATGGCTGTGTGGGTGACTGGTAAGCGGACTGGGTGGGTTGATGAGTGGGCAGAGACCAGCGGTACTCTGTCCTGGTGCCAGCACTACCACGGGAGTATTCTGGTTGGAGCCTGGTTGCTGGAGAGGAAGACCGACTGTCTCCCCTTTGGCTAAACAGCCCTGTCGCTGGGGGGCAAAACCGACCATCCCTACCCCCTGTGCTGTAAGTGCAGAGACCACAGGCGAGCAACCAGGCTTCTCCAGTGTACAGTGGTGAGGTTGGTTTTGCCACAAATGCCATTCAAAAAGCAATGGGACTGATGTTCCTAATGTTTTATTTAGTCATGAAGGTTATACGTTGAGAAGAATTGGTAGAATGGGATCTGAAAAAAAAAGACTGCTCACATTCAGACATGACAAATTATTGTAAAATAATATTTTCCAAAATACTATTCAATTTCTGCAGATAACCCTGCATTTAAGCTTTGACTTTCCAAGCAGTGACTGACTTGATATAAATCTCATCTGTGCTGCAGCTATGGTCACACAAGCTAGCGGAACGTCCCCTAATACAATGCAGTTTGGTTAGGCAGAATGTGAATTGTTCCCAGAGTACTTTGGGAACAATGAAGGATAGCTTTTACAGGTAATCAATACAGTAGTATACATAAGCTTCAATACGTTAAGCCACCAGAAAATAAATAGGCCAGGCACGACAATCTTATGGACAGATTTTCATAGCAGATTTACGTCCACTGCGGATGGAAGCAGTGGAAGGTGTAAATAAAGGAAGACTTTTTTAAGCACTATTTAAAGATGAAACTAAGTGTTGAGCTGTAAACATTGCTTACAATTAGGCAATTCATTCTTGTAATCTTTTAAAGAAACATGCCAATGTAAAAATGTCTGAATTTGAAAATAGCTTTAGCAGATCCAGTTTTCAGCTGGCAAAGAAAACAATCCTCCTGGATTAAGCACCAACACAGATCATTTCTTTTAAATGTATATTTCACATATAGCAGTTGGCATCAAAATCCAGGCATTACACAACCAGGGCACAAAATGCGCAGAAGCAGGAGAAACATAAACATTGTTTGTTTCTCTTCCTCCACTTGAAATGTTAGATAACAAAATGGCAGAGTTAACAAGAATGACAGGGCCAAGACAGACATACTCTGATTCTGGGCAGAGCAGTATGGAGTTCTATATTTAATTTTATTTTTCAAGTTTCACAAAAATAAATTTGTGAAATAGGGGATACGTACATATAATATTTAAATACTTTGAAGTGACAGTTCCCCTTTAAAGGAAAACTAAATAAAATAATTATTTAGAAAATGTTGTAATGCTTTATTCATATACAAATAAATATGATTTTTTTTTCTTAACTTTTAAACATTTTGTAATTATGAGCATTGCTGTTAATGCAAACAGTAGATTAGTTGTCACTAGAGTTAAGCGGACACCTGGATGTTCGGGTCCGGCGGGTCCGGCCGAAGTTTGAAAAAAAGTCCAGGTTCGGGCTTGAACTTGACCCCGAACCTGAACCCCATTGAAGTCAATGGGGACCTGAACTTTTGGGCACAAAAATGGCTCTAAAAAAGTCCTGGAAAGGGCTAGAGGGCTGCAAAAGGAAGTAAAATTGGGGGTAAGACAAGTGCCCTGCAAACAAATGTGGATAGGGAAATCACTTAAAAATAACATAAAATAAGCAGCTGCTTAGTAGATAACTCCCTAATTCCCACGGCATTAGGGAATTATCTACCAAAAGGCTGAAAGACCTAAATTGGTCACCAAAATTGGTCTTTCAGCCACATTTACTAATAATAAAGATTACTTAGTATTAGTATTAGTAAATTCAGCCTCTACTCGCTATACCGCGAGTAGGGGTGTGTCTAGTAAACAGTGAGAGCCAGTGCCTCAACCCCTGTGCGACGGGTTGGGGCCCTAAATAAGAATGTGGAGGGGGGACCTACTGTCCTCCCCCCCGGCACCCACCCATGAGCGGCGGGTGGGGGCCCTAAATAACAATAAGGGGGGAAACCTAATGTCCTCCCCCCCCAGCCCCCACCCCTGCACGGTGGGGGCCATAAATAAGAATGTGGGGGGGCCTACTGTCCTCCCCCTCAGCCCCCACCCCTGCTTGGCGGGTGGGGGCCCTAAATAACAATACTGTCCTCCCCCTCCGGCCCCCACACCTGAGCGGTGGGTGGGGGCCATAAAAAAAATTGGGGGGGGACCTAATGTCCTCCCCCCGGCCCCCACTCCTGCGCGGTGGGTGGGGGCCCTAAATAACAATAAGGGGGGGACCTAATGTTCTCCCCCCGGCCCCCACTCCTGCCTTTTTTGGTTCTGAAAAAAGAAGATTTTAGAAGAAAAAAAACATTAAATGGTAAGTTTTTTTTTTTTTTTTTTACAGGTAATGGTCCCCCTCTCATTATTTTTAGGGTGAGGGGGGTCGGTAGGGGTAACTTTTTTGGGGGGATGGGGGTGACTAGGGGTTTGGGGACCCCTAGTCACCTGGGGAGGGGGATTTTTATTTAGGGCCCCCACCCACCGCTCAGGGGTGGGGGCCGGGGGGGTAGGACATTAGGCCACCCCCTTAATTTTTATTTATGGCCCCCACCCGCCATGCCGGGGTGGGGGCTGGGGGGAGGACATTAGGTCCCCCCCTAATTTTTATTTAGGGCCCCCACCCGCTGCTCAGGGGTGGGGGCCGGTGGGGGGCAATAAGTCCCCCCATTAGTTTAAAAGTCCCCACTCACGCGTCGCAGGTGGGGGCTCAGGAGGGAGGAATTTTATTTCCTTTTTAACAGTAAGCAGCCACAGGCTGCTCACTGTTTAATAGACATACCCATACTAGCTGGGTCACATGCTGCACTGGCCAATAACAACCATGCCATTAGTAGGCATGGCTGTGATGGCTTCTAAGGACACACGAGTCAAACACTTGTTGATTGGCTGCCCTACAGCCTTTCAACACGCGTCATTAAATCACCGAACTCCAACACGAACATACAGTGATATGTCCGTGTTCGGGTCCGGGGTCCAAAAAACGTAATGTTCGGTACGAACCCGAACTTTTCAGTTCGGGTTCGCTTAACTCTAGTTGTCACATCAAGATAAAACACGTGTTTTTAATGAATCACAATTTGTTAAGCTATATTAGTAACACATATGTTCAGTCACATTTTCTGATAATAGGATATTTCCTGAATGTCCCTGGCCTCTTTTTGCTGGTTAGCGGTATATTTTGTATTTTTTTTTTATCTCATAAGGACCAATAATGGACCAGCATGGACTTTACCATTCAACTTTGCATGGCATTAGTGATGTGTCCAGAAGGCAGAGCATAACATTTAGTTCTTAATGGGTTAAATCTATTTTATAAATTTTTCAGAAAACAGTTTAAAGTTGATAAGTTAGATTTGTTCCCACAGATCTAAAATGAGTTCTCCAAATAGTGCAAAGTGTTTTGTAGCTTTAAATTGCAATTTAGATAGCTTTCATCAAGAAGCTTTTTAAAATTGTTCAGCCATTAACAAACATGCTCAGCACTGTTGGTTCATGTAGAATTTTTTGTAAGTGACAGCTTAAGTAACAGGTCTGTTTTTCTTAATCCATGGGCATAGTCACATTCCTAGAGTTCACCCTGACAATCCAGAGTTCACATAAGTTGGGAAACAATATCAGCTTCTTTATAATGTTCTCTTCCGTGAACATATATTGCCTACATATTCTCTTAAAATAATGCTGTAATCGGTTAAATGAACACTATAGCATTAGGAATTAGGAACGCTATAGTTCCCTGGTGGCCATTAAAGGACCACTCTAGGCACCCAGACCACTTCAGCTTAATGAAGTGGTCTGGGTGCCAGGTCCTTCTAGGGTTAACCCATTTTTTTATAAACATAGCAGTTTCAGAGAAACTGCTATGTTTATTAATGGGTTAAGCCTTCCCCCTAATCCTCTAGTGGCTGTCTCATTGACAGCCACTAGAGGCGCTTGCGTGCTTCTCACTGTGATTTTCACAGTGAGAGCACAGCGTCCATAGGAAAGCATTATGAATGCTTTCCTATCTGAATGCGCGCGCAGCTCTTGCCGTGCGCATTCAGCCGACGGGGAGGAGAGAGCTCTCGCCCAGCGCTGGAAAAAGGTACGTTTTTACCCCTTTCCCCTTCCAGAGCCGGGCGGGAGGGGGACCCTGAGGGTGGGGGCACCCTCAGGGCACTATAGTGCCAGGAAAACGAGTATGTTTTCCTGGCACTATAGTGGTCCTTTAAGGTCCCCAGCCTCTACCTGCAAGGAGTACTTACCTTTTCACACCTGCGGACTCCGCAAGGAACCTCCACCTCCTTCGTGGAGATCATCATGAAGTTGTCTGGAAGCTTATAGTGTCCTTTTCATCTTTTTAATGTGAAATCTAGCCTGACCTGTTCAAGTCTAGGTACTCGGCACATGGAGTAGTGGATGTTAGTTATCTTTGGCACTCTCCATTGTGGATCACAGTCTGTAGCTATATATTGTCAACTCACCCTCAGCAATTTCAAAAATAATTTTATTTTATTTATCTTTTCTTAATTTTGTAATTCAGATTTTATAATTCTTTATTTCTGTAAGTTTTCAGACAAAGAAAAAGGGGTAACCAATCCCCGAGGACATTTGAAAATACCCACACAAAGACTGAAATTGGAACTCTTTACTTATCAGTTTTCTTTGTTGACCCCTATGTTTTTAAAATAGGGGTATATTAGCTAAGACTGATACAGACTTTATTTTAATAGCAAAATAATAACAATAAAAAGAACAACCCTATAGAAAGGTAGTGATTCGAACACCAGTATTTTCATTGCGCAAGTAATTGAATGGTTACATTCACCATAATACAGTCATCTTGGAAAAATGAAATAGGAAATCATTTTTATTGAGCATTTATTGTATTACTAGGAAGTCACAAACTTGTAGTTTTGAGATTTTTAATAACTTGTCTACCAATAACCTTTTATTGTATGGTGGTCCCCTTGCTACCATTTTCAAGTAAATACATTTTATAAAAATTAAAGGTATTGCGTTATTGATGCAGGGGGAACATGCTGTTTGCTTGAGATATTTTGTGCTCGGTTACACTTAATTCCTTTTATGCCTTTGTTTGTCTGTTTATTACATGGCTGTGTGAAAATATCTCTGACTATACTTCAAAATAATGTGCCTCAGATGTTATGTTTATTATTAAAATCTGGGACATTCAATCATTAATAAACTATACTATAACAGAGGATGTGTGGTATTTCCAGACGCAAATGAAATCACAGTGTTTGTCCCTTCATGCTGGCCACCTACCTCTGCTTCTATGACTGGTAATTGTTATTTTACAAAATAGGCTTAAATTTATTAAACCTTCCAAATACTTTATTTACAAAAAAAAAAAAAAACATACACTTTAATGGTGACTTCTACAGATAAATATTTTGTAAAATGTTTCTAACGCTATTGATTTAGTTGAAAAGCTTTTCAACTTGAGGCCATATTTTGCAGTGCTTTAAAATTATACTTTCAGGATATAAAACAGCATGTATTGATATACAAAGGTATGCTTGTTTTTTATATCTTTATTTATGCAATATTATGTGTTAAATTACAGAGAAACAAACAAGAATAGACATACAAGTCTCTAGAACAAATAACAATGGCATTAGATGGCATGTCTACACAAGTAAAATGCGGTTATGACCAGTGGTGTATTCTTGTTTTGTGCTGCCCTATGCATAACAAAACTCGGGCACATTCCCCTCCTCCCTTCCAAATTTCTCTTCCTGACAGGCACACGCCCTCACTGATGCATGCACTGACAAACACATATATACAACACTCACTGACAGACATATATACACTCAGTGTCAGACACACACATTGACTGACATACACATCATTCACTAACAGACACATACTCTCAGTGACAGAAGCACATACACACACTGACAGACACGCATACACACACTGGCAGACACGGATACACAAGCTGAAACATGCATACACATACTGACAGACACGCATGCACACACTGACAGGCACACTCTCAGTGACAGATACAAACACACTGACAAACACACATACACACTCAGTAACAAGCAGATATACACTCTCAATGACAGACACACACTCACTAACAAACACACACTCCCACTAGCAGACACACTAACACACTCACTAACAAACACACACTATCACTCACTAACAGACACAAACAAACAAACACTAACACTCACTAACTAATACACTTACTAACAGAGAGACACTAAAAGACACATTAACATACTCACTAACAGAACACACTAACAGACACATTAACACTCTCACTAGCAGACACCCACTAACAGATGCACACTAACAGACACACACTAACACACACTCACTAACAGACACAACAACTAACAGTCACTAACAGACCAGTGGGTCCAGTGGGGCTTCTGCTGGCTGGGCTGGCAGGCACGCGGGCAGTCGGGGGGGCAGGTAGGCTCATACTGGAGACGGCAAGGGAGATCTGATCTTCCTGCTCTGCTCCCTCGCATGCCTCTTAATGATGCCAGAGCTGGAGCGACGTCATATTCCGGTGCAAGTGAGCTGAACAGGAGAGATAATAAGAAATTTAAAAAAGTGTGTTTTCTGCATGGCAGAAAGTTCTGTAAGTTATGTATGGCATATTAAGTGTGGATGTCATAATAGTGTTAGCTTTTACTGCAATAAAATAAAATATTGTGTATGCCCCGATGTCCCACGAGTACAACTATGCCCCCCATGTACAGTAGTCACCAATTATGGCCAAAGTTAGTGTTCATATTAGTTATTCTGTCTGTAACAATATTGACAAAAATTCTCCATACCTCCAAAGTGTCCCTGTTTTCTATTCTCCCTCTTTGTAGTCACCAATTCTGGCCAAAGTTAGTGTTCATATTAGTTATTCTGTCTGTAACAATATTGACAAAAATTCTCCATACCTCCAAAGTGTCCCTTTTTTCTATTCTCCCTCTTTTGTAGTAGATCTGTATTCTTGGGGTGCCTGACTGTATATCTGTGTGTGTAAATAAAATACACTATTCTTGTTCTAAATTACATATTTTTTGCATAATTTCTTTTTACTAAGTCACCTACAATTTCTCAGAACAGCCCCGCACCTGTCACAAACTCACTAACACCCCTAAAATGAAAGTGTCGCTCTTTGTCCATTTGAAGTGTTGGGAGGAATCCGTAAGTCAACACTATCAGATTCAGATTCAACTTTATTATCACTGTACAGTGTACATACAAAGAAAATTAAACAAATAAAGTAGTGATTAATAAAATATACTATGTAAATATGTACTCAGTGTAAGCTACAGCAGTCTTTATCTAATACCATAGTACATGTAGTTCCTAAGAAATACAACCCCATCTTCATTAATAAAAAAAGCTTTAACACCCTAATAATGCACATTAATGGGGTGGGGTGTGGGTCCACCCATCAATGGTGGAGTGTGCCACTAAAGATTGTGGGCAGGCTGCCTCTAGCAGCTCCTGCCCGTAGATTTCAAAATGCAGGATAGGTCCCTGGGACCTATTTTTGCTGAAACAGTCTACCAAAATGTGAGACCGTCCTGGCAAGATTGAAACTGTTTGTGCTTATGGTCTGTGTAGGTGTTTGTAAACACAGAAGAGAATTGGGGGCATACCTGGAACATGCATCTGTCAGGAATGGTGCTGGCGTAGAGACAAAAATGTATACAAAATACAGATTAAGGAACAGCGCACTCATAAAAATACATTTTTGAATTTTATAAAGCTACTTGAAATCGCCTTGGTGAATTTTAAGAAATGTAGAATTTAGAAATATATTTTTATGAATGCACTGTTTCTTAATCTGTATTGTGTAGGTTTTTGTAACTGTGGGCAGCAGTCTTTGTAATAGTGTGTGTGCTTAGCAGCATGTGTAGTATTGCGTAGTTGTGTATATGTATAGTGTAGATAGCAGTGCATGTGTTTGCAAGGCTTTAAATGATGGGGTCATTCTGGCCCTGGTCTTTTCCCCTGCTGACAATTGCTGTGTTTGAGGGGGCAGGGTCGTTCAGTGGTCTGGCTCCTTCAGATTTAACTTAGTCATCCCAAAATTCTGCATCCTCAGCAAAACTACCGTAAATGTGTTTAGAAATCTGTCCGTTTTAGAACAAAACATTGTTCCTGTTCTAAGTTATATTTTATTTTCCTATACTGTTATTTAGTGTGTCATCTAAGATTTCGCAGAACAGGCCTGCCCTGGTAATACCCCTACTCACACTCTTAAAAAGAAAGTGTTCCTCTTTGTCCATTTGAAATGTTGAGAAGCATGACACAATACAATGTGGTACCACAGGGAAGTAATAATTTGTGAATATTATGTTAGCTATTTATAAAGGCTAATGTAGTTTGTGAGCCTTCAACCATATTAAAAGACCATACAACATAATCCAGCTCTATAAACCAGTTGTTTTACATGTCAATGCATGGCCTTAGATAATCCCCCAAGGCAAAAACCAGAACTTAGCGCCTACAAAGCTCTGTTCAGTAAATCAATGTTTTTAATTTATGTTTGTCCTTGTAGTAAAGTGTTTGCGTTCAATCTTTTATATCTGTGAAGAAAACTCTTTCAAACCTCCTGCCATTGTTGATGCTATTGTTGTATACTTGAGTAGATCCATAAGTTCTTTATGCACATGTTTACACTTTAGTTAGAGAAACCTAATGGAATTTCTGCAGAATCAGTCCTTCTACGCACAGACGATCAGTGCAGACGATTCTTACAACTATATGTAATTCCAACTGAATAACCAAGAGTAGATTAAGAGATTGATCGATAGATTCTATATAAGATAAGTTAAAATGTAAAAAAAAATACAGTGCAAATGTGTGTATTTGCCATGCAAAAATACCATTGTAGATTAAAAATAGATCAATAAACTCTAATAAATAATAAGCTGTAACAGATTTTACAATCCAAAATGTTCTTACCTGATTTTGTTATAAAAATTGTTACCCCATCAATGTTGGCACAAAATGGAAATAGATTGCTTAGGTAGGTGTGATGGATGGATACATATTTAATATCACCCTAAAATGTACAGTTGAATGGAGGATATCTAAAAGTATAGTACTTTTAAAGAAAAAATATTTAAATTTACACTCGATGAGAGAGTGACGAGGTATACAAAACATGTACAGTATATCTAACATGAAATCTATATATATTGTTTAATATTCTTTAATATACGCTAGGAAAGAATATATATTTATTTAATGACCTTTTTAACAGTCACTATATTTATAGTTAATTCAATAACTTTAAAATATAATAGTAGAGGAAGTGTTCAATGTACACGGTAACTTGTTAAGTTAACCAGGCCCTTTTAGAAGTAGTGGAAGGGACAAAATTGGAGTTTTACCAAGTTATTAAAATATTTGTATTTATAACATTTCTATTGGTTGTCTGTTTAATTGTAGTTAGAATGGGGCTGCTATGCCTACACCACACATAGATCTGAAGTACACTCTGCCCCCCCTCCCCACGATAGAGTCAGTGGGTAGCCAGAAAATAAATATATAAAAATATATATTCCACCCTCTAACTTGCTTTGGTAGCACGTCTGAGCTGAAACGACAGTCCTGGGAGTGATTATGCTGTTTTGTTTGGAAGTGCCCCTACTGTATTTGGGTCCTGCATTCACTTCTGATAGGTCAGTCATACAGATTGGTTTAATACTAGCTATATGCATATATACTAAAACCATAAACAGTACACAAGCATAGTGTCTGGGCTCTAAAGTGAACTACAAGTTGATCTACCGGCCTATAAGTTGGTCCACTGTTTTATTTTTCTTTCTATACATTTGTGTGAACTTCCTCTTTTTTATTATCATTAAAGGACCACTATAGTGCCAGGAAAACATACTCATTTTCCTGGCACTATAGTGCCCTGAGGGTGCCCCCACCCTCAGGGTCCCCCTCCTGCCGGGCTCTGGGGAGAGGAAGGGGTTAAAATCGTACCTTTCTCCAGCGCCGGGCGGGGAGCTTTCCTCCTCCTCTCCTCCTTCCTAGCGATGTCATCGGCTGAATGCGCATGCGCGCCAGGAGCCGCGCGCACGCGCATTCAGCCAGTTCATAGGAAAGCATTTACAATGCTTTCCTATGGACGCTGGCGTCTTCTCACTGTGATTTTCACAGTGAGAAACACGCAAGCGCCTCTAGCGGCTGTCAATGACACAGAGGCTCTAGAGGCTGGATTAACCCTCAGTGTAACCATAGCAGTTTCTCTGAAACTGCTATGTTTATAAAAAAAAGGATTAACACTAGCTGGACCTGGCACCCAGACCACTTCATTAAGCTGAAGTGGTCTGGGTGCCTATAGTGGTCCTTTAATTCAATAAAACCTGTTGGGTATCGGTGGTGCCTTATATCCTATATGTTTGCTGGGATACAAATGCCTTCAACAAGTCTTAAATGACAATTATGCTATAAATTTAGAACAAATAAATACTCACCAATATTTTTTTTTTATATTATTTAATTTATTATAAGGAATAAATGAATTAAGTTTGAATTTTCTGGAAGCCCCAACATTTTTTTTTTTAATTTGCTGAAGGAGAGGCAACCTTTTTATAACTAGGAGCTATGTATTCTATATGAAAATACTATAAATACATAGGGGAATACTTTGAGCAGCGAAACTAAGCATATAAATTGAAATCACAATTGACATGGACATTTTTTTAAATTACAAGAATTGTGACCATATTTGCAATGGGAATAAGAGAGCAGCAATTATTGAAACAAGAAATACTGGGTTGCAGTGAATGACAAAAAGTCCATGCAGTTAACATTTTTTTTTTTTTTAGTTAATTCAGTTATTTTAGTTTTCCTATTTTTGTTTTTTTAGTTTTTAATTATATTAATTACACCAAATCCAGTCACACACTTCCCAACGCTGAAATTTACATCATGCAAAGTCAGCTTGTTACCATAGGGAAGGACACTTTGTCTTACCCCTACACACGTTACTAACAGACAAACCCTAACCAGAAATAACTACTTTTCATAAGGTCTGATGTGATCTCAACGACACGATAATGACTGCACAAGGTGAACACTAACTCTCTAGGGCAGGGGCTGGCAACCTTTTAGCAGCACTGTGCCGAAATAAGATTGTGATGGCCCGTATTGTGCCGGTCCAATTTTTTTTAAATTGAGGTGTGTATGTTGCCGTATTCTGCTTGCGTTATTTATACTGCAGTTGCTTTGTATCGTTGTATTTGTTTGTATATGAGCTATTATATTGTATATGTTCATGAGTAGGAGTTGCCTAGGAGTTCTTTTTGATTCTGATCTCTCTTTTACTCCCCATGTTCAATCGATAGCCAAATCCTGTCGCTTCCAGCTCAAGAACATAGCGCGCATCCGCCCATATCTAACGCCGGACGCGGCTAAGGTACTGGTTCATGCTGTTGTTCTCTCTCGCCTTGACTATTGCAATCCCCTTCTCACCGGTCTTACATGTTCCCAGCTTGCACCGCTGCAATCTATAATGAATACGGCTGCGAGGCTTATTTTCCTGTCCGGTCGCACCTCCCACGCCTCCACGCTCTGTCAGTCCCTGCATTGGCTTCCAGTTAGATATAGGGCCCAATTCAAAATTCTGGCGCTTGCTTACAAATCCCTACATAATGCTGCTCCAACATACCTATCCTCCCTCATACACAAGTATGTCCCGACGAGACCCCTGCGCTCAGCCCAAGACCTACGCCTATCCTCTGCCCGGATCCCCACCTCTGATGCTCGCCTTCAAGACTTTTCCAGGGCTGCACCTATTCTGTGGAACTCCCTTCCCTCCTCAATCAGACTTTCACCCAGCCTCCATTCCTTCAAAAAATCTTTGAAAACTCACTTCTTTATTAAAGCGTATCAATTAAACTGTCAGCAGGTTTCTCATCCCCCACCCCATGACTCCGTTCCTTCACCTGTCAAAAATGACCTACCAAGCACTCAATAAACCCTTCTGTAACAAACTATTTAATTCCCCTACTTTAACCCTTTGTGTCACTATACCCCACTCCCTCTAGCATGTAAGCTCATCGAGCAGGGCCCTCAACCCCCTCTGTTCCTTTACATCAGTGGTCTGATCTCAATTATGTGTCTGTTAGTCCACCCATTGTACAGCGCTACGGAATTTGTTGGCGCTATATAAATAATAAAATAATAATAATAATAATAATAATGAGTAGTTTGTGGTATTGTGTCCCTATGGATTTGGGCTGTGTATGGGTGCTGCTTGTGGAATTGTGTGTGTGGATGGAAATGTCACATAGTGTGTTTGGTGGTGTGTGTATGTGTGAGGCTGTTTGGGGTATTGTATGTAAGAGCCTGCATGTGGGGTTGTGTGCGTGTATATGGATTGTTAGTTGTTTTGCATTTGTGCGGATTGTGTGTATGTTTGTGTATGGGCTGTTCATATTATTTGTATGAGGGGAGGGTTATTGTGCATTTCTGTGTATATCTTGCAATGTGGGTGGCTTCCCTGGAGTCCAATGGGGACCATGATGGCCAGGTACAGGTCAAGGACAGGAGCCACAACAGCAGCTGCGGGCTCCTCTACTCCAGTGTGGATTCCCATTCACAAGTGCTGGAAAGAAGTGCTCTGAGATCACTTCCTCTACGTGCTGCAATACTTAAATTGAGGATTTTCCTTCACCACCTTTTCATATTAGCAGATATCTGAAGTTTCACTGGGACTCTTAATAACCCAGAACCTGTTAGCCTTGAGTGCCATGCAAAGACACCTTGAGTGCCGTGCATGGCACACATGCCGTAGGTTGCCTACCCCTGATCTAGGATAACTGGATGTAGATGTTGACTCCTTTTTATCTCATTATTTTTTCCTCCATTTTCTATTACTCTTTTTCTTTCTTTTTTTTATGTTTCGTTAACTAAGAAAAGAAAAAGTGGATGTAACCATATTTCATTTGCAATATCAACAGTACAACTGCTCAATATTCAAAATTTTCAAAGATGTCTTGATACATGATGTATCACTTATATCTGACATTCTCAATAAAAAACGATAAATAAAAAAAAAAGAGGTTTCATAGAGCTGAAGTGGTTTTGATGGTTAAAGCTACCCTGTAATGGTAAGGTCGCTTTAATGGTAGGTTTGCTCACCACAGTGGCTGACCTGTTTAGATTGGTATTGAAAACATGCCATAGTAACACGTGACACATGGCTTCTTGATATAGATGGTTTCTTAGAGCTGAAGTGGTTTTTGATGGTTATAGCGACCCTATAATGGTAAGGTCACATTAACGGTAGGTTTGCTCACTACAGTGGTTGACTTGTTTAGATTGGTATCGACAATTATTGAAAACATGCCGTAGCAACACGTGACACATTGTTTTCTTGCTGTAGAAGGTTTCTTAGAGCTGAAGTGGTTTTATGGTTAAAGCGACCCTATAATGGTACCGACAAAAATTGAAAAACATGCCATAGTAACACGTGACACATGGCTTCCTGATATAGAAGGACTTTGGAACTGGACATAACGAGTGTACTATGCCATTTATGTTGGAAAAGCAAGGCTTGATTGAAATAGAAACCCAGTGGTGTTTCATATTGATTATGCAATACTCTCCAAACTCTGCACTTGATGTCAATTGCTGTGCACACGATTATTTATATATTACTCAATGGATCTGACAATGAGAATTCCATTTAATTTGCATTCGAATGTATAGGCAGCATATGTGTATGATAGAAACACATTTTTTGTTCACTTAAATGCAACACGCAAGTATTCCCCTTGGTAGAATATCACCTATTTTACAAGGAATACTAGTTTCTGGCATAACAGAACATTTACCTGTGTAAGTACGCAGCTTAATTCCCTTATTTATGTGATGTGCGCCCATGCATATTTTATGTCTGGAATATTTTTCACAGCTATCCTCTCTGATAGCATCTTTAGCTGTATTCATCTAAGAGTAAATTCTTGGATGTTTTATTCTTACTGCATAATATCCTTAAGTGAAGAAATGAAAACGGAAAGTATGCAGCGAACATTACAGAATTAAGCTATGTGTAATGGTTTCCAGGCTGTGCTCCATTTTCGACAACTCAAGTAATCTTTTTATTTTTAACTTCAAGATCCCCCGTCTTCCTTTATCACACAGGAACAAATTATTTTCTTCTATTTCCTCTAAATTGTAAATCTCCATCCAGGAAATGTCTATTACTTCTATATATTTCTTTATATTTAAACAAAGATTATGATTGACAGAACAAAAACATGTATTTATCACAATGGTGATTTGGTTAAATCAAATTGTAGTTCTGTCCTCTATATCGTTCGCAATCTGCACCAATGTTTATCGCAAATTCAACAGAATTCAATAAACATGTATAGGCCTTTGCATTTTACTACATCTCTGAGATGCAGGAGAGATTTCGTTTGACTTTTAAGTAATCGTACATGCATTGTAAGATCAAAAAAAGACTGAAGCGCACCAGTCATATTTCAGTGCAATTCACATCATTTATTTTTACACCAAGACACCAATAAAGCTGTAGTTTCTGTTTTCCGCAAATACCATGACACATTAAATACACTAAATAGTATACAATATCAACAACACTGATCATTAAAAAATGCACAAAATGTTTGCATGCATTAAAAAAAAAAAAGTACAAAAAAATAAATCTGTAATTTTAGCTACTAAAACTAAATCAGTCCATGAGTCAGATTTACTACTATATAACATAAACTTTCAATGCAAAAAACACTTTGAGTGTTACTATTGGTTGAGCTTGATTACAGACATAAATAGTAGTGCATGGATGTCCGTGTCTAGAAGTCTCCCTTTGTGTGAGATCAGCATTAGATGTTGCAAGCTACAAAATAGTTGCAATATTGTATCATGTTTTTATTCTGTGTATTTTTGTTGTCAATATTATTATCATACTTTATAAGGCACCTACACATTCTGCAGGTCTATCAAACATATGTACAATTGGTACAAGTAAAAAGACAAAGGTCCAATATCTCTGCGACATTAAAAAAGAAAAAGATAAAGAAAAGGCAAACAAGTGCAGGAGGAATTGAGTGCCCTACAATCTAGACTGTTGGAGCAGACTTCCATTGAGAGTAGGATAGTGAAGCCTTCCACCAAGTGAGGAGAGGAACTGAATTAAAGGGACACTATAGTCACCAAAACAACTGCAGCTTATTGAATTTGTTCTGGTGAGTAGAATCATTACCTCCAGGCTTTTTGCTGTAAACACTGTCTTTTCAGAGAAAATGCAGTGTTTACATTACGACCTAGTGATAACTTCACTGGCCACTCCTCAGATAGCTTTTAGAAATCCTTCCTGGGTCATGGCTGCCTAAAATGCATCCAAACATTCAGTGTCTCCTCCCTCTGCATTCAGACACTGAACTTTCCTCATAGAGATGCATTGATTCAATTCATCTCTATGAGGAGATGCTGATTGGCCAGGGCTGTGTTTGAATCGTGCTGGCTCTGCCCCTGATCTGCCACATTGTCAGTCTCAGCCAATCCTATAGGGAAGCATTGTGATTGGATAAGGCTACCACTTCTGATGATGTCAGCAGGCAGTGGGCAAGTCAGAAGGAAACAGGGACAAAGTAAGTAGCTCAAGACTTGAATACAAGTAAAATTTTACTATATTTAGGGAGGCATGAGGGGACCAGGGTGGCTAGATGGGGGTTTTAACCCTATAGGGTCATAAATACATGTTTGTGTTCCTGACCCTATAGTGCTCATTAAATGGTCACAGTTACTGCATGGGAGCAGCATATCAATCTGTCTGGCCGCCTGTCTGTTTGGCTGTGTCTGTCCATCTTCCTGTCTGTTTGGCTGTGTCTGTCCATCTTCCTGTCTATCTATCTTTATGAAGGTTAAGTCCTATGCTTTTTTTTTTTTGCTGCTGTAGATGACAGTGTGAAAGCTGATCCACAGTTGGTCCACAATTGATTTGGTAGCATTACAAATTGCTGACTATCGAGGGAGCAATTAATTTCTAACTGTCTGATTCACACCAAAGAGAATAAGTTGTGCTTGCAAACTTTGTCCAGTGACAAACAGGCCAGGTTGGCAGTAGGTTTATGATGAAAAGATATTTTTAGTCAAACATTGCCTGATACACAGTTTTTGTGTGAAGCTCTGTTCTGCAGTATGGCACCTTCACTTGTAATTGTCTCTGTAAGGAATCTGGAAGAAGCCATTAGTTGGCTCTGCTGTCACAGTGAGAAGACTTTGCTATACAGACCTTATTTCTCATGAAACAAAGCTTAGCTCACTGCCTTTCTAACTCAGTACTTTATACACTGGGTTTTAATGAGATATTTTTCACTTTTTGTATTCATTTTTTTCAGTTTTCTGTTCATCAATGTACAGACCTTATAGAATTTCCATTTTGTAAAGCAAAAGAAAAAAGTGTAGCATTTATATAACTAAGCATGTTTTTTTATATTCATATTAAGGACCTTCTAACGTAGTGCTTAACCCTTAACTATTATGTTTCTTTTTTTTTGTTTTTGGTTTTTACATAGCATATCATTTACTTCAAGTAAAGGATGCACAACTACCCCATATAAAACAGCAATTTTGTGTATAGATTGTTTTTCATATGTACCTAAAAAGTTAACACTATAACAATTTATTGATTATTTGTTCAGGTATTTTGAGATACAAATTTTTTAGACATGGTTCCTCGTTTCTTTCAGTGTTTCCAACGATCAAAAATATTAGAACAAATGTATTATGGCACATAGGTGTGACAAAAATACGTAAAAATTTAAATATCCTTCTTATAAGTATTTGTACAAACCAAATGGTGTTTCGGGAAATACAGCTTTAAAAATGCATCAGTTATGTAAAAATTTTGCCTGTCTGTGAAAAATTACAGATTTAAAAAAAAAAGAGGTCAACTTTTTTTTCAACTATGTTTTTTTATATCTGTTTGAATATATTGTCATTTGTGCCACTTTTTAATGATTTTAGATGAGATCATATGTAGGTATCTTGACATATCACTCTTAATACAAATCTGAGAGAAACACCTTTCCTTGCCACCATGTAGAATGAAAGTTACTGGAAATATTGTGAGGAGTTCAGAAAACTTCTATTGAATCCAGGCACGCATAATATTGACTGAAATGCTCCTCCACACATTTGTTCCCTGAGTGGTTAGGTTAATGGAACATGAAATGCTGTACTGTTAAGTTTTATTGATTGCTGAATTGTTTGTAAATTGTAATGTTTATTTCTGATGGTTTCTACTTTATATTCATTTAGAAATAACCCCAGAAGAAAAAGCACAGAAAATTGCAAGGGCCATGAGGAAGCAGTCACTTGAAGTTAAAGAAAAGTGGGAAAGTCTGAATACTCAGGCTGGTAGTTGGCAGAAGCAAGTAGACAAGTCTTTGGACAAACTGAAAGATCTTCAGAATGCTATGGATGAACTTGATGCAGACTTGACACAGGCAGAGAAAGTGCGCACTAGTTGGAAACCTGTAGGGGACCTATTGATTGACTCTTTGAAAGATCACATTGAGAAAACAAGTGTAAGTTTTAGCCATGTTCATGTTTCACTTAGGACATCTATAGCTCTGGGATGTCTAACAATTAACATCTGTAAATGGGTCCTTTTAATGTGTACCATACATTTAAATGTAATACGATATGGGACTCAAAACCAACCTAACAAGTATTTAAATTTGTAAATGATGTGACATGCATTGGATTTAGCAAGACGGTTTCCTTATTGTCAGTAACTGAAATGCATACAACTTGCAGTTTTTTTCCTAGCTAGCCAGTCTGATCTGTATATAGCTAATGTGACCTGGGGCTTTTCCGGTTTTAATTGGTGTTGATTAGGTCACACCAGGGCTGGTGCGTCCTATAGGCTAAGTAGGCAGCCATCTAGGGCGCCTTCTTAGGGGGGTGCCAGCAGTGGCTTTACTGCTTGTCTGGCCGTCCCCCTATCAAGTGGGATTGAAATACATAGCAGGCCGCAGTGGCCCACCGGCCACGTTACTGGGCGCTCGGGAGCACTTACTGGTAGACTAGCGGTCGGTAGAAAGCACTGCGGAGGCGCAAGGGCGCGTTATTCACTTGCTTCTGGCCCTTGCCCTGTACGCGGGGACAAGAGGGCGGGGGAATAACAGGAAATGGGCTTCGGAAAAAAGTGTCGGGCGCAGTAAAGTAAAGACAGGAATGAAGAGCAAAGTGCAATGAAGGTAAGAGAGAATGCACAGTGTGTTTCATAGAATGTGTGTCAGTATGTTTCAGTCAGTATGTTTGTGTATGCCAGTCTGCTTGTGTCTGTGTGTGTATGTATGGGACTGTGTGTGTATGTATTGGACTGTGTGTGTATGTATGGGACTATGTGTGTGTGTGTATGTATGGGTGTGTGTGTGTATATATGGGTGTGTGTGTGTGTGTGTATATATGGATCTGTGTGTGTGTATGTATGGGTCTGTTTGTGTGTGTGTATATATATATGTATGTATGTATAGGTTTGTATGGATCTCTGTGTGTCTGCATGGGTCAGTGTGTGTGTATGGGTCAGTATCTGTGTATGGGTCAGTGTGTTTGTTGTGACGGACCACCTGGCACTCTGACTGGTCACCTTCGTCAATGGATGCTTCCTAGCGGATGCCGAGGACTATAAGCACCACACCGGATACCATCAGCACTGCAGACTCCTCAACTGCCATAGCTTAACTGGAATCTCAACGTCTTCCTCCCACCCTACACCAACCGCTGACATCCAGGACCGTGTCGGAAAGATCTGTCCTCCAGGCAGGGCCGGACTGGAGATACAAAGCAGCCTTGGAAAAAAAATCTATGCCAGCCATATATTGTCGCATGTAATATGTAAGGCTATGTCTTGCCACCCCAGATGATTGAGTAATATATATATATATATATAGTGCTTATTCTAATATAAAATATTGGTCCTTTCAGAGTAAAACGTTTAATTATACAGTAAGCATACTCACATGCAGACACAGACAATCTCACTGACACACACAAGCTCATTGATACACAGCCTCATAGACAAACCATCTCACTGATATACATAAGCTCATTGACATAAAAACACAAGCTCACTCACTAGCAGGCACACACACACACATGAAAGCAAGCTCACTCACTAGCAGGCGCACACACACACACACACACACACACACACACAGCTTAATGTAGTGGTTCTCTTGTCTATAGCCTGTCCCTGCATGCTTTTCAATGTAAACAATGACTTTTCAGAGAAAAGGCAGTGTTTATGTTACTTCCTAGTGACACCTCTAGTGACAGACACTCAGACGGTCACTAGAGGTGCTTCCTGTGTCAGTGCGAATTGGCTGAGATCATCAAGCTTGATGATCTCAGCCATGGAGGCAGGGCCAGTCAAGGGGAGACCAGCACAACGTGGGGGGAAAAAAAGTTGAGTAAAAACACTATTTTAAAAAAACGACACACACACATACACCATGACAGACACAGACACACACATATACCATGACAGACACACACAAATACCATGACACACACACACCATGACAGACACACACCATGACAAACACACACATGCCATGACAGACATACACACACACCTTGAAACACACACAAACCATGACAGACACACACCATGGCACAGACAGACCATGACACAGACATACACACACCATGACAGACATACACACACCATGACAGACATACACACACCATGACACAGACACACACACCATGACAGACACACACACCGTGATACAGACAGACACACACACACCATGACAGACACACACATACCATGACAGACACACACATACACACCTTGACAGACACACATACCATGACACAGACAGACACACACACACACACCATGACAGACAGACAGACACACACACACACACACGCATACCATGGTACAGACACACACATCATGACAAACACACACACACACCATGACAGACAGGCACACACCATGACACACACACACAGACCATGACACAGACACACACACACATACACTCCCACTGACAGTCTGACACACATAATTGTTGCTATCAGTGGGCAGACAGATGGGTGTGCTGGCGGCCGCAGGGAGAGCTCTGATTGAGACGGAAGGGGGAGCTATGCTGTCACTGCTCTGCTCCCCAGCAGACAGCTTAATGAGACTGGGGCCGGAATATAACGTCATGTTCCGGCCCCGGTCTCTTTAAGTAGTGCGCGAGGGCGGGGGAGCAGAGACAGAACAGCCAGCTCCCCCTGCGGCCGCCATCAGAGCTCTCCCTGCCCACCGGGAAATTTCCCGGTATCCTGGTGGGCCAGTCCGGCTCTGCCTCCAGGAGAGTGTAACCGGAACAGCTATTACAAGAGCTCAGAGAATCCAAGGGAGTATAGGGATTGTAGCAATCCTTTGTAGTGATATAGCAGTTTCCCTCAATAAGAGACAAGACTCTAGATTGAGGGTGACGTACGTCTGAAGGTTTATTGGTACAGGTTGGATTTATATACAGCTTCTGAGGCCAGGGGAACACCGAATTACAAAATGTATAGACTAATAAAAACAATGTAACAATGAAAGACACTCCCACATACAGTAAACAGTCCCTCAACTCGGCCTGTGATATAATTAAGGTAGTTAATGCATTAACTTAATTATCCCCAGGCAAAAAAAACAACACATTTTTATAAAGTACCATAAGTACCACAAAATCCCCATAAATATTACATCCCCTAATAGCTCTGAGCTAGGTGAACAACATATCCAAAAATCACCCAGATCAGATAAGGGGTTCAGAAATTTTATGGAAGTTATATTTTTGCCCAGGCGAACACAGGATTTCATACCCAAAACAGTTCCATAGATTTGCGGCCAAGTGCTGCTGGAGGACCAACCTGGAACCGCGAGGTTTTCATGCCGAAAATATTTCCAGGGCATTCGTGGCTAAGTCCCCCTGAAGTCTATTGTGGCTAAGTGGCTACTACAAAAGACTAGACATACCCCATTTTGAATACCGTGGGTTGTCTACTTGTACAAATGGTATGCCATGGTGGGATTAATTTTCGTTCCTGGGCTGCTATACGCTCTCAAAGGCAACATAGGCCCAGCAAACCAATCTGGCAAATTTCAATGTGCAAATGTGGAAAAGGGGAAAGCCCTATATTTCACCCTTGTAAGTTTGCAAAAACCCATAAAACCTGAACATTGGGGGCACTGTTATACTCGGGAGATGTTGCTGAACACATATTGGGGTGTTCTTTGTCAGTAACACATAACAGAAACTGAGAATCCATGCCTAAAGTACAATATGAGAGAAAAATAACACAAAAACATTACTACCCAAAAGTTTGACAAAGACTGGTGATAAAATTAGTGCATGCAAATAGGACATGGGTGCATGCTGACCAGCTGTGAAATTCCAAGTTGGAAAACTGGAATGCGCACCCTCCAAATAAGGTCTTTTAGCCCCCAGAGAGCCCAACACACCTATACATGGGGGGTATCTCTGTACTCACGAGATGTTGCTGAACACAAATTGGGGTGTTCTTTGGCAGTAACCCTTAAAGATCTCCGTACATGTATTCTTAAATTGCTATGTGTGTCAAAAAAATCACCAATTATTATTATTCCTTTTTAAATGAAAAGTCAAAATACCCCAAGTTTAATACCTTAGGTTGTCTTCTTTTAAAAAAAATATATACATGTGAAGGGTTATTCAGGGATTCCGACAGATATCAGTGTTACAATGTAACTTGTGTTAATTTGGAAAAAAAATGGTTTGGAAATAGTAAAGTGCTATAACTTTCCCAAAAAAGCTAAGAACATGTTAACATTGGGCGTTTCTAAACTTGGGACAAAATTTAGAAACTATTTAGCACTGGTGTTTTTTGGCAGTTGTAGATGGGTAACAGATTTGGGGGGTCAAATTTAGAAAGTGTTTTTTTTTATTTTTGTTCATCATATTTTATAATTTTTTATAGTAAATTATATGATATAATTATATGATATAAAACAATAATGGTATCTTTATAAAGACCATTTAATGGCGAGGAAACCGGTATATAATATGTGTGGGTACAGTAAAGGAGTAAGAGGAAAATTACAGCTAAATACAAACACCGTAAAAGAGAGCCCTGGTCCTTAACGGTAAGAAAATTGAAAAATGGCCTGGTCAGTAAGGGGTTAAAACAGTATACACTTACGTGCACTTAAAGGGTTGCTCCAACCATTTTAGGAGGAGGTTGATGTTTTTTTTATTTCTATCCTTTAGGGGCTATTAATTAGTCCCCCATATATTCAGCAAAACCTGTTTTGCTTTATTTGACTTGGCCTCACGTGGTCCAATTTAAAGGCTTCTAATAGTTGAACTGCTTTGCCAACTCAGAGCACATACATGCAATCTAAGCGAGGGAGGTAGGTCTGAGGGATATTGGGAGGGAGAGTGGGGCAGGATTAAAAAAACAAAACAAGAACGAGCACTAGGGAAGAACGGCCAAGATGATTGGGGAAACCCTTTAAAGAGAAATGTGTAGATGTTATATGTTACATGTGTAGACTTAGTACACTTAAAAAAAAAAAAAAAGCACAAAATCACAGTGGAGCAGACATATAGCAAAAGTTCCAAAACCGCCTCGGCCACAGTTTCACAGAATTTCAAATCAGGCTCAGTAATGAAATGGTTAATTTATTTGTAAACCCACGGCAACACTTACTTAAACATCCAGAGCCAAGTATGGCTATAGAAGTACAAGCACATTTTCTTTTTTATGGAAGTGTAAGCCACTTTTAATTATTAAGCAAGAGATTTACTAATATCATTTAGCCAAAATGCTTGTGCAGTATGATATATTGTAACAAATCACAGGGGGAAACGTAGATATCTGTACTAAAAGGAATGATTTACCCCATATACACAGCCTTACATCAACATCCATTCATTACTGTCAACCTTGTGGACATTTTGCTCTGTTACAGCATAGCTGCCTACCAGTATTTATTGCCACACATGTCTACTATGATGTAATGTCGACGCAGACACTGTCCTGAGCAATTTCAAGTTTTAATTACAATTTGTATGAACAATTAATGAATGCGAAATAACTCAATTGTTTAATCACCTTAGGATAATGTATCACTCTAATATTTTTTATCAGACAATGTTCAATTAGATTGAGGTTGCTGGAAATTGATCATAAATATGTCACCAACCAGCTGTAATGCTACTGCTAAACTATAATCAGACACCATGTGCTAAATATTTGATGTTACTTTGAATGTATTATAGACTGTATAGATGCAAAAAGGCCAATAATAACCTGTAATTTTACTAAATCACGTGTATATATATATTTAATGGGCCACTGTAAGCATTATAATCGCTATAGTTTACTGGAGTAGTTATGGTACAAGGAATTCATAGACTTCGTACTCATTTTCTGTCACAATTTTTTTAAGCAGTTTCAAAAAAATCTGGTGCTTTCCCAATAACATTCCTGGCCCATCATCTGCACCTCACAAAATGCAAAAAATGTACTTCTGCTGTATGTTACAAAGCAATCTGGTTTCCATGGAAATGATAGGCTATGTATGCTGGTAAAATTAGCCACAACCCAGAAATCATAATTACGGCTGCAGTGGAACCTTTAAACAGGCTTTCCCGTTCATAAACTATTCAGAATTCGAACAAAAATTTTGCGTTAAAAATGTCTCGGTACGTGAACACATCGCGCGGCATTCACCTCTATGGTAATCTCATTGGTAATCTTTAGCAGTGACACCTCAGAACTTGAACAGCCTTCTGGAACGGATTAAGTTTGAGTTCCGAGGTTCCACTGTATCTATATTTTGATGAATCATCTAGCAGTATTGAAACACGAATATTAACTAGGAGATTGTTGTTCCCTCCTTTTATCCTTCACCTGCAAACAACAGGGACAAATTGTTGCATAATTATTATTATTATTATTATTATTATTATTATTATGATGTTTATAGAGTGCCGTCAAATTCCGCAGCGCTTTACAATGGGTGGATGAACAGACATGTAGTTGTAACCAGACAAGTTGGACACACAGGAACAGACGGGTTGAGGGCCTTGCTCAATGAGCTTACATGCTAGAGGGACTGGGGTAAAATGACACAAAAAGGTAAGGATAGTATTAGACTAATGAAAGTTACAGAAGAGTAATCAGTCAGGAGCTATTAACAGTTTAATGGATACGCTTTTATGAAGAGGTGGGTTTTTAACGATTTATTGAAGGAGTGGAGACTGGGTGAGCATCTAATGGAGGAGGGAAGCGAGTTCCACAGGAACGATGCAGCCCTCGAGAATTTAGATGTATTTTGTGTCCTCAAGTATTATGTTGAAGCCAAAATGCATTGTATGTTAATTTTACAGTGCCTCTTTCTGGTCAAAAGACATTGCCCATCACTTATTGGCTCAAGTCCATTATGCGGAACGCTTATGTCCAGGAATATAAGGGTGAGGATATGCAGTTGGGGAGAAAGGGGACAGTCCAGCCTTGAAGAGGTCTTACTCGAAAGCTTAGAAAGTGAGGGATGTTAAAAGGTCAGCATTGCATCTATGCATTGCTGAGGAAGATTGCATTTGTGTAGGACCATTTTGTGGAAGCTCAAGCCTAGCGTTGGGAGTCGAGAGAAGACAACTTGTTTCTGAGACTGAAGCATGTTGTATGATGTGGAATATATATTTTTCCAATGTATAACTTTTATTGAAGAAATATGAAATACATACATGTATACTTCTTGCTAAAAGAATTACTGAAGGTCCATTGTGCAGACTTATGCAACAAAACCATGTGATATGAGAGCAACAAGAAAACAGGGTAATGCACTGGATAACTGGAACCTGTCTCTATAATAATTATTTTTTAGGGGGTAGGCAAGGAAAAAGTTGAAAAGTTGAAAGTGGGTGAAGCAAGAAAAGAAGAAAAAGGTAGAAAGAAACATTTTAGGGGGAGACGTAGCAGAGTAAAGAAGAAAGAAGGATGTTTAAATACTTTTCTAGTAGTTTCTAGCAACCAAGGACAAAATCATACTTGAACTCAATGTAGAAGAAGAAACGTTGACAAAGATTTTCATATACAATTGTGCATCAATGTTGGGTGATGAAAGTCCTCACAGGTATTTGGTTCTAGGTTTGGGAATAAGTTGATGCATTTTATAGTCAGATAACAAATGCCTTGACGCTGGTCTCTTCATACAGAGAAATAGATTCTCTGCTAGGATCAAAATGTAGCCTAGATAATAAAAGATAGATAATATTACCCAAGTGGCAGGAAAACCTAATCTTTTACAAGCTGCCTGATATGAATGGACTAGGGAAAGGAGATTTGCTGTGTATGTCATCTCCTAAAGCTTTTTTATTTTCGCAGAGAACACATTCGTATTTCTTTTTGTATGTTAATATATTTCCAGGAAAAGGCAGTTTGTATATATTGAAGTATTTTTTTGCAAAACACTCCATCACCAAGGGAATGACAGTCTGTTAAGTATCAGGGCTGGTGGACGTGTACTGCATCCCTCCATCTGCTTATGGTTTCATGCCGTTTGATAGATTATATTCTGGTGAGATATATGAACTGACCATAGTGAATAATAGCAACACCATTTCTTGGTTTTTGGATGTTATCAGTCATTTATTTGGGTGATTGCTGCTGGTTTAATCAATTTTGTGCTTTTATGTGCTACACTGTATATTAGAATTTTATTTGGGATCAAGCAACACCTAGTACCTTTTTTCACATGTCATGCTTTGTTCTATGATTTTTGAGACACACTTTACTATAGTACTGCTTTAGCGGGTATCTAAATACACATCGAGTTTCTTTTTATAAAAACAAAAAAAGTCCTTCCTGTGGACTACAGTATTCAATAACATGCTATAGTTAAAGGGTTGCTCTAACCTTTCTTAATTTCTTTTTATTCCTAATGCCCTCTTGATCATTATTGTTTAGGCTCGCCCCTCTAAATAAATAATAAAATAAATACCAATACTAAATAACAAATACAAGTACTTAAACCTACTAGAAATCTATTGATGGGTGAGTCTCCTGGTGCTGCTTGGCACTCCCCTATCTGGGCTTATGGCAGCCTTCAAAGGTTTCTCATAGGGAAGGGGGCTGGAAAAATATTTTAAAAAAACAATGGACATATGGAGGCAACGAAGGCTTCATTGAAGGAAGGAAGGAGGGGAGGCTATGCCTGCATAGGATAAGCTAACTAAGTCAGTTGCCAGCGTGCAGTGCATGAAGGTCAGATATTTTGCTCAGAATTGACATTTGGCAGAATTCTGGGCAAAAGAGCCAATATTTCTGTATGTGTAGTGTTACCAGCAGATACACTGATCTAACATGTTCCTACCAGCATGACCACTTCTAAAAGCAGAAGTGGTTATGGTGGTTGGAGTAACCCTTTAAATGGACTACACTCATTGGGTATTAGTTAATACAGGACCAGGTCTGTTCCCCTTTTTATCCATATTAATTTTGGTGATTTTGGACAAGCTGGTTCAACACTTCAGAGTTCTCCATTTACCCCAACACACAGTCAATCACTTTGTGTGTTTTTTGTTTTAGGGGTTGTGTAGTTGGACACAAGAGGAAGAGGAAGGGATTTTGCTATATGTTTATGTTAGAAGTATAAGACAAAACAAATATTAGCATTGTTACCAATATAAAAGTCTTTTGAATATGTTTAATAAAGATTTTTTTATTTTTTTTTTAAACGTGTAAATAGGTATGTCCTCGCTTTTTTATTTTACCATAATACCGCGAGTATTCTTTTTTTTTTTTTGAATTCTTTATTTTTAATCAACATGTATATAATGCAAACGATCATCAATGTTGACATTCGATATATATCAGAAACTAGAAGTTTGTGAACAGTAAAATTGTACAGCTTTTGCCATAAATAACTCCTTTTAAATGAAGTGTACCAGTGTAAACAAGTGTTTCTTTTTGTTATCAATCTTTGTATTATTGAGTGGTATTAGCAAGACATTGACATTGAAATTTAACAAAAATGTCTAAGGTATTCAATAACACAATTGTTTGCTGACTTCTGTATGAATGTGTATATATATATATATATATATATATATATATATATATATATATATATATATATATATATATATATATATATATATATATATATATATATAGATATTATGTCTTAGTAGCTTTGAAAGCTAATCATATGTTCAAAACTGTACAGAAAAGTATGTTTCCTGAAAGTAAATCAGAAGACACCATAATGAACCAAATAAACTGAACAGCCACCAACTTACTGTCAGAAACACAATAACACCTATTATGACATGGACAAGGTTTTTAGTTTAAAATATGGAACTAAAATCATGCAATACATTATCAAAAATTTGTCTAGATTGTGCCCTAATAGTGTGCCCTTATAACATGCGTTGGTGCAAGTATGTGTTTAAGTGAAAAAGTCAAATTTAAAAAATGTCTAAAAAGAAAAAAAAAAATGATTGTTTCACATTTTTACTGCAGTATAAGGTTCCAGAATTTAATCTTTCTTATTCTGTCTGACAGGCATTTGGAGACGAAATCATTCCCATCAGCTCGAAAGTGAAGACAGTGAATGATGCGGCCAGTCAGCTTTCTGCGCTTGATATCCAGCCATCTGCAAAGACTTCTCGGCAGTTAGATGACCTCACCATCAGATGGAAGCTCCTACAGGTACACTTCATTTATACAGAATGGAATTAGACATGCTTCGACTGTAAGTGGAGCAAGCAGTTCAGTTCCTCTCAATCCTTTAGTTACAGCAAAATACACTTTTCCTACCTGCTGCCTTACGGAAAAAAAAAAAATCTTTCTTATTCTGGTTTTTATATCATTATCATATTTTTGTCTATAAATTGAGTAGAAAAAGTAGAACCATGGGCCAAAACAGTCATAACTAGCCAGAAAAAAAAAATACTGGCAGAGAGAGCTCTTGGAATGACTGCTGGACTCCCTCAGCAACAGTGACACATTATATTATATACAGTGACCTTTGTTCACAAGATTGTTTCCAGAATTCATTAATGGTATTTTTCCCATAATACCTCATTATTTGTTTTATTCTCTACGGCTCTCTTTTCTAAATTTTGAATGATAACCTTAAGTGTCTTTACTTTTTTAGTTATTTTTTTCACTAAAGCTAGTGGCTTTGTAAGTATTGCCATGGCAACCACTGCCATTAAGCTTCATAGGACTTAAAATGATACCCAACATACATGTGACAGAACTGTCATTTGTTTATGCAGGCATATTGTATTGACAAATAAAGCAAGATATCAGGTTTTTTTTTTGGTTTTTTTAAATCACTTATTTCCTTTAGATTTAAATTATCCCAGGTGCTAAGTCAGACATTAAACTCATCTGTAAGCATGTTCGGCTAACACAATGTATAGAATTATTAGCAGATTAAAACATTTAATAAAATCTTTATGCATGTCATAGTCCTTTTATTATTACATCATAACCTTGTTCTTATGTGTTAAAGTGATATTGTCAACATTTAGGGTCTAGAATAAATATATTGGATATCTCTTATTCTCTCTCCATTTGTAGATTTTACATATTTATTTGTTGCTCCCTTGCATCTTTGTGATACCTATATTGGATGCAATTTGTAAGCAGTCTAGTAACTCCATAAATCATGTTGCTGTTATTGAGAGCTGCAAAAGTTGGCACAACTAAAATCCGTTTTATTGCCACCCATGCAAAATGTTGATTAAAACAAATCTGGTTTTCTCTGGGTCGACAGTGTGTCCCCAAAGACATGCTGACTGGTCAAAGGACAAGAGTTTGATTTCATGCTGCAGTCTTTCAAAAAATAAAATTATTTTGAAAACATTTTAAAAAGTGAGCAAAAATATCTCCATCTAGTATACTATAAAGTTCCAATTATTTGTTAATAAAAAAAAACAAAAAACGTTTTTTGGGGTTCGATGTTATTTTTTAATTTTTTTAAAGATATATATCATACAAAAATACAGCACACTTGACCTCAATCTGTCCTTCAAGCCTGGAGTGTTATTTCAGAGCTGTCACTGTACCATGTGGTCCAATACTACGAAAAAAGGAAACTTTGAGGCAGGTCCTGCTCTACACTAATCTAATGGCTGCTCCCATGAGAGTAACCCAAGTACATAGGGGATCCATTGTTTTTTAAATGACAAACTACAAATGTGCAGAACTGACAAGGGAACAGCAAATTGTAGGAAAAATAGCCAAGTTGTACATTGTTTCCGATCCTTCTATTTTGGCCTAAATATTGTAATCCCAGTTACTTGTCCTTAAATTCCAGTTTAGGTAATAACCCTACATGTTATAACAAGTTGTTCTCACTGTGGCACTCTCATCGGGGAGTAAGACGTAGCCACCACTTGCATAGCGTGAGATGGTGAAATAGGCTAAGCTCTGACTTAGCTGTAGCTTGTTTAATGGAGCTCTGCAGTAATAAATACGTTTTATGGTAGCCATCCTATTAATTCAGACTTGTACCCTTTCAATAATGTGACATTTGGAAGTAGCATTCATGTTACATTCATGTTTTGTTTCTGCTGCCCTCTTTCATGTCAAGCAATATAATTATGTGACCTACAGCTCTTTGTACTGCAGACTGTAAGCCGTTGAACCATGGAAAAAATATATGATTAAAGGTTAATATCTGTAAAGTTGTTTTTCTTTTCTTAATCCTGTAGAGGGACCTTTGAAAGCAAGGTTCCGTTGTGTATTGTTGTATTTTATAAATATTCATTATGCTGGTCAGACAGAGATTTGCAAAGTGCCTCTTATATTTATATGTGTCCATTTAAACATTCATAGCAATAGCCCTGATGAGCAGCATTGTATCTTGTGAGAATCTAATATTTCATGTGTAAAGAATGCATTTACTAAGATGAGTGTGTTTTTCTTGTTTGAAAGCCCCAGTTAGTATTAACTCTGCATATGTGAAGGGGGATTGTGTGTTAGTGTGAACTTGGTGAGCGTGAGAGGAATTTAAATAGGTGGGAATTCTACATGTTCAAGATAATTTTGTGTGTTATATTAGCTCATCATATATGAGATGAGTGTGTTAGTTTGTGTTTGTGATCTACTGTCTGTATTGTAGTGTGTGATCGGTGAGTGTGTATGTTAGTATGAGCTCTGTATATATAGTTACATAGCTGAAAAGTGACTTGCGTCCATCAAGTTCAGCCTTCCTCACATATGTTTTTGCTGTTGATCCAAAAGAAGGCAAAAAACCCAGTCTGAAGCACTTCCAATTTTGCAACAAACTAGGAAAACAATTCCTTCTTGACCCCAAAATAGCAGTCAGATGTCTCCTCGGATCAAACAGCTATTACCCCACTAATTAGAAATTATATACCTGTACGTTTTGTTTTTGCAAGTATTTATTAAATTGCAGTTTAAACATCTGTATGGACTCTGATGATAGTGATCATACATCTTTGTATGTTTGATATTTGTTAGGTTTAACTCACAGGATTATTCGCTTAAGTCCAAATGGCCCCATATCATTGTATTATAATAGTCACCACCCATGGAAAATTGAGGTATAAATTTGATAGTATCCACCCGCCTACCATGGTTGGGGGTACAGATCAGTGGGTGAGGGCTATTAAATTTTTACCGCTATTTTCTTTTATTAAATAGTCCCACCTGTTGGCCACAGGTGAGGTCATGGGGGCTGGATCCCGACCTGTCCACCGGACCCTGTTATTTCTTTTATTGTCCCCCACCCAATGCCTGCACAGACTATACTACCCCATACTGTTATTTTATATTCCTTGTCCCCTTCTTTCAAACAGTTAGCAAATATAACTCATTATAAACCCATTTAAACTTCCCTTATAGACATATTGGCTCTTACTGACTCCCATAGGGTTTTTATTGATATATTATAATTTTAACTTTTCTAACGTGGCTGTTGACTAGCAGGTTCTGGCCAGCCACCACCTAAATTACTCTTGTACTGTAAAGAATATTTAATTGTTTGCCCCTTGGCTGCAGAGCGTTAGTGAATGATTATTATTGTGATTTTTGCCATTTATACAGCGCCAAAATATTCCACAATGTTTTACAATATTGTAAGAGGGGGACATTTAACAATAAATGTACAAAATGTTACAGGAACAATAGGTAGACGAGGACCATGCTCAAACGAGCTCACAGTCTAGAAAAGGTGGGGTATAAAACAATAGGGCAGAACATTTGCAAATATGCATCCTACTGGATGCATTTGGCCCTCAATTTTAGTAAAACTGGTGCTTTGTGAATATTCAGAATCCTAAACTTTGTGTAGGATTAGGATGCGAAAGCACAGATTTTATTCAGGTCGATAAATGCAAATCCAGCTGGTCCTATCTGAATTGGCTTTAGTAAATATGAGATTTGCTGTTTGGTCATGTTCACTGGATTTTGTCCATCCAGGCAAAATCATATGCTAAGTATATATCTCTGTGAATCCATGCTATTGCTATAAGCTATACTTTACAATAAATTTGTGTTGTGCGAATGTCGAGGGGGGGGGAGATTTCACCTGCAGCATTAAACATGGGAAAAAAAATAACATTAAGAGTTCTGGATGCTTATAGTGTTCATTTAAACTAGCTGCAATTCTGAGTTTAGTGTACTACCCTGATTGTTTTTCCTGAAGTTGTCCATATTTTGATATTCTGAGGTGCAGTGTTAATTTTGTCGATTAACAATTTTAGTTAAATTGTAGTCGACTAAAGTTTTTCAGATCAGTGCAGATGACTAAAATATGACTTACGCTAAAATGTTTTTTTAGTCAAAAGACTATAACTAAAACTAAATTGAAATTTACCACCAAAATTAACATTGCACAGAGAGACTGTGGAAGGGGCAAAAGAGACAGACCAGGGCTTGGGAGAGAGACACCTCGAGAAGCTGGTTGGACACAAAGAGACACAGAGGGGCTAGGGAAAGGGCAAAAGAGACAGATAGATTATTGAACTAAACCCATTAGATTTTAGTCGTGTTGACTAAAATCTACTGGAGATTTAGTCGACTAGAAATAGATTAAAATAAAACCAGATGACTAAAATACGACTAAAACTAAAATGGATTTTTAGTCAATAGACTATGACTAAAACTAAATTGAAGTTTGCTTCTAAATCATTTCCCTTACAGCTCCAAGCTGCTGCTGGGCACGTGTGCTTGGGATATTGCTACATACAGCACAGGATCACAACATGGATGTGAAAATAGGTTTATAACTGCAAAAGTATGGCTTGTTTATCAGTACCATTATCTGATGATGGAATTGAGGATAGGGCTACATATCCCATAAACCCCTGCCGTACAGAGACCAGTACTAGGGGGTTTTGTTAGCAATGGCTGTTCCTGCCACGTAGGAGGGGGATTTGGTCTGCTGCTCTTGGTAGCAGTATCTTTTTTTTTAATCATATGTGTGTTTATTGTGTTTTGTAAGAAAAGGAAAACAAAAAGAAAAAATAGGGAGAAGGAAAAGGGAGTTCCACATTATGATATACATACAGTAGCAATATACATTACATGGTAGTTTGCGTTAACAACATCTATCAATTGGGACAGCGCACGTTGCAGGTCTTGCATTTATGCATAAAAATTTAGTGCATATGTTCGTGTCATTACACATCTTCACATTTCGCTATATTACAATATATTGTATGTGCAGGATCGCCTCCTGGGGTTAATTCTACTCAATAGCTATGTCCTGGTGCCCGCGTATGTTTGACTCATGGCATATCTATCGCTTGTCCCTCATTGGTCAGCGTGTGTGGAATATGGGGAAACCTGGGGAAGGAAGTGAACTCATCTTAACATAAACTTGAGCTTGAACTTGATCTTGATCTGGGACCAGTAATGAGTGCAAAGGGAACTTCATTGGGTACACTCAGCTCGGTTGGGACTAATGTTTTGTGGTTATGTTTTTATTATCGGACTTGGCCTGCTATGCAGTGCCCGCCCCTCGATGCGTGAGCCAGTCCTGCCATACCACCTCATGTTGTTGTGCTTTCCCCTTCATACTCAGAGCCATGTTTTCATATAGACAGACATTATCTAATTTCTTTGAGATCTTTTCTATTGAGGGGATCGCTTTGTCCTTCCAGTGAAATGCTATAGCCATTTTAGTGACCGTGAGGAGGTTTACTATCAGTGGGGTATGGTGCTTCTGGTGCAGCATTGGCAACATATGTAGTAAGTATCCTTCAGGTGACAGCGGCAGGGTAATGTGGGTTAACTTGTTTACCAGTGTTTGTACGCTTAACCATAGTGGCTGAATGTCTTGGCATTCCCAGAAGACATGTAACAGTGTACCTTGGGATTTCTCGCACCTCCAGCATAGAGGGGAGACTGTACTATACATTTTGGCCAGTCTATGAGGCACCATGTACCATCTCATTGTGATTTTGCTATATGCCTCCCACATAGAAATGCTGCTAGATGCCATCTTGGTGATGGATATGGCCTTGTGCCATTGTTGTGCCGTGATTTCCCTGCCGATATCCCTCTCCCATTGTGTCATGTATTGGAGATTGTGTGGGGTAGCAGCTTCCCACAGGGCATTGTAGCACAGTGCCAGGGGCTTGATGTGGTGGGCGTTCAACAGGTGTTGTTTGCTGTAAGCTATAGGCCTCTGAGTGGTCTCATTGGCTTGTGTATTGGCCTGTAAGATGTTCTTGACCCTTAGGTATAGGAATAGGTCTCGGGAGGGGAGGGAGAATTCTGCCTGTAAAACTGGGAATGGTTTTACTACACTATTGTCAAAAAGATTTTCTACCCTCAGGATACCTTTTGCCAGCCACTTATGGACTTCTAGTGGGTCTGTAGTGCTGTGATTGGAGACAGCCTTAGCAGTTCCTTTGGGTCTAATATATTCGAGGCCCAGTTTCTCCAGGCCTGTAGAAGTGTCATTGTGCATTGTAGGATTGGCTTTTTAATGAGGGTCGGGGCGCCCACCCACAGAGCTTGGGTTATTTGTGCCGGGTGGATGCAGGCATCTTCAAAGGAGAGCCAGATTGGGGTTGGTGCTTTCTCGGAAGCTCTGAGTAGTCTTAGACCTTGAGCTAATATGGAGGCCTGGTAGTAGAGCCGAACATCGGGGAGGCCCAGACCTCCTCTAGTGAAGTGGAGGCCTAAAGTCTTGTTTTTAATTCGCGGGGGTTTCCGTTTCCAGACTGCGCGTTTATAACAGATTGGAGCCTGTTGAGGAGGCGGGCTGGCAAGGTTATGGGGATGGTTCTGAACAGGTAAAGTATGTACGGGAGAATCATCATCTTAATCGAGTTGATACGGCCTATCCAGGAAACCTCTAGGTCTTCCCATGATGTTAATTGTGTTGTGAGTTTCTGAATCAGAGGAATATGGTTTTCTTTTTGTAGTGTGTTTATTGATTTAGTAAATTTAATCCCTAAGTATGAGAGCGACTTTTTCCTCCAGTCGAATGTATATGTGCACTCGAGTTGTGTCGTGAGGGTGTGCAGTAATAGAATAGGGAGAGCTTGTGTTTTTGCAGTGTTGTTTTTGTACAAGAATACTTTGCTGTATGTGGCAAGGAGCTTTTGCAGCTGTGGGATGGAGTGCTCTGGTTTTGTGAGGTACAGGAGAATATCGTCAGCAAACAATTCCAGTTTCTATTTGCCCTTTGGAGTAGATATGCCCTGATTTCCTTTTGTTTGTTTTATATGCCTTATCAAGGGCTCTAGGCAAAGGATAAAGATGAGCGTGTGCCATTTCGTATGGCAAATGGAGTCGATAGGAAGCCTGTGCTAAAGATTTTAGCCAAAGGTTCTTGGTACAGGGCTAGGATGCTGGTTAAGAACGCTTGGGGAATGCCCATTTGGGCGAGTGTTAATCGCATATATTTCCAATTTAGGCAATCAAACGCTTTCTCAGCGTCGAGCGCTAACAGGACTCCCCCTTGATGTGTGGAGTGGGCCCATTCTATGAGGTTAATAAAGTGTCTGGTATTGTCGCCTACTTGCTTGCCCGGGACGAATCCTGCCTGTTCCTTTGAGATCAGAGTTGGGAATAGAGGTTTAAGTCTGTTTGCTAGTAGTTTAGCATACAGCTTGATGTCTGCGTTGAGTAGGGAAATAGGCCTTAGGTTTGCGCAGATCGTCGGGGATTTGTTTGGCTTGGGTAGCGTGACTATAAACGCTTCCAGCATTTCTTTAGGGATTTGCCCAGTTTGTTTAATGTGATTGAAGAGTTTGGTGATGTGCGAAAGTAGTGGTGCTTAGTTTGTAGTAGTAGTAGTTGGACAGCCCATCCGGGCCAGGCGATTTGTGTTTAGGTATACTGGCCATCGTGTTGGCCACTTCTTCGCAAGTGAATGAAGCTTCTAAAAGCTCCTGTTGTGCTCTTGTAATGGATGGGATGTGGGTAGTGTTCAGGAAGCGGGTGATTTCCTTTTCAGACGGTTGGTGTGTTTGGGGGTCCTAGTCGAGCTGGTATAGGAAGGCGTAGAAGGAGGCCAATTCCTCCACAATGTGGTGTGGGTTGTATAATCTGTCGCCCGACTTGGAAATTATGTACGGTATTTGCGTGTGTAAGTATTTCTGCTTTAGTTTCTTAGCAAGTGCTTTTCCTGCCTTGTTCCCTGTAGTGTAATGGGTTTGTTTAAGGTAGCGCATATGCTTCTCTGTTGTAGCAATTTCAAGATTGTGTAGATCAGTTCTGATTCGCTGTAACTGCTTGTGGGTCACTTTATGTGGTGTGGTTTTGTGTTGGGACTCTAATGCGGCGATCTTTGCGAGGAGTTCAGCTTTGTTTTTGTTGTGTTGTTTTTTCGCGGTGGCTCCCGCTTGCATCAAAACGCCTTGTATAACTGCCATGTGTGCTAACCATTGAGTTGTGATGGGCGTGGTGCAGTATTCGTGTTGTGAGAAGAAGTCAGTTAGGTGGGTTAGGACGGTGGAGTAGGTGTTGGGGCAGTCCAGGAGAGCCTCATTGAGGCGCCAGGATCCCGTGTCACGGGCTGGGTATGGGACCCAGAGGGTCACCGTAAGCGGCTCGTGGTCGGACCATGTGATAGGGCCGATCGCGACTGTCATGACGTATGTTAGTGTAGTTTTGTCCGTGATGCATAGATCGATTCTAGAGTGTGTCATGTGCACCGGGGAGTAATACGTGTAATCTTTGGTTCCTGGATAAGGACAGCGCCATGAGTCGTATAGGTCTTGTTCAAATAGTAATCGACTTAGGTGTCGCCCCAGTGCTAATGATGCCCTTTTTGGTCCTTTGTTCTGTGTGCGTTGAATGTCTAGGTGGGGATCTGGTGTGCAATTGAAGTCTCCACATAGAATGACATGTCCCTGCTTGTATTTTGCTACCTTCTTTAGTGCTTTTGTGAGAAAGGCCGTTTGGTCCTCGTTGGGGGCGTATAGGGAAGAAATCGTTATCAGTATGCCATTTAATGTGCCTACTAAAATGAGTAGCCGGCCATCTCGTCCTGTATGTTGTTGGCTTGGTGTGAATGCCCAGTCATCATGAAAGTATATGGAAACCCCTTTTGATTTTGTTGGGGAGTGTGCATGATATGCTTGGGAGTAGTGTCAGACTGCAAATCTTGGGGGGTTGCGGCTGCAGAAGTGTGTCTCTTGCAGACAGGCTATGGCCGCCCCAGAAGTTTGGATGTCTCGTGCTGCCAACCTCCGTTTATGGGGGCTATTAAGGCCTTTCACATTCAGGGAGAAAAGGGTCATAGTGTTGGGTATCCCCATGGTCAGAATTTGTGAGTATCTGCTATAATGGAGGTTCTCTCATGGGGGTTGCTTTGGCATTAGGAGTGTATAGGTTTCCTGCGATAGTGTGTGAGTGCTCTGGGGTCTCCCTCCCCCCTCTGCGTCTAATGGTGTTCCCTCTTGACAAATAGTGTGGTCCTGTGGAGCATAGTTCAATACAGTGATTCCAGATAACAGAATAAGCTTCAGCATCCATTTCCTTTCCGTCAAGGCACGTGGTCAGTTTTTTAGTGGGACGGAGGGTTGTGGAGGGAGAGTTCATTTGTCACTTCTTGTCTCCGCCATGTGCCATTCAGTTGCGAGTCTCCTCTGCGGTTTCGGATCTTGCGCTGGCTGGTCCGGCGACTCGAGAAGTCCCCATTCTCTCAGAAGGCGCATTCCATCCTCTGGTTCCTCGAGAACGTGGTTTTTGTTATTTCTCCAAACGATAATCTTAGTGGGATAACCCCAGCGGTATGGGACATCGTGGTTGCGGAGAGTCTTCGTGACTGAGATAAATTCTCTTCGTCGGCTCATTGTGAGAGCAGATAGATCTGCGAACAATTGCACCCCCTGGAACGGTTCTGGTAGCGATGTAAGTTTGAGCGTGGCAGTCAGAAGCGAATCTTTTGCCGTGTAATAGTGGAACCTGACCACCACATCTGCTGTGAAGCGCTGCGGCCTAGGTAAACGGTGCGCTCTGTCCAGCAGCCACTCCGTGGTGTCCCTTGCCGGCAACACGGCTTGACACAGGCCTTTGATATAGTCGGGCAGAGCCTCATGTGTGATGTTATCAGGGATTCCTCTAAACCTGACATTGTTGCACCTAGAGCGATCCTCTATGTCCACCATTTTCCATTTTAGCTGCGTTTGTTCCTCACTGAGAGCTTGCAATTTAGCCTCCATATCATTGTGAGCTGAACATATTTCTTCTGTGCGGACTTCCAGTCTGTCTGTTCTGTCTCCCAGCTCAGACATGTCCTGTTTGAAGTCTGCCATCATTTGTTGGAAGTCTGCATGCAAGGTAGCCCTAAGCTCTTGTAGCATGTTGTAGAGGCTTCTCTCACTCACCGGGTTGTCAGTGTAACGGCCCGTGGGATCTCCTGTGTCTGGCTGATCTTTGGCGCCAGAGGCAGTTGCCATGCTGCTGTCGCCATCTTGGCTGGAGCGGAGGCAGTCTTTTTTGGCGGACCTGATTGGGTCCGTGATTTTTAGCTGCTTGGAGGGCGCCATGTGAGCGCTTGCTGGCCGATGGAGCTCTGCAGGGTCGGGATTGGTGGGTCTATAACGGCTCCCTGTAGCTCTCGGGTCCGTCGGCCTGGGAGCTCTTACTCCATGCGCCTTTCCCGGTCGGCCGCTAGCCACGCCCCCCCTTGGTAGCAGTATCTTAACAGTAGCAGAAGGAACTTTGCAGTTAAATTATGGTCACCTTCAAGGTTTAGAAAGTCATAGTGCTTAGAAGCTCTAAATTAATAAATAAAGTGTCTATGTTTCAGTCTATCAGTTCTAAGGAAGACAGAATAAAAAATGCAACCAAATAATCTAGAATCTATATCTTGAGTGATGAAGGGACCTCTCAATGAAATGGGTCCTTAAAGTGAAATGTTTATTAACCCCTTAAGACCGGAGGGCGTACAATTAGGCCCTATTTTAGGTGGCTCTAAACGCCGCCGGGCGTAATTGTACGCAATCCGGTCTTTTCTTACTTACCCGGTGGGACCGCCGGCGATCGCGGTGGGGGGGACTCCCAGGGAGCCCCCCCTGTGGCAGATCCTCCTCCTCCGGTGCCCCCCGGCCATGTGAGAGTGAGGTCCTTGCGAGGACCCCACAATCACATGGCCGGGTAGGCTGCCTCCTGCATTGCCAGCAGGGGGGCTGCCTGTAATGACAGGTGGTCCCCCTACTGGCTGAAAATAAAATTAAAAGAAATTAAAAAGTGTAAAAAAATTAAAAAAATGTATACTTAGATCATATATATATATATATATATATTATATATATATGATCTAAGTATATATATACACATATACATACACACACGTACACTGTATAGGTGTATTTTACTATTAATATATATATATATAGTTATATATATATATATATTAATATCAAATTACACGTAGACTGATACTGATTAAATATATATATAATTATTGTTATATATATATTTATATATAATATAAAAAAATTAAATATGTAAATACTTTAAAAAATAAAATTAAACAAATAATTTGAAAAAATAATTAAAAAATATATAGATGTGTTATTTCGTTCTAACTGTATTGTGATATATATATATATATATATATATTTATATCAAAATACACGTAGAATGAAATAATATATATCTACATACATAAATATATATGTATATATCACTATATATATACCTATATATAAATACAAATATTTTAAAAAAATTATATATATATACACATATAGATTCACATACGTATATATATACATATATTAATTCTACATATATATTTATGTAATATTTTTACATAATTAGGTATCTTAATTCATTACAATTAGCGGGACCTGCCTGACAACCCATGCCGAAAGTAAAGGGAATTTAATTTGC
This sequence comes from Pelobates cultripes, assembly GCA_933207985.1. Taxonomy (NCBI): domain Eukaryota; kingdom Metazoa; phylum Chordata; class Amphibia; order Anura; family Pelobatidae; genus Pelobates; species Pelobates cultripes. Next base: position 174,356,737 of record OW240913.1, read on the forward strand.
TAGCACTATATTTAACCCTATAACTTTCCAAGACACCATAAGACCTGTACATGGGGGGTACTGTTCTACTCAGGAGACTTCGCTGAACACAAATATTAGTGTTTCAAAACAGTAAAGTGTATTACAACGATGATATCGCCAGTAAAAGTGAAGTTTTTTGCCTTTTTCATGCACAAACAGCACTTACACGGACGATATTATTGCTGTGATACTTTTTACTGTTTTGAAACACAAATATTTGTGTTCAGCGAAGTCTTCCGAGTACAACATTACCCATCATGTACAGGTTTTATGGTGTTTTCTAAAGTTACAGCGTCAAATATAAGGCTTGCGTTTCATTTTTTTCACATTAAAATTTGCCAGATTGGTTACTGGGCCTTTGAGACCCTATGGTAGCCCAAGAATGAAAATTACCCCTATGATGGCATACCATTTGCAATAGTAGACAACCCAAGGTATTGCAAACGGGGTATGTCCAGTCTTTTTTAGTAGCCACTTAGTCACAAACACTGGCCAAAATTGGCATTTTTTGCATTTTCACACACAAACAAATACTAACGCTAACTTTGGCCAGTGTTTGTGACCAAATGGCTACTAAAAAAGACTGGACATACCCCATTTGCAATACCTTGGGTTGTCTACTATTGCAAATGGTATGCCATTATGGGTGTAAATTTCTTTCCTGGGCTACTATAAAGTCCCAAAGGCAACGTAACCAATCTGGCGAATTTCAATTTCAAATGTAACGTGCTATATTTGACCCTGTAACTTCCCAAAACGCCATAAAACCTGTACATAGGGGGTACTGTCTTACACGTGAGACTTTGCTGAATACAAATATGTGTATTTTATTGCAGTAAAAGCAAACAGTATTAAGACATTGACAGTTAAAATGTCATGTAGAACTAAAAAAATAAAAAATAAATATTTTCTCCCATTTTTTTCATATTAAATTATGTTTCACATCTAAATATTTGATATTAAATGAAAGCCCTGTTTCCCCTGAATAAAATGATATATAATAAGGGTGGGTGCATTTAATATGAAAGAGGTGAATTACGGTTGGACAGACATGTAGCGCAAATGCCAGGTTTTGTTTACATTTTGTTTCGTTCACAACGTGTACATTTGGCTCCGTCCTTAAGGGGTTAAGATTGTTTATGTACTGTAAACACAATCGCCATAACAGTAGGAAAGAAAAAAGGTGAATGATTTTGTCCATAGAGAATCATTGTTTTACTTTATAAGAATAATTCTATCTATTTTGCAGGCAGCTGTTGAAGAAAGACTAAAACAACTCCAGGAAGCACACCGTGATTTTGGACCGGCCTCTCAACATTTTCTCTCTAGTAAGTTTCAGTTATTGCTATGTCAAATAATATAAGATACACCTCAAGGATGATGAAATAAAACTCAACAGCATGGATTTCATTTAAATAATCCAATAAAATTAGAAAATTAAACATTTTAAAAAACAACAAAACTTTACCCTTTTTTCTTGGTAAATACATACATATTGATTTACAACAGCCCAGTGCTGTACTAATTGCATTTTTAATGTAATGTAGCTAAGCAGCCAGTTTGCCAGCGGGTGTACCTTTTGTCCAATGCCATTTAGTAAAAGGTACCGACTGGAGCTTGAACATTCCATGGGAAGTCATAGAAACCTTGCAGCTATTTGCTATTTACTAAAAGGTTATTTGGTTTCAAAGGGAGAAAAGAGACTTTTAAAGGGATACTGTAAGTGCCAGGACTACAAAGCTGCATTCCTGGAACTATAGCTCCCTCTGCCTCCCCGTCCTTTGCACTCCCTGCATGATGGCAAAGAAAGGGTTAAATCCCTTTATTTACTTACCTGATCCTGGGTTGCGGCTGGTAGACAGCCACTGGAACTGCAATGTGTAACAAATGTGTAAGCTCGTTGAGCAGGGCCCTCATCTACCTATTGTTCCTGTGTCACTGTGTAATTGTCTCATTTACTTTAAATCTACACCTTTCATAATATTGTAAAGTGCTGCAGAATTAGTTGGCGCTATATAAATAACAATAATAATAATAATAATAATGATACTGCACCCAGACCACTTCAATAAGCTGAAGTGGTCTGGGTGCCTATTATGTCCCTTTAAAAAAAAAGCTTTTTAGTGTCATAAATCTTATGTTATATTCGGTGTATGGTCACATATAATATATATATATAGCGGGTATGTCCACCTTGGAATGTCCCTTATCAAATGTTATTTTTTTTTTTTTTCTTAGTTGAATTTGTTTTCTTTTAATTTAATTATGTGACTGAAGTCTGATGTCTAACTTCTTTATTTTCCCAGCTTCAGTACAGCTTCCATGGCAACGATCTGTGTCACTAAACAAAGTGCCCTATTACATCAAGTAAGATCTTTTTATGTTTTTGATTACATAACCTTCTCGATGGCTATTTTCTTTCTATTTCTTTTTCTCATTTTGTGGAGATGTATCTGTTAAAGCAAAAACATTGTATGAAAGTCATACTTTTATTCAGGTGGACAGATATACTCTCTAATGCGATTTTTTTTTATTTTTTTTTATAAAAAGACACAGTGAACCCTGCATACCTGTGTTAGAACCAAATTGCAAATATAATGCGTTTAAAGACAGTACATATCTACAAAGTAATGGATTTTTTGGCATATTCTAAAATGAAATAATTATGACAAATATTTGGCTTTATTATTATTAATTATAATTATACACTATATTTAAAAAAAAATACATATTATTTTAAAAAGTGTGAAAAAAAAAACAAGTGAAATGTGTTTAAGCTTTCCATTTTTATAAAAAGACATGGTTTCTTTAAATCTAAAAGCTACTACAGTCAAGATTGCAATCCACCTCCCTATCCAGGCCTTGAAAAGAGGTAAGAACAGTGTGTGAGCATGTGCAATCCGTGCATGTATCTGTGTATGGTATATTTCAGTCATAACATACATACATACATGTAGACCAAACGAGTACAAGGGGGAGCACTACATTTTGTTGTTATATAGTAGATACCAATATAAGTGTTAGATGGCAGCTGAATGAGTTTGGTTGTCTGCTGTTCCCGCTGGCATTTTACAAAGTCAAATTCAGTTATTTTTAGCTGTATTTGCACTACCATTCAGCTGCTATTCTAATTGTTTCTATGTGTTTGTTAATTATGCTATTCACAAACCACTGAATTAAAAACAAATCTTCATTAATATAACCTAGTACCCCCTGATAAGGGAAATTGCTCTCTAACCTTGACACTGACAGGTCTATTTGCTAAGGTGAGAATTCAAGGTGAATTCAAAGTGCAATTAATATTCAAGGTAAAAATAGTCAAACTAGAAGAATTCTTTATGCCATCTATGCTTTCAGATTGGCTACTCTGGCCTTAAATTTTTAGTAAAATGTTTAGTAAAAATATCCCTGTTAGTCACCATAACACTAACCCATACCTTTTACCATACAACAATAGCCCAACTCGGAATCCCTGCCAAAGCCTACTTTTATCTTGGTGGTTGATTTTCTTTCAGATATTGTCAGCTCCTGTTCAGATACCATATAGTTACAGTTTGGCTGGATTTCTTTTCCATCAATCTCACTGCTACAAAGTGAGCAATGTGAAAATAGCAGGGACCCATTTTCCTCAATTCAACTTCAATTCAGTTGATATCATAAAGTGAACTTCAGAGAGATTGTATCAGTTGGACTGGAGAGAATTGTGCTGAAAAAACTGACCAACTTCCATGTAGTAAATAGACAAGAGATAGATACACGATATATCATAGATACAAACAATGCCATGTATCTAAGTCTCTCAAAGGCAATGTGAAGGGCATGGGAGACACACTAGAACTGAATATAATCATCTGTATATATGCCCTACTCCAGACTGTTACTGAGCAGACATTTTTCTTTTATTCCAACCTTGTTCATGTTTTAACATTTTTGCATCTAAAAGCATTTTGTAAGAGCTTGTACTTCTAAATATGTTCTAGTGAAGTGTTATATCCTAACATTTTCCATCTCTGATAACCCCAAAAAGTGTTCGTTTACAATTGCTGATTTGATTGTCCGTGCCTGTGAATGGATGTCCCCTCTAATGCAGAGCTAATTGTGCTGTTTAAACTAAAGCATCTAATCGCACTGTTAAGCGGTCAGGCAGGTTTCTGCTATTGCTTTTATCTGTGTCTATTTCAAGGTTAATGACTGTTCACTGTTCTAAGCGTAGCTCTCTGAAATCTGGCTTGACCTTGTTAATGGCAATGTTATTACTTGATAGGAATCTCAGCCATATATAATATGTATTCTGGAATTGACCTGCGTAGATTTAAAGAGATTCAGTGCATTTCAGACAACTCAAATTCTTTTTTTTTTTTTTTAAACTAATGGGATGAAACTATGTGGGAAATACTCAAAAACATTCAAAAACTGTGTAGTGCTTTTGTGTGCACAAACAAAAGAAATGTGTTAAGACCTTTACTAATGGTTCTGCAATGTCCTATAACATGCATCCTACTATCCTGATAATGCAACCATGTGGAGTGGTATTAAATTCAAGGTTAGTAGGTATCTGCTTCAATAAAAATAGCTGGTTGTTCTAAATATTTACATTTTGCACCTGCATTTGCAGATCTGTAATTAATTAATAATTAAAGGGAAACTCCAGTGCCAGGAAAACAATCCGTTTTCCTGGCACTGCAAGTCCCCTCTCCCTCCCACCCCCCTTTCCCCGGTTGCTGAAAGGCTGAAAACCCCTTCAGTAACTTACCAGAGGCAGCGACGATGTCCCACGTTGCTGCTTCTTCCTCCACCGCCACTCCTCTCAGTGATTACGTCGGCCCGTGGGCAAGACTGATCCCGCCCACCGGCCGGGGAGACCTAATGCGCACGCGTGGCAATGCCCCGCATGCGCATTAGAGCTCCCCATGCTTTTTAATGCTTTTTAATGCTTTCCTATGGGGAAATGAGCAACGCTGGAGGTCCTCACACAGCGTGAGGACGTCCAGCAACGCTCTAGCACAGGTTTCCTGTGCTAGGGACACGGAAGTGCCCTCTAGTGGCTGTCTATAAGACAGCCACTAGAGGTGGAGTTAACCCTGCAAGGAATTCCTGATGTTGGAATTCCTGATGTTGAAATCCCAGATGTTGGACTGTCAAGTGTTTGAAGTACCATTTGAAATTCCAGATATTGAATTGGCAAGTGTTGGGTGCATCTTCAAGAATGCAATGCATTGAAACCATCTTTTGCAATTATAGGTGATGGAAGCGACTCTAGTGTCTAGGTGGATTTAGCATCCTTCATCACTGTAATGTTTATTTAAGTAGCCTTAGATGAGTGTGTGTGTTAGGAATGGACCTGCTTTCAGTTTTCCAGCCTTTTATGGTACCCTGGATGGCCATGTGTCATTTTTGAAGATGTAGTGGGTTTTCGATGAGCATCTGGGCAGATTTCGTTATATCAGTGAACAGCACACCTAAAGATATGTACTAAAAAAAAGGGATTCCTTGAAGTATATATTTCTCACTTATAGTTGATTCTGTTTTTTTATAATTACAGTATTTTACAACTGTTTATTTTATACATAGCTGGGACACACTAAAATAATATTATAAGAAAATAAGTAGAATAGTATTTGCTATGTGATAGTTCTACTTCTTCATAGACTTGTGTGTATGAATGAAAGGGGTTAATGGTGTTAAAGCTGGTTTGAAATATCACAGTATCAGATATTTATCTGCCACAAGCTCTTCAAATTAAACAAATGATATTTTTGTCACTTCTGTGAGTTCCAGTAAAGCGTGTGAATTGTCATTCCTCAGAGGAATGTTAAACTACATGCAGAGCTTAGTTTAGAAGTCATTGAGATATGAAAATCTCTGGATATTTTCTTAAATTTTTCATTTTTCTTTTTATAATGTTTTCATATCCTTTAGGGTCAGGAAAAAAATTAAAATGCAGTCCAATAATATTTCAAAAGCAAAGACGTACATGAAAGATTATGCGAATGAAGGATGCTCTTCAGACCATTTTATATATTTTCTACTTCTATAGTTGAGAACCCTGAATTGCATAACATTTTTGATTAAAGAGAAGGATGGCACTTTGAACTAGCACTTAAAAGCACGTGTACAAAGGCTTGTTATGTGTAAAGGTTCTTTGCAAACAACTGCCAAAGATGCCAATCTAGTAGAAAAGAGGAAAAAAAAATATTGGTGCCTGCTTATACAGTAACAATCACAAGATTCGTTTTCGAGAAGTCTT
>OW240913.1:174363467-174376083 GCA_933207985.1 Pelobates cultripes
TGGTATGTAAAGAAAGCCCCTTTTGTCCTGAAAAAAACAATATATAATTTGTATGGGAACAGTAAATGAGAGAGCGGAAAATTCCAGCCAAACACAAACACCACAAAAGTGTAAAAATATGCCTGGTCGCAAATGTACAACATCGCTAAAACAGTCCAGTCCTTAAGAGGTTAAACTGACTTTAACAAAAAGAAGGAGCCGGTATGTATTTATAGAGAAACAAACATACATAGAAACAGACTTCAACAAAATGGCAGAGCCAATGTGAGAAAATAATATAAGCATGTGGTACCAGACATAGGGTACTATATTGTATTTCTACAGCGCCATTGCACCCACAACTTTTATAAATGGATTCTTCTCTCCTTTTTTCTCATCACGTATGTACCTTGCAGACCCTATAACTGGTACCACATAAGTGTATTATTGCTGATGTTTTTTCTCCTTGTCATTGTGTTAACACACACCTGAATGCTCCAGACCAGCAAACTGATAAAACCTTGACTTTTATAGATGTGGTCCAACTTGATAATGATCAATTAATCATAGGCATTTGATTAGCAGCACCGGTTTGCTACTTAGCCTTTTAATTCCTATGGAAAGAGTAAGGGTGTACTTAGTTTTTCACACATGGCTTCTCCATTTTGGCTTAATTTTTGTTAAATAAATCATGACACGGTGTAATATGACATGTGCTGTTGTTCGTCTGAGGTTGCATTTACCTAATTTTAAGAAACAGGATGATACTTATTTTGTCCTGATCTGTAAAACCGTAGAATTCAATGAGGGTGTACATTCTTTTTTCCATGACTGTATATGTATATATGTGTGTGTGTATATATATATATATACATATATATATATATATATATATTTAATTTTTTTCCCCTTCCTGTTTGCAGGCCCTGAAGTACTTAGGACACAGTGCCTCTAGAAATACAACCCTTTTTAACCTTGGTTAGAACATTTCCTATAAAATTTAAAGCATACCTGCTTGGACAGATAGGGATAAAAGTGTGGTCTATATATTGTTCTAGCCAAATTGGGAATTGTTTCAACAAATAAATCTAGCACATAAGTTACCTACTTACTTGCTGTGCCAGTGTTTTGGTTGTAGTATTTATAGTAATCATATCATGAATGTGCAGCCTCAGTTGTTTGATGGACTAATTACTTTCATTTTATGTCGTTAGCAAGAATTATACTTTGCCATCTAACAGTACTAATAAATATGTATTACCTCATTAACAGATTGCATGTTGATTTGTGCTGAAATTTGCAGAATGGATTACTTTGATGTGATGATGAACATAACAAACAAATAATCAAGCTTTACTGCTTTCTTGTTTACGTGAGATGCAAACTAAGGGTTACTACGAACCATGCGGCATCTATTATTTAGCTGTGCTAACGACCTCCGGTGACAAGATGAATGTAGATGTTGTACATTTTCCAATGTATTCTTTGGAGTCTGATGTATGATGTTTCTAGAATCATATTTTATAGATATAGCTATAGAGCATCACTTTTGGGAGTATTTTTAATTATGTATCTGCTATTAGTACTTTGAATAGTTTGGCTTTTTATTTTCTTGAATATGGGTCAAAGTCTTGAAATATGTTTAGAAATGGGGATCAAAAGACTTCCGTGTCCCAAGTCGCCATTTTACTTTTTAATCCAAACTTCAGGCTGGTGGTGGAAGAGAGAAATCTGTACCTACTGAGACACAGCTCTCACTGCTCTCACTTCTCATGTAAAAGATCAGGAGGAGTCTTTTTATCTACAGAATTATTGTGCATCAAGGGTAAATTTCTCTTTCTCTCTTCTTCCCACTGATGGTTTATAGAAGTTGTTCTGACTTTTGTGGCTTAAGTCCGTATGTCACAAGGTCTACACATCTGACCCAAATAAGTGACCTTCCCTTACTTCAAAACGACACACTGGCAGTTCAAACCCATTAGACCAGGCATAGGCAACCATTGGAACTCCAGATGTTTTGGACTACACCTCCCACAATGCCTTGCCAGTATTATGGGTGTAAAAGCATTATGGGAGATGTAGTCCACAAAATCTGGAGTGCCGAAGGTTGCCTACCCCTGCATTAGACCATCCAGGATTATAGAACCCATTTTCTCACTTCTACCATCATGAAAGATATGAATATAGGTGATAGACAGAAGATGGTCCAGGTACTCAAGGTTCAAGGTTTAAGCATATGTATTGGGATAATATACAGCAACATTTGGATCTCATAGGAGGTATTTGTCAGTGACCTCCTGTGACCTCCTGTGAGGTCAAAACGTTGCTGTATCTTATTCTATTAAATATGCTTAAAGGACCACTCTAGGCACCCAGACCACTTCAGCTTAATGAAGTGGTCTGGGTGCCAGGTCCAGCTAGGGTTAACCCATTTTTTCATAAACATAGCAGTTTCAGAGAAACTGCTATGTTTATGAATGGGTTAAGCCTTTCCCCTAATCCTCTAGTGGCTGTCTCATTGACAGCCACTAGAGGCGCTTGCGTGCTTCTCACTGTGATTTTCACAGTGAGAGCACGCAAGCGTCCATAGGAAAGCATTGTAAATGCTTTCCTATGCGACGGGCTGAATGCGCGCACAGCTCTTGCCGCGCGTGCGCATTCAGCCCAGGAGGAGGAACGGAGGAGGAGAGGAGGCAGAGAGCTCCCCGCCCAGCGCTGGAAAAGGTAAGTTTTAACCCCTTTCCCCTTTCCAGAGCCAGGCGGGAGTGGGACCCTGAGGGTGGGGGCACCCTCAGGGCACTATAGTGCCAGGAAAACGAGTATGTTTTCCTGGCACTATAGTGGTCCTTTAAACCTTGAGTGCCTGGATAATCTTTTGCCTATCAGCTATATGATTGAGTTCCTGCCAGCCTCGGGTCCGGTCAGCACTCTGAAGGGAAATGAATATAGGGTCAAGTGTAACAAGTGTATGTGTGCACCAGAAATGTTAACGTGTGGTGGCTAAACAATTATTTCCAGCATTATGAGGGTAGTGAGCCTCCTCTAACTTTCTCCTAAATGTAAGGGAAATTATCTTTGATATCTGTAAACTGAGTTTTCAATCATGCTCATACTCAACCTTGATGCTTCAGTTCAAGAGGGAACACACTCATTTATATTCTATTGCAGCCTTGGAATGACTACTGAAAGACTGCCTATTGGTGGCTATGTGCATCCGATATGAAGTCAGTAGTTCACTGATGACCAGTATGTTACTGGTTTGATGTACACTATTAAAGGCTGTACCTCATTATGCTGCTTTGACCACTGCATTTAAACTAGTCTTCAGAAAATACCTATATTTTGCAGCTCTCCATAATATTTAACATTTTGTTCCAATTCTGACTATAATGTTACAGTGGCACATTTCTTAATGTTTCCAGTATGACTTGGCTGGTCCTCCAAGAGGGCTATTTGTAAAGAAATTAGAATCTCTTGGCTGTATTACATATTTTATGTGTTGAAATGAACTGGAAGGGGTAATGGAATCACTAAACTATAATTAAGGTAATTTGTGTTCTCTGATCTCATGTGTAAGCTGCTCTCAGGCAATAATGCACTTCACTATTTTGATTCATGCCCCCAAAGCTGCTGGCAATATCCCTCCTCTTATTTGATTGATTCCAAAATCTAGTAATAACCTTCTCACACCACACCTCATCCATCAAGCACTGAGTGCTGATCAATATATTTTAACAAGTCTTTTGTAGTTATAGAGATGTCACATCGGAGGTTATGCTGTGGAAGAACAAAAAATGCAAATGCATATTAGCCTAGCTGATCTTGCTACCATTTACTGAATTATCACTTTTTCCTGGAGTTGCTTTAGTCAAATGATTTTCATTTTTCTTAGAACTGAAGATTTATTTAGAGTGGTCTACTTACGTACTTTATTTTTTATTTAAGAATGCTTACCTAATAGTAGACTGCCTTGTTTCCAGGTAAAGAAGAGAAATAAATGATATATCTGTCTGTCTCTCTATTTCAGCTGCTTCTACATTGATCAGCCATAACATTAAAACCACTGTAGGGGAAGTGAATAAAATTGATTATATTGTTACAATGGATCCTGTCAAGGGGTGGGATATAATAGGCAGCAACCGAACAATAATTTCTTGAATTTCATGTGTTAGAAGCAGGAAAAACGGGCAAGTAAAAAGATCTGAGTGACTTTGACAAGGGCAAAATAGTGATGGCTATACAACTGGGTCAGAGGATCTCCAAAACGACAATTTTGTGGTGTGTTTCTGGTATGCAGAGATTAGTACCTACCAAAAGTGGTGCAAAAAAGGAGAACTGGTAAACCTGCATCAGGCTCATGGGTGACCAAGACTCTTTGATGAACATGGGGAGTGAAGGCTAGCCTATCTGGTCCAATCACACAGAAGAGCTACTGAATCTCAAATTGCAGAAAAATGCTGGCCATGATCGAAAGGTGTCAGAACACACAGTACATCTCAGTTTACTGCGTATGTGGCTGCATTGCAGCAGGCCAGTCAGAATGGCCCCTGTCCACTTGCAAAGGTTCCTTCAGTGGGGAAACAAGCATCAGAACTGGACCATAGAGCAATGGGAAATTTCCTGGTCTGATGCGTTTTCTTTTAGATCATGATGGCCAGTTGGTGCATCATTTACCTGAGGAATAGATGGCAGCATGATGCATTATGGGATGAAGTGTTATCCTCAGGGCAATGTTCTGCTGGGAAACCTTGGGTTCTGCCATTCATGTTGATGTTACTTTGACACGTTTCACCTTCCTAAAGGTTATTGCAGACCACATACACTCCTTTATGACAATTAGGTTCCCTATGACAGTGGCCTCTTTAAGCAGGATAATGAACCCTGTCACATTGCAAAAATGTTTAGGAATGGTTTGAGGAACATTACAGTTCAAGGTGTTGGTTTGGCTTCCAAGTTCCCCAGATCTCAACTCGACTGAGAATCTGTAGGATGTGCTGAAACAACAAGATAAAAGACCTCCTGCTAATGTCTGGAATTAGACACCACTGGACTGTTTTCAAAGGTCCTGTAGAGTCAATGCCTAGACACAACATAGCTGTTATGGCAGCACAAGGGGGACCTACACAATATTAGGTAGATGGTTTTAATTTTGTAAATGGTCAGTGTATGTTGCTTTATTCATTAAATGTAAGTGATACATAAATGCCAGTTTTTGAGAAACTGGAATGTTTACATTGCGGTACTAAGACAGCCTCTAGTGGTGCGGTCTATGGAAGAGAGGTGGGGGGGAGGGGAGAGGTGGAGGTAGGCAGCACGAGGGAGGGGTGTCCAGTGGTCACTATAGTGTTTGTAATACAACTTTCTATTCCTAACACTATAGTTGCTCTTTAAGCTAAAGCTGTTTTGATGCCTATAGTATCCATTCTAAGACTACATGCATCCTGTAAAACTCTGCTTTCAACTGGTTTACTCTGCCAATATCAGTAGTGGTTACTTCTTTTCTGGCAATTTGTTACAGCACAGTATTGCCCGCGCCATAGCAACGCAAGAAGGGTTATTTCATAACCATTAGTCATTCAGAGTTCCCAGATATTCTTATGCAGATTTTCTGCCACATGCTGCTTGATGTGGGTATATTTTCCATTACTGTCCATACCCCTAATGAAAAACATTAAGTTTCTCACTCCATGACAGGGAGTATGATTTAGTAGATTGAATGTATTCCCCCTCAACAGTCTGTGGAAAACATTTTCCTGAGTGGGAAGCTGCAGTCAGATATCATATAGTACCAGGAGGTATTTTTATGATAATTCATATATTTATAATACTAGACCAGACACTACACTCAACTATATTTCTTGTCTGCTAACCTATCTGAAATGTTCCAGCCAACACTGCTCAGCGATGTATGGGATTGAGCAACACAATGATCTCTGGTATTTAAAAGACATTTATTGATGCTCATTTTTATCGTAATTTAGAAATACCTAGAACATTTAGTTACACGTTTGCCAGAGGAGGTATTCACGTATATTTTAGTTTTAAATATCATTTTTAATATCAAGTATGCCCAGATGAGTACATAAATACTGCCCAACGGCTCATTTCCAATGTTCTCAGAAAATGTCTGCCATGAGCTGTTGTTAATAACGGTAAGTAGATATTAGTATCCACAAATTAACCACAATCAACACATATTGTTTAGCATTGTTAAAACTGAATAAATTATCATAACAACTAGAACAGGCAAACTTCTAATTAACCCTTTCAGTAGGTCTGGCAGAGATGAAAAACTGACGTTTGTTACCAGTGCTGGATTAAGAGCCTATTGGGTCTGGGGCTGATGGTTACGATGGGCCTAAGTACAGAATCTTATAGATAAAAGACACAAAAATTGCCATATCTTCCAGGTGTCTTGTATCTGGTGGGGGTGGTTCTGTAGGGACACTTGCAGGAATAATTTTTAGGAATGCACTTACTATATGTCAGTCTCAATATTCAATCTCTCAGACTTGTCTCTCTTTCAGTTCTAGAAGCCCCATCACTCGCATTCCCTCTGATCACTAACTCTTAATTGTGACCTAATTTATCCACTCCTCTCCTTCCATTCTTACTAGCAGGCAGAAGCTCCTGCATGCAGCCTGGGACATAGAAAGAGGTGGATGTAGACGCTGCATTGTTGAGAGTGTATCAGAAAGGGGATGTATCCATAGAAGCAGCAACATTTGCACAATGCACAGTCAGCTTTATGTTAACTATTTTAAAGCCAGCCAGTTCATACAAATTTGTTTCCCTGTATCCCTCCTAGGGAAAGAAGAAGTTGCAGGGCTTCAGAGTGATCTGATTTTGATTGTGTTGTGGTTGGCCGAGTGGGATTGGTGTGCGGTTGGCAAAAGGTATTTGGTGACTGGCTGGGTTTGATTGTGTGTGGAGTTGGCTGAGTGTGATTATATTATTTGGACTTTATTTGATTACCTTCTGCTTACCTTTATGCAGGTAGGGAATAATGCCTGGTAATCCAGTTGGTGCCAGCAGGACTTTTGTGGGTGCTGCTGGTTGGATCCCTGGTGGTCCAGTGGGAGAAACCCAGGTGTGATTTTTAGCAGGTTCCCTGGTGGTCCAGTGGAGGAGTGTGTTGTCTGCATCTGCTGTAGGTGCTATATCACAGCACACACTCCTTCTGGTCGCCTCTCACCACGTACAAATCACTCCCAAACAAACTGTAAAGGTTAGGTTACATACTGCCAGAATAGCAATGAATTAAATAATAGTTTTGCAAGGAGGGAGGACCCAACCAGCCTAGGCCCCCCAGTAGACAGGCAAAATTCCAGAGACCGGTCACTAAAATGACCATTGCAACTTTTGTAGTTTCGCCACAAATTCCTCTTAATTTACATACTTAATTTTCTCTGCACCCTATTATAGAGCAAGAGCATGTGAGTAGTATGTATGTGTGTATACATATATGTGTATGTACGTATATATATTAAAAAAAAAATCAAAAGAGAGTGAAATTATTTTTAATTGACCAGTCGGCCTGTTTCATGGTCATGAGTCTATAGTTGCAGCTCCATATGAGCCTCCATTAATCCAGCCATGCAAGGAGACTGCAGTTTTCTCTTTCTCTCGGGCACACACAGTGTCCTTTTTTACCACTAATGATCATAGCAACAATCCTGAGGGTACATACAAATTCAATACAGCTTGTCAATGTGTGTACCTGTCTGGCATCTTGGGGGAAGGGCTCCCCCTTGAATCAGCACCTCTCAAGGGCCAGCCTGTAAAAGTTACAGAAAACATTGCAATTGAAACCATTTGAAAATATTAATGGAATATGTTGCAGTAATTCTTCTTTCCAAGTTTTATGTTAGAAGCGAAAATCACAAATGAGATGTCTCTGAACATTGAGGCAGTGTATTTTCTAGAGCCAGTTCCTCTTAAAGTCATTAAAATGATAGAAGTTTTTGCTTCAATCATGTTATGAGACAAATACATTCACAAACATCAAAGACAAAACAGCATTAGGAGCAAAATGAAAAATGCATAGCATTTGCAAGTCTTCTCAGTACTTCAAAGGAAGTGCAGTCATTTTTTAACCCATTATGTTCGGAATAGAAATCTGCTCAGCCTGGTGTGATATACTATGTATACATGGATATAGATGGAAGTTTTATATACACATATATCTATATTAATTTATAAATATGGATTTTATATGTCTACCTACCTATCCACAGACACACACTAAATAGATAGTAAGTGGGTAGGTAGACAGATTGATTCACTTTTAAATAAAATGTATCCATGCTAAAGATATAATAATTATAGATTTGTTCCACTAGCTGGAGTGGCAGATTTTACCTGCTAGGGAATATACTGATTGCTAACCTTATTCCCAGGCTTTAGCTACAACTCCAGGGTATGTTGCAGGCAGGGCCGGCCTTAGACCGTTAGACGCCCTGTGCGAAAAATCTACAGCCCTACCCCCCTTCCCTCCCTCCCCGTCATCCATGTGTGATGTAATGTTTGTGTTGTCTGTGTATGTGATAGGTGTGATGACTGTGTGTGATATGTATTCTATGTGTTGGCTGTGTGTGATATTTGTAATGGGTGTATTAACAATGTGTGATATGCGTGTATTGGTTGTATGTGATATTTGTGCTGGATTTATTGGTTGTGTGTGATGGTTATTTAATTCAGATAAAAACATGCATTTAAGCCTGTGTGTGAATGCAGGTGTATATTTTTGCAGAGTTATGTGCACAAAGTTATACATATACACTGTCAAATCCACCACATGCACACAGTCGCAGGCAGATAGTCACATACACAGGTACAGGCAGAAACACACAGGTACAGGCAGTAACACACATACACAGGTACAGGCAGTAACACACATACACAGTTACAGGTAGATTAACACACTCACGCACAATTACAGGCAGACAGCCACACACACACACAGGCAGCCACACATACAGTTTCTCACACACACACACACACACACACTCTTACATGCAGACAGCCACATACACACAGGCAGACAGCCACACACATATAAACAAGCAGACAGACGCACACACACACAGAGTCAGATGACCATACACACACAGGAAGACATCCACACACACAGAGGCAGGCAGTCATACACACAGGCAGACAGTCACACACACACACAAACAGGCAGACAGTCACACACACACACACACACACACAGGCAGACAGTCACACACACACACACACACACACACACACACACGGCAGACAGTCATACACACACACACACACACACACACACGGGCAGACAGTTATACACACAGACACACACAGGCAAGCAGTCACACACACACACACACACACACAGGCAGGCAGTCATACACACAGACACACACACCCACAGGCAGACAGTGATACACACACACACATACACACAGGCAGACAGTCACACACCCACAGGCAGACAGTCATACACACAGACACACACAGGAAGACATCCACACAGGCAAGCAGTCACACACACAGGCAGACAGCCAAACAAACACACACAGACAGACATTCACACACACACACACACACAAACACACAGGCAGACAGTCATACACACACACAGGCAGACAGCCATACACACACCCACGCAGACAGTCATACGCACACACACACACAGGCAGTCATACACACAGACACACACACACACAGGCAGTCATACACACACTGACAATCACACAGTTACCTGTGGAGTTAATTGTGGAGGCAGTGCAGCTCCTGGAGACTGTTTGGTGGGGGGAAGCAGGGACTCCTTCCTGCTTCCCCTGCAGCAGTTATGCGGCGCTTTTAGCTCCATCGCAGGGAAGCTTCCCCTCTCCCCCCACCCGCCCCCCGCACGGTAAGCTCCGGCCATGTGTGAGCAGTGTCGGCCGCAGGGCGCCCCCTGCTCCATGGCGCCCTATGCGGCCGCACACCCCTAAGGCCGGCCCTGGTTGCAGGTATGAAGTATGTCTACTACGGCAATGTTATTCTAACTGTCCCTCTCCCCTTACTGATATGGTGGGCAAAGGAGACTAGTGAGCTGCACTTGCAACCAGTGAAGAGCTATATAGACGTGTTTCTTCTGTCATTCTTAGGCAGCCCAAAACATTAAGATTGGGTTACATTTAGGAAAACCACTATTCTAAGTGTGATACTGTTACATAAAAATATCTTTAGAAAATAAAATATATAAAAATATGTTTTTCTATGTATTTTTTTTACGTTATGCCAAATACAGAAATAATGATCTAAACTGACTGTCAAAAATATATGTTTAATGGTAATATAGAATTCATGCCCTATGTGCAGTATTCATAAATGGCTTTTATATGCCAGTTGTTGAAGATTTATTTTGCAGTGCATTTTTTGCTTTACAGTGACATGAAATATTATAATATTCCAGCTAAGTTATAATGGCTATGTTCGAATGCCTTGCATAATCCATAACGGTTGGTCATGATTTATTTTAAGAAATGTTACCAAGGCCTGTAAAAATGATAGCAATTTTTATTGGAAGAAACAAAAAAATTATTTCAACATAGATACAAGTTTAATAATTTGCTTTTGATCAAAGAATGATTCAGAATGAAGGACCTTTGATTTACCTTTGTCCATATCATCATTATATTTTACATTTTTATGGTGTAATCCTAATGGTTTGAGACAATAACTCTTTTGCTTCTAGTGAGTTATTTTTTTTTTTTTTTAAGAGTATTTCAATATTGTGGCAGGATTACATTTCTTTCTGAATGTCTGAGCTTCAAATAGGCTGATTGTGGTGAAATCTATTGTAATAAAGTCCATCTAATTTAGATTAACTAGTACTTCTTTTAGTTATTAATATTTGAAAGATAAAATATAGATCTTTTTAAGATTGTTCACTAAACTGTGAGGAATTCAGAGAGAATTTACTCGTTATACCAGCAGAAAAGTCACCATATTGGCCTTAAATTGTATTCACTTTGAAATCCTAATTTCCTATATTACGGTTTTAGCTCTGTAAGAATCTAATCAACATTTGACATTTGCACAATAATTTGCTTTCTCTGAATAAAAAAACGGTTATATGCTAGACTTATTTAGTTTAAATTTCCTATTTTTTCTCATTAATATAACTTTAGTTTACAAATGAACAAACTATTCATAATTTTTACGTTTGATGAGAAATGATGTTGAGTTCCAAATTATACCAATAAAATATGTTATTAAAGGAACACTCAAGCACCAAACTGTTTAATTACAGTTTGATTACTTACCGGGAGTCTGCTGAGCGCCATCCAGAACTTCTTCTGCTCATGGAAGCTCCTGCCACTGAGCTAAGCTTGGCGGTGCAGGGAGACGTTTAATGATTGAGACACTCTCAACCTATAAACCAGCCTTGCGTTGAAGCTTACTGGGCTTAACAGAAGCTCTTTGCAATCTTCCTGCTTCAGAGGAGACAGAAAAGGGATAATAGCAGCCCTCAGGTTACGTTGTCAAACTGTTCTTAAATAATTTGATTACTTGCACTGATGGGGTGTGCCAGGGCATGCTGGCACCATAACTACTTCGGTGGGTGTAATGGCAATGATGCTTGTAATGTTCCTTTAAGACACAGTGCGGAATGTCAACTCCATAATACTTGCATGACCTTCCAGTAAAGCGAAGCTAGCAAAGAGGCATGTCGTAATTAGGGCATGTCTGTCATTTGATTAAATTACACTAAGTTGACTGCTTTTGCATATGGTATGCTTTAGGTAAATTGTTTATAGTGGCTAAAGTGTGGTTGGGTGCTACCATTTTATCCAAAAAGTGACTGTGGGCCCAATGTATCAATAAAAATTGGAAATTGAAAAACAGAAAATTGACATGCCTGTTATTTGATGCCTACGTGGGGTATATTGGTGTACTTGGGTTTGGCAGCAGAAAACAAGATTGGGGTCTTTATATTAGTAAGACACATATGATCTGTGAAATTCCCAATGAAAATGAAATGTGTGAAAAACACTAAAAATATAACTATCAGATTTGGCAGGGGTTAATTATACAATGCTTAAAGGGACACTTTAGGCACAATAACAATTTCAGTGCATTTGAGTAGTTTGGCTTTCAAGGACATTATTCTAGCATTAAAACAAAACAAAATAGTTCAATGGTGAATGAAAGGATGATACAAGGACTCTAGACACTATATCCACTTCAGTGAGATGAAGCACTTGTTCCTACAGTGTTTCACCAGATTGAAGGCTTTGGGGTTTAACTCCTTCAGGTAAACTGGTGCCCAGGATGTAGTCACACCATCACAAGTCAATGTTGATGAAGTTGTTATGATGCCTGGACTGTCCCTTCAAAATTGTTATGTATACATGTATGGTATTAGAATATATGTATGACATGGAATCTAAGAAAAACCTTTGTCTCTAAGAGGTTAATACTTGAAATATTATTTTGGAACTTTACATTTTCAGTATGAATGATTATTTTTTTTTGGTTCTGTTTTCTAGTCATCAAACACAAACAACTTGTTGGGATCATCCGCAAATGACAGACCTTTTCCAGTCATTAGGTAAGTGAACGCTTACAAATAATCCTGCAAGAATTACACTGTATCGTATTGTAAACAATGTACTTT
>OW240913.1:174376183-174458348 GCA_933207985.1 Pelobates cultripes
CCCCCTCCCCTCCCCTCTTCTTATTCCCCTCCCCTCTTCTTATCCCCCCTTCTTATTCCCCCCTCTTCTTACCCCCTCCCCTCCTCCCTCTCTTCTTACCCCCTCCCCTCCTCCCTCTCTTCTTACCCCCTCCCCTGTAGCGTGGCCGAGCTGCACTCCGGTCCGCGGTGGCCCGCCGGCCGGAGTGATGGGAAGGTGCACACTCACTGTGCACTTCCTGTCAGTCCGGTCGGTAACAGGAAACAGAAACTCCGCGCGGAACAGGAGTTTCTGTTTCCTGTAACCGGCCGGACTGACAGGAAGTGCACACTCAGTGTGCACCCTCCTATCACTCCGGCCGGCTGGCCACCGCGGACCGGAGTGCAGCTCGGCCACGCTACAGGGGAGGGGAGAAGCTGCAGCCGCCTGAGGCTCTTAACAGAGCGCTCAGGCGGCTGCAGTATTTAAAGGGCCGGCCCGCTGCGGCCGGCCTTACAGGAATTTAGGGCGGCCTGGGGGGCAATTGCCTCCCTGCCCCCCGGCCCAGCCCGCCCCTGCATTCAGCTGTATCACCCAATTGTTAAAATGAAAGGACACTTTAATTTTAGGGATGTAAATTGGGTGTGTCCCGGAGCAGAGCTGTTTTGCGTCATTACTAATAACAACTACACTACTGCATTAGAAATGCAACTGCAATGTTTTTTTTTTTTTTTTTACAAAGTATTATTGATCTGGAGCTCTGCTACAAAATGGAGCTCCTAAAAAAGAGGGAGGTACCTGTTTTGGACCAATGCACACTAGAAAAAAAAATTCAAGTCACAACAACTTTTTTTTTTTCTTACCCTAATTATCATTCTTTAAACCTAACATTTACAGGGTATAGTGGTTATGGTGTTTGGAGTGCCTTGTTATTTTTTTCCCCTAACTTGTAGGTTGTGATCTACCCTTAGCATGCCGTATGACAAATTCCTGTTTTTTCATTTAATAATCCTTGATCCTTGATACCATCACCTATACATGTTTTTTTCATGTAAAAATCAACTATACACTCAACATACTGATTAACCTGAGGTATTCAATTTATTTGAGTCTTATTTGTTGAAGGACAATTTTTGAATACTGCACAATGCTGAGCAAAATATTATCTATAATCATTAAAGACCAGACAGTGAGTATGGGGATTGTACAAAATAAAAATGATCCCACCAACAGGACAGAGCAGGCTGCTGGAATCCACGTGGAATATACTTCTATCTATAATACAAGCTTCCAGAGCTGTCTGTTCTTGCATGTAATATCACTTTGTGCTGTGCAGTGGCACACCATTAGAAGTTATTCACAGAAAGTTGAGTTCAAGATTTTCCCTAACTCTGCATTTTTTGCAGTCTGTTTTTTTTGTTTTTTTTTTATTACACATCAACAACTACTCCTTGTCTGTTAAAAAAACAACAACTTTATTATACCCATAATAGAAGCACACATAGCTTTATAAGTTCAGCACAGTATTGGATTGGATTTTTGGCAGGGTTACAATGCTGTTATTTTAAGATTCTGGACAACTTTAGAAGCAGCTTATGTGCTAGATAGGACCACAAAGGACATGTAATACGTTGTAATGTTTCCCCTTTGGCCTTGTTTGTGCTTACCTCCAGGCTTATAGTTTGTCAGGCTGCACTTAATTCTGATCAAGTATCCATAGCCAGATGCGTTTTCAAATCCTAATCTCCTTTTGGAAGAGTGGCACTTGTTGGCATTTTTTTCTCTATTTTCTTTGCAAGTTCAGATTATCGCCAAACATATATGTGAGGTTTCCTATTGAGAGAGGGTATGTTGCTCGCAAACATGTTTATCACTGAAATGTGAACAGATATTATTTAATAAATGTCATATAATAATAGCATGATAAGCAGTTAAGAGTTCTTATATTCCGGGTAACAAAAATTATTTGTTTTCTATACAGTCATATATAATTTAAAGGGACACTTCAGGCACCCAGACCACTTCATCTCATTGAAGCAGTCTGGGTGCAGTGTCCCTGTCTCCTTATTCCTGCAAGCCAAAACATTGCAGTTTTAAGACTGCCACTAGTGGCTCTCTACCCGAGAGGTGCTTCCTGCTGTCCTTGAAATAATACTGGACATCCTCATGCTTTGCATGAGGACGTCCAGTGTCTTGCAAAACCCCATAGGAAAGCATTGATTCACTGCTTTCCTATGGGGAAGGCCTAATGTGCATGCAGCACTTGCCATGCATGCGATGCTTCCCATGCAAGCGCATTAGGCTCCCCCCTTGCGATGACTGAGGAGATGGAGTCAGCACCAAGGGACTTCGGTGATACCCTTTAATGTGTTTTAAAGGGTATTTAACACTTTCACTGCCATGTGGGGGCTGAGGAACCCTGTAGTGTTAGCAATATAACTTTTTATTCCTAACACTTTAGTGGTACTTTAAGCCATGCTGGGTTTTGTTTACAGCAATATTTGAATAATGTTTTTGTTGGTTTAAAAAAAAACCAAAAAAAACAAACAGTGTTGGGGATCTACATTTTGCCAATCCTAGTTTAATGTTTCTCTAGGCTATTCATCTATACTGGATTTTATTTTGAATCGGCTAAATAATGATTTCAGTACTCGAGTCTACTGTATATTTTTATACATGTAAAGCAAAAGCCATGTCTCATCATTTCAGCTCTTCTTATCTTGTTTTCCATTAAGATGGGGAACTGAATTGTGTTTTATGCTATACCTCTCCATGAACTATAGTATTGCTGTTATATTGTCATACATCTTAGCTATGTAACAAAGTGTCAGCTTGCCTTTGATGAGATGCATATAGTTTGTTTCTTGCCAACAAAGAAGATAAAAAAGGAAGAAAGAATAAAAAAAAGATAGAAAAGTGAAACTTGGCATGATTAATGAAAAACACTCATTATAATGAAAGCCCTGACAAACCTTTATCAGTCAGTGATGAGATCACAATGCTGACCAATGACATCACAGTGATATGATGCATGATATGGGAAACTAGCACAGAAGGAAGGGATGCATAGGGAAGACTGACATGAGATGAAAATGATAGGGAATACTGTCATGAATAGGGAATACTGGTGGAGACTTTTGTGAGAAAGGATGGATAATGGATTTTAAAATAAGAAGGGAGTGATAAGGGCACAAAATAATTAACGGTCACTGACGTACAGTGAACAGAATCATAAGGGACATAAGAACAGGGGAGTTTTGAAGGAATCTGAAGAAGTGAAAGGATACATTGAACAAAGGGATATCTTCTTAAGAGTGATATATGAATGACCTATGCATGTATGATACTCCCATCATCCACATCCTGGGTCCTTCCCTGTCTTGCACATGTCCCTATCTCTTTAGCGTTAGTCATCCTGTCCCCACTGCCCCAGCTTTCCATAACGTTTCCTATCTCTCTCAGTACAGATGCATACCTAGGTCACTTGGCACCTGGGGCTGATATGTATATGGGTACCTCGTCCGCTTCGATTTTAAACGTCTGTGTCACTCCACACCCACTCGTCTCTTTGTATTTCCTGGTCTTTTTTTCTGTGTTTCTCTTAATCCCCTATTTCAACTTTATGTGTCTCATAATCCCTGTTACCATCTTGTGTGTCTCTTAACCAACATTACTTCTTGTACAGAAGAAGCAACTGTATCATAAACATGGTGCTGCTTCTAATATATTTAAAATTCAGATGTTAACTGAGTTATTCGTATGACTTTACGTACAACAATTTTTAATTCTGCATTCATATAAGTAGCTGAGTTGTCCGCTGCCTTGGATACATGCATATAATAATATGTACTTAATCTATTGTATAGAAATGCACACAAAATAGGAATATTTGCAGGATATGGGGGATCCCCTACATTATGCATTTGCAGCTGAACACTTTAAGATGAAGAGCATTGATTATTTTATTTACATTTCCTGTCCTATATATTCTATATATGTGTAGTTCAGCAGAAGGAGATTAACTGCATTGCATTAAATGGCCAGCAGTATACTCTCATTTTAGAGAGAGCAACAATTAAAGTCACAGCAAGATGTATTTCTACCAGCATGTGAATTTAAGTTCGGAAAGTGGCTGCTGACCTTTTCTCTAGGGAATAGTGTCCCTTTCTACCACATTAGTAATTCTTTAAAAAAAAAAAAAAAAATACTTTTGCATTAAATAGACCACTTAGACAATGCATGTATGTAAAATGGTGGGACCTGCGTGTAGGGTATCTTACAATGCACCTTAGAGAATGCATTTAATGTGATCTACTGCGCACTGAGCAGTGCTGGGTTGGATGCCTTCAACTAGCAACATCCCATCTTGCCGGCGGTAATTGAAAGGAGAGAAAAAAAAAAAATTACGATTAAAAGCATATATTATGATTGGGCTCTTTGTAAATGGAAACATTATTTGTACTTTCACTTATTTTCTATTTGGGCTTGCTTTGGACACAGATATAAATCTGTATCATCAGGCACCTTCGACCAAATATACTCTCTTCCCTTTACATTGGAATACTAAAACTGAATCAGCTCAACCATACAAATCACAGATTTTGATCAGCTACTGACAGCACATTCTCTTATTTTTTCTTTTTCTTTTAGTAATTGTCACTGAAGCATATGCATTTGTTTGCATCTTCAATAAACTTCTAGTGGTTATGACTGTTAGAATTATTAACCTTGATTCATAGAAAATATCTGTATTTCACCCGACCGTTAAATTTCATGTTCATTCAGACTAAAGCTTAAAGCAATTGGGTTTAAGTCACCGGTTCTCATATATCACCACTCACCATGTCTGATCACTAGAGAACTGTTTCCAGTATGTTTGAAAATAGCTTCATATTCTTAAAATGAAAATTTAACAAAACTGTTGTTAAGATTTGGAGGAACATGAAGCCATTTTGATCTTTCAAGTAAGTGAAATCACAGCATGGGTTTGAAGGTTTCAGTTAATAGAATAGGCATCAAGGTTAAAATTAAAGTCTACTAGCTGAAGAAAGAGGAACTGGAGGACAAAAGTAGTTGGAAGTACCTGTAGTTGCCAATATATGAAATGTGGAAGTGTCTGCTCTGTGATTTAACAGAGAACAAACCATCAGCAATAATATACAGAGTATTAAATACAGTATCACGCGATATTAGAGTTGGTACAAGGAGAATGAGATTAATCTCTGTCAAGGTGAGACACTCCAGCATGCAAACCTTGAAAACCTATTAGCAGTCCCTTAGGCTGGGAGGCTGGGCTTAACTTATGAAAATACAGAATACAGTCTACGGAAATAATAGAGGAGAGAAAGCAGAGATAGACCAAGGTCAATGAGTACAGGGTAGCAAGAAAATGATTAAATCGAGCCAAAGTCCGGGATTCAAGAAGTCAGAGTAGTCAGAAACGTAGAAAAGTCAAAACCAGTAAGTGCACATCACAAGTCAAAATGCACTGTCAGGTAACAGAACATGACAGGGAAAGATGCAGATCTCTTCTGTAGGTCTGCATCAGTTACGAAGCCAAAAAGTTCATGACTGTCACCATATTTACGCAGATCAGCATGGCGTAAAAAAATGACACAAGTGTATATCATGAATGGCATATGGAGCAGTCTGCATTAATGTTGACTCCAGAATGGCGCACAGCATTAGTATGCGTAAATAGGCATCCAGAGGGCGCAGGAACCATGACATCTGACGCATGCATTAAATGCTGCAACTCCATAATAACAATCTCAGTAGGTTTTACACAAGAGAATAACCAATTTCAACTGTGTCAACTTGGCTAACAGAGTCCACACTGGTTTATTGTGCCAAGCCCAACTTAACCAAATTTAGTGTATATTATAACCCCTGCTAGATATACCACTGCTCTAACTATTTCTTGTTTTTATAGATCAGTGCACAATGTTCTAGCGTTCCTGGTTCTTGTGGATTTGTTCCAGACAGTGTTGGATTTGCAGCTGAGAGCCTAATTATAACATTTTAATTAGCTTTTCTGTTCTTTTGCAAATCAGGCCAAAGGTCAGATAAATATGGGTTTATGCACTGCCAAAGCTACTACCTTTAGCACCTGGAGTTTCAGCACCAGTAACCCAATAATTTAACTTGGTCTTTATTCCAGTTTAGTTTTCCAGTGTTCTTGCTTTCAGTCTGTACAGTTGCTTGTGTTTCTAGCTGGTTTCTGCTAACTTTCTTTGGATTCCAATGTTTCCTGCATTCCTGACTCCTGCTGTTTTTATTCAATATAGCTTACTTATGTTTATGGTACTGGTTCTTTAAAATTATGCCATTTCCATTTAGTACCTGATCGTTATGCCTACTTCAGTGGACAGTATTTCAACTTTTCTGGCTCATGTTCACCTGTTAGTGTCAGCTATCCAGTGTGCTTGAGTTAACACTGCCCAATATTCCTCCAGCTTGGGGGCATCTATCTATCCACATTGTTGGCCATGTCACTGATGCTCAATCATCTAAGTAATATGGCCTAAACCTCTTCAATTTCCAGACTCTACTTGTTTCTGTTCTGTCTTCCTGTGTTTACCTAGAACATTCTTTCCAGTGGATTCCAGCTGCATTACATTATAGTTGGGTACATGAATACAAACATTAATGACATTGGACTGGGGTCCTACTTGTAGCAATGACACATTTAGTTATACCTCCCTTAACCCTTACAAATAATTATATGTAGACAGAGTTAGTATTAAAGTAAATCCACTTCCTGTTTATATTTGAAAAATAATATTTTACAGTATACCATAAGTCATGAGTAAACCATGAGCCAAAGGTTTCTGGATGTGACCATGACATATCACAAATTGATTTTTCATAAAAGCTTTTCAAATGATCACCATCAGTTAGAAAAAAATATATTTTCAAAGTATTTGCAACATTTCCAATAGACTTTAATTGCAATTTCTTTAGATATATCTTTTGAAAGTGTATTTCTTTTCTAACACATTGTGATGATTTAGAAAGTGTATTCAGAGTGTTAAAGCAAGGTTGTAAATGGCATGTTTGGAGGATAGGGTCTAATATATTAGTTCAGCCTTTGATATTGCCAGAAAATAGGTTGTTGTTTTTATGGTCAAGTTGCCTACATACTTGTGTCCTTGATTTTGTTTGATTTTCCCATTTCTTTGTGACAGTATTAGAAAATAATGATTTGCCATACATGTATGTGAGAGCGCATCATCAAATTCACTAATTTGAGAGTGCTTTGTTAATTGATTAGCTCATATTGTTCATATGAATACTGTTTCTCTCTGGCTGATAGTGTAATAATGTAGTCATGCGCTAAATACTGTCTGTTTTGTCTCTTGTCTAATTGTATAATCTCATTAATGTTGTGGATTTTGAGATTAAAATGTGCAATTTCCTTTTCTAGCACTTATCAGTCGAGCAGTAAGCTAGGTCATGTTGGGTGGCCAGATAAGACTGTGGAGGCCTTCTTGTCTGTGTTATATCCCGTATGTAATTGCTTATTGTCAAATATCCCCATTTTATAATTGAAAAGCACTGCAGAATTTCTTATTTCATATAAATGCTAATAATAATAATGATAATGTGATTAACTATGTTTAAACAGAGAAACAACTTTCCCTTGGTTGTTTAAATCCACTTAGGAGATGCATAGGAAAGCACAATTTAAGACCATATGGTGTCTATAGCATAAATGTAAGCTTTTTATGTTTGTAAAATTAATATGGCTTGTCTCACCATGGTTCGAAGAAGAAACAAGTGTTTGTTATAAGATACACTAACAACAACAAAAATAGCTTTTAAAATGAAAAAGTTAAATCTTTCTCAGCACAGAAAAATGGCGTAGATGCGAAAGGCTTAACATTTAATGCAATGTGCGGATTATTGGTCATGAGGCTCTACCATAATGTTAAATACAGATTCATGTAAATTAGACATTTTCCTACCACTGGCGCACAAGCTTGTGAAATCTAACTTCATTTAACTCTGTGAGGATTGTAGATATTATTTCTCCTGGCTCAGCCTCATGTGGCCTATTAAATTGGTCTTGCAAAGGAAAGCTATTTATGACTGTCTCTTCCAATTCTTTTTGCCATCAGATAAGGCTAGTATAGCTCACCTTTGGTCCTTTCACAGTAATCCGGTGGATGAAATATAGGCCTTTTCTGAACCCAAGTCTTGGTTAAAATTACCGGTCAGTTTTCTGCTATAAATCGAGTTGTAACTCATTAGAATCTATTGCTTAAAGTATGCTTTGATGTCAGGATTGGATATAGAAAATTGCTCAAAAACTGAACCAAAGTTTGATCATGTCTTTTGTGATTGTTTTTTTGATAGTCAGAATTTATTTTTTATTTTTTGCAAAATTTACCCTGTATTTACGTACATCATAAACAAAATTTACAAAATACATGTTTTAGGAAATATACTGGCTGAAACCTTTCTACCATCGTGATAACCTCTAAGCAATATTGTTAATTGTGGCCAGGACTGCCATCAGAAATGTTGGACCCTTTACACCACTGAAAGCCTGGGCCCCTGGGGCTCGCCCAAAGTCCACCCACAGAGTCCACCTGGAAGACTGCCCACAAGGATGAGTGAAGTGTAATAAGTAGATGCAGTGTAGTTCATGACATACACTCACTGACAGACAGACACACACTGACATATGCACACACAATCTGACATATGCCACCAGCCACCAAAACAAGGGATAACAAGGCATTTAGGAGGTTTTTGCCGCCCCCTGGATAGTGCCACCTGAAGCAAATGCATTTTAAGCCTCTCGGTAAATACATTGCTGTGTATGTATGTACATGTGTATATATATATATAATATTCAGTATGTGTAAATAAGATACATTGTTCTTGTTATAAATTACATTTTAGTTTTATAAAAAGCTATTAGTAATTCATCTAAAATTTCTCAGAACAAGCCGCCTATGGTTATATGCATAAAATTAAGGTACCCATAAAATGAAGGAAATGTACATTAAAAACATAGGTAGGTATGCATACTATTTGCTAATACACTTAACACTTTTTTAGGTCTGCAATCTTTTGTGGACTTAATTATTTAAAGCATTGTGATTTAATTTATTCTTTAGAAGAAAAAAAGAATGACCTGTAACTTTCTCTAAGTGAACACGACAACTGTTAAAGTGTGTGTGATTCTTTTTTTTTTCAAATATATATATTCAAAGTAAGCAAATACTATGTCCCCAATTACTGCCAAACCTTTTAGTAAGGCTTTTCTTTCTAGAGGTGTAGTGATTTATGGCTTCCGTCTGACTTATCAAATCCCATTACCATAACAGAGTGACATTTGTAATTTTAATTCAGTACTGACACAATGCCAAATCAGTCTGCCCGGTTGATAGAGTCCCAGCCACACACAGTGTGAATAAAACGTATGCCAGAAAAGTGCTTCTGTTCTCTGCTGAAACCTCAATACTAGTTGGAAAACTTGTCATTATGAATGACATCACCTTTATTTTTTCTGCTTTCATGACTTTAGTTAAGAGTATCCTACAGTATGAATATCCTCATGCTTTCAGCCAATGTCACCAAGATATATACAATTCCAAAGGCTTCTGTGTTGTAACTCTAGAGGGCACTAAAGGGCAAGCGATTATCATTCTGTTCAACTTTCATTTGTGAAATATTGTTTCATTACATTCAGTTTATAAAAGTTGTTTGTATTTCTTTTCTTCTGCAGGGACATGTGGGCTTTATAAGTTTATGTATTGGTTGGACAACATGTGTCACTAAATTATATCCATATATGTAGATATTAGTGATGATGGTTAACTCAAAAAATACAGCTTTAAAATTAACATGGGTAGCGAAAATAGAGTCAGAGATCATTATACTTCGTAATATGGAAGGAACATAATTATGTGTGTTAGCTCACCTTAGCTCTTTCAGGACCAGGATAAGTCAAATCCTTTTATTGTGACAACCCTGATATGTCATTGGTCTTGAAGAAGATAATATTTGGATGTTATTTGCTCTAAGTCTAAATTGAACTTACGGAATCTGTGTTCATTTCTGGAAAGCTGCTTTTTAAAACGATTTTTTTCAATGACTGCAGTTGCTTGTGCGCAAAGGTCTGGATGACATTGAGGTCTGCTGTGTTTTTTGATATTGATTGTAGAAATTAGATTTTGCAAATGTGAAACTAGATGGAGCACATGCATACACACATACTTTATTAAATAGGAAAATGTTACATATGAATGTAAATGTTCCCAAACATGGCCACTATTGCGTACAGCATTTTAATGGCTGAAATTGTGATTCACTTATGAATAAAAATACAGATAAATCATTAGGTGGTGCTTTTTTCTAAATGCTCAGTTCCAACTAGAGTACTACTTGACGCATAATGCTAAAGTTAAGTATTAGCATTCAAAAAGCAGCATTGAAGGGACACTACTAACCCCTAAAGCACTTTAGCTCGTTGAAAAACTTTCTGCATATTGGAGAAAGAGGCCGGCAGGGATGGGTGCCATACAAAAGAGTCAAGTTGAAGTACCCAATCATAAATACTGGTGCTAGTATGGGTTCTGACAAGTCTCAATATAAAATATAACTGTGACTCAGAGCTGCCATTGCCCAGTGTAACAATTTCTGATTGGAGTCAGAGAAGAATGTCAGATCAGAGAGCTTCTTTATCCCCTATAACAGAGGTGGGCAATCTTCGGCCCTCCAGATGTTATGGACTACATCTCCCTTGATGCTTTGCTAGCATTATGGCCCTAAGAGCATTATGGGAGATGTAGTCCAAAACATCTAGAGGGCCGCAGATTGCCCACCCCTGCTCTATAACCTTATCCCCTTGTCCACGTAAATAAATACCAATACAAGTACTACTAATGCACTCCACCCAAGTCAGCACCATCATTCCTACTAGAGAAAAAACTTTACTTAGAAACGGCCCAATTCAATATTATAGGAGAGTAAAGTTATAGAATTATAGAGTTACAGCGTTACCGTGCATTCATAATACTCAAACATCTCATCTATCCAATTACATCTGCTGTCTTGTGTATGTGCTGTGTGAGTGTTGTATAGCGTGAGAGACTTGCTAACCTAGTCTAATGTTAGGAATATCTTTTTTTAGGGATTTGTTCCTATATTATACACTAAATTTACACTTCCTAAACCTAATGTGCGACTCTCAAGAAACAAAGTTTTGCCCATCCTGTCAGTTTATTTAATTGCAAACTCTTCCAAGTATTCAAGTGTGTCTCCCACTTGAAGCTGAATAGTCCTATCTATCCTTCATCTCCAATGCTCTCCAAAGAAAAAAAAATGTAACAATCACATATTCATCAAATAATTAACCATAATTATTTTACCAACATATGGAACATTGGCATTTGTAGTATAAAAAAGATTCTGCTCAGTAGTTTTTATGGATCATCATGTCTACCGGCTTCCATCACCGGCTTCTAAAAATGATGCAATTACAATTTTCTTTTATATAAATGAAATGAAAGTAATGTTGCTTGGAAAAAAAAATAATGTTCTAGCAAATTACATCTCACAATACATCAAATTAAGCTTTCACAAATCCGTTTCGTTGCTATTGATTGAGAAGATGGTAATTATTTGAACTAGTTGTTTGCCAGTTTTCAGGATGGGAATACATCCCTTTTAATTGGGAGATAGTTGTTGCATAGCTTCCTGGATCCATATTTTACATTCTGTTAAATTAATAAAATAAAAGAAGACTTACAAAAAACAGACAAAAGCTTAATAGCAGTTGACTTCAACTATGGCGAATCTCAAACAGGATTTAGCTCATATTACACATTACAGAATAATATCAAAAAAGCAGACAACGCTATCACCACAATGTTGTGAAAATAGTGGATAATAAATATACAATATACTCATCTAGTAAATCAAAGAACAACCTCCCTAAGATCACATCCTAGGTTATGATCTTGTTTAAGCGAAAATGCAAACAGAAGACAAATGGGATACGGCTGTAAAATCTAAAAAGAACATAAACAAAAGCAAAACAAAGTGTAATACAGTTAACAAACAAAAATGTGCGCTGTAAAGGAATGCACTCACAAGATATAGATGTTAATTGCGCACAAAGGGTGTCTCCCCTGATGTAGTTGCAGGGCTGTAAATCCCTCTGGAGTCCTGATATTGCTGGAAATCAGGACTCCAGATGGTAGATGATAAAAAGATAGCAGCTTTATTGTGAATAAAAAAGGTGAATTCTAACCTGTATAACACTATTAAATGAACACTATTAATGAATGATGTGAATAACATAAGATTCAATCATTCAAAGATAATTCTATACTTATGATAATTTGAATTGCAAAGTCAATTAATTAAAGTGACAATGGGTTATGAAAGTGACAATGTGACCACACCCCCAAAACCCACATTAGCTACTACCCTCACCTCACGAACAACAAGGGCAAAGGTTGATAGGTAATCAGCTCCATACGCTATCGTCGCCAGCCGACCGACCAAAACCAGATGGGCATGAAAGGCTCTCACCCAGAAATGTGATGCTGGTGATAATGTCTCTTTTTTGTGACTTGCCTCTCCCCCACACCTCTTCTTTTTTCTGTATCCCCCAACTTTTTACGGTGTACACCCACTGCTGTTGAATACTATATATGATATTTGTGAGAAGCAATCCACAAAAACTGACTAATAAAGAATGTTAAAAAAAGAAAGTGACAATGGGTACATTATAATGCAGAATATCTTAATTGTGTTATGTTCTAAGTGACAAAATAAAATAAATAATGTGATAGTGTGTCCACACATACCTATCCTTATATTGTATTATTTCATAACAATTTCATAATCTAACAATCAGTACAATCAATATCCCTAATTAAAAGGTAAATAGGATTATTTATACATAAGAAAAGACAAATACAAAAAAAAAACCCTGAAAAAGAGTGGAGACAAAAATTAAGGGGAATATACCCCAGTTATAAAAAAAACATGCTAAATCTATGTCCACATTCAGCCCCTTTGGTTCCATAAATGGCAGTGAACTTCAGAGCCATGATCTATACACCAAAATTGCTCATTAAGCTAAAGTTGGTTTTGTGACTATAGTGTCCCTTTAAGTCATACAACAATTAGATGGCTACTATAGTCAATCAGCAAATTCAGAACAAACACTTCTCAACTTTTGTTAAGATTGCCAGTGATTAAAAAATCACAAAAGGAGATAGTGTAAAATTTTGGTCATATATTGATACTCAAAATAGATTATATTACATTATAATTAGGACCACGGTGAACTTATAGAGCTATATGATATATATCAAGATATGACTTACAAAATAACTCCTGACCAAGACCAAAGAGACAGTTGTAAGCTGGCAGGGACTATTGATGGGGTTCCATTCTCCATGTTACCA
This sequence comes from Pelobates cultripes, assembly GCA_933207985.1. Lineage (NCBI taxonomy): Eukaryota > Metazoa > Chordata > Amphibia > Anura > Pelobatidae > Pelobates > Pelobates cultripes. Next base: position 174,389,578 of record OW240913.1, read on the forward strand.
TTGCCTTGAGCTGCTCAGTGATTGTATCTGTACAATTCCCCCAACTATGCTAAATGTTGGTATAGGCTGATTAATCCCTTGGGTAGGCCCTACCTCTATATCTATATATACAATTTGTCTTTATTTTATCTCTCCTCCAATATTTTGTCTGTCTCCTCAGTGACCTTCAACATACCTTTTGTTTGAAATATGGGCAATCCACATGTTTATACCTTTCAGTATACCACTGTCATATGTGAATTGTGTCCTTTGTAAATTAATTTCAGTATTATTTGAAAGAGTGCATTCTACATGTCGTGTATGCAAACCGATAATATTATTTTTATTCTTATTCAATGCAATTATGATGTCTTTTTCTTTAATTTTAAAGAACAGTGGATGCTATCTGTGACTGCACGCTTAGTTCCATTATATTCACGTTATCTGTTATTGTACATACTATACCACAATGTTATGTCACTACACAATTTTGTGTCTCGATATGTCACTGCTATGATGACAGTGTATGTAACATACATATACTACCATCTGAGAACGTATGAATGCAAGCCGTTATGGGTCAGAGACACACCCATGCTGACGAGTCCCCAGATCCTCTAGACAACACCGGAAAGGTGCAAATTGTAAAGCCTGTCAAAGCAAAGTTAAAGCTCCAGCTAAAAAAAATCCAAAGTGACTTCTGCCCCCGAGGTTCAAGGGGCTTCAAAATTGTCATCGATGACGATGACCAATACGACCCACCTAAACTGTTGGAAACTATGATGCTGAATAGAATATGATGATGGTTGGATATGACCACAGTCCAAATCCAAATTTGTGAGAGAATCGTTAGTGGATGAGCCCCATTCCCAAGACTCAAATTTTACTCACTGGTCAGCAACCCAAGATAATTAAGTGATTTTGTGAGGAGATGGCTCTTTTGTTACCAAGTTATTAATATATTTTAGTATACTATGGATAGACAAATATACAGACAGAGAGATAGACAGGAAGACAGATGTGTCTTAAATTAACATTTTTCTATACACTTTCTTTATGATTTAACATTTTTGCATAAACTTTTATATGATTTATCTACATTTGATAGTTACTTCTGTAGATCATTTAAAAAGCATATCCAAAAATATTAGTCAAGACCATAAATATATTAACAGATTAATAGAATCTTGTTTTTTCACATAGTTCTCTTTTTTTCCCAAGTATAGTGACTTAATGCTATGTACATTTTTCACATGCTGTTTTGTAACAATGATTATCATTTATGTCATAAACTGTAATCAGAAACTAAGAATTTTTACGTTAATTTTAGTAATATTATTATAATAAATAATAAGTTGTCACTAACTTGCAAAGCTGAAGCCAAAGTATGTCAGTTGACCTGAATTATGTAAATCACTTGACAACTCAACACCACTCATTGATTAGAAAAAAAAACTTAATTTTTTTTATGATTCATTTTTTATGCATATTTTTAATCTAATTTGTGCCCTAGATTAGTACTTGGAATCTATATTTTGATATGAAATGTGATGTCCTGTATGCTAATTCTCTTACCTTTTTCTTATCATTCTGATAGTGGATCTTCTCGAGTTGAGTACCACGCACAATATTGTCAAACAGCTTGACCTGAATCAAAACACTCAGCTACTGTCAGTTCCAGAAGTTATTAGCATCCTAACCACTATCTACGATGGGCTGGAACAGAAACACAAGGAACTGGTGAATGTACCTCTCTGCGTAGACATGTGTCTCAATTGGCTGCTTAATGTTTATGACACGTAAGTAAATCTCCTTAAAACATTTGTTTTATTTGTTTTGGACCCAAATGGCAGAGGTCTGGCTAAGTTTAATATTTTATTATATTTTACTTAAAAATAAAAATTTTTTAAAAAATGTTAAAATTTCTATTTAATAAGAGTGGTACATTTCCAGATATAAATGAAAATAAAAACCTACACTTGAATACATGTAAGTATTGTGACTTTGCTGTTATTTATTATATTGGTCAAAACTATTTTATTAGCACTTAATATGTTTAGAATGTTCTTAGCAGAATGTTAAAGTTAAACAACACAAGTAGAGTGAAAATGGCTTCTTCCATTCAGTTGAAAAAAAAGTCTAAACTTTTTAAATGTTTGGTTCTGCCATACATATTATTTGTTATATATATATATATATATATATATACACAAAAATAATTAGATTCCTTGCACTCACGCTGAATGTTCATAGAAGAATGATAAATTTACTTGCCGGGTGCCAGTCCTATGAGGATGTTGATATTCACCTAAATAGTGGAAGCATGGGCTGCACTCACGGTCTTCTCATGCAAAAATTCTTTATTTCATCTAATAACAAAAATCAACGTTTCTGTCCATGCAGGGACCTTCCTCAGGACAAAGTGACCAAAGTTTTGGTCCATGCAGGGACCTTCCTCAGGACAAAGTGACCAAATTCACTTTGTCCTGAGGAAGGTCCCTGCGTGGACCGAAACGTTGATTTTTGTTATTAGATGAAATAAAGAATTTTTGCATGAGAAGACTGTGAGTGCAGCCCATGCTTCCACTATTTAGGTGTGTGTATATATATATATACATATATGTGTGTATACCCTGGACTTTTTTCTTTTATTTTCAAGGAAACATTTTTATTTAGAATCGTGAAAATATCCTGAGTTGGGAATGACTTTTACTCCTTTACCCCTTAAGGACCAGAGCTATGTTGAGATGTGACCAAGGCCTTTTTGTCACTTTTACCATGTGTTTATTCTACCACAATTAGAATCCTTTCTGCTTAAATGCACCCGTACATACCATAAATCATTTGAGAAATAGAGATTTCTTTTTATGCTCTGTATGTAAACATAACACAATTTTGAAAACTTATATAATATTAGAAAAAGAAAAAACAAATGTTTCTCAGTTTTACATTTAATAATTTGTACACACCAAGTGCAACTAATGAAAACTAACTGAAAATAAATTTACTAGTTAGTCCTGATTGTAAAATTTCCCTATTTTTATAGGATTTCAATTAATCTTTAGAAGTTAAAAACAAATAAAAACAAACAGACAAAAATAAAATATGTATAATTGATATTAATATTAATATAATATATAATCACCTAATCCATCCTCTTAGTCCATATTATTAAACCATCACTTAATCCCACCCTTAATCCTAACCATAATTTTATCTATAATCCTACAGATAATCCTTGCCATATTCCAATTCCTGATATTGCCCTTAAACAAACTCTAATCCCACCCTTAATGCCCCCTCAGAGTGATTCTCTCTGCTGAAGTCATTACTGACATCAGCAGAGTGCTTTCCTAGCTCACATAGTACTGTAGCTTCTAAACTGTCACAGGTGACAGTCCAAAGACCGGGACCCCTGAGTGCCTGATGATGAGAGGAGTCTCAACATGGAAGTGGATTATCAGGGCCTGGTGCAGGGTAACCACACGCCCCCTGGTGTTGAGCACCAGCATTTGTGGAGTCACATACCAGGGCCCTGATGCAGCTACTGCGGATCCCAAGAGCTAGGAGCTAGATCATATGCAGACCTCTCAGGAACTGGATAGGGAGGCTCTGCAGCAGATATGCATCCAGTACAGAAACAAGGCAAGACTAGGACAGGCACCTAGCAAGAAAACAAGACAAGACTAGAAGAACCCAGAAACGGCGCAGGACAGAAAGCAGAACCCAGAACATGTACACAAGACATGAGGGAAACATGAACAGGGCAGGACAGGACTGTACATGAACTGGGAATACAAGACAAAATAAAACAAGACCAGAGATGCAAGGCAAAAAAGAGGAGACATAACGACGTACTATATATGTAAAACATTGGAGATTTAGACATACATAAATGGCCAAGATGTATGCAGCCCACCACTGCGTCAAAGTACTCCAAATTACGGTGGGTCCTATCTACCTAGATATGCATGACTAAATAAACAATAATAAAACACACACAGCACTTACCTGCAAGAAAGGGGCAGAGGACTTGGAGCAACTGCCTGCAGAAACTAAGGAAAAGGAACGGGTGTGGCAACATAAAACAAACATTTAAAGGAATCCAAGAGACTGGGAATTCCAGGAACGGAATACAGGAATGAACCCAGAAAACCCAGCATAAAGAAAACCAGACATAGAATAGAAAACTAGAAAAACCAAGAAAACTAAACAAGAAATGTAAAAAGAGTACTGGATACCAGAAGCCAATGCCAGACATCTCTGCAGAACAGGACAGGATGTGACATAAACACAGTGATCAGTGTTGGGCAGCTGGCAAAATCTAGTACCATTTCAGAAGTACATGCTGGTACTTCGACTGCATGAACGTCTACGCCATCAGGGAGCGTTAAATCCCTGCACTGCATAACAGCATTGACTGTCATGTGATCATTAAGGGGTTACGGACCAATGACGTGGTAAGTTCTGTTATAACAAAGGCAGAGAGACAATATAGTGTTAGGAATACAATTCTGTATTCCTAACATTACAGTGTTCCTTTATTGTCTAATTAAACAGTGCCAGGGCTGTATAGATCTGCAGGAAAAAAAGACATCCCATGCTGGCATTTAGGTCTTTAGGGACCAGATTATGATGAAATGTCTTGAGGAGGTGGTAAGAAATGAAATAGCTCCCACACTAGGGAATGAAGTGGCAAAGAGTATAGACCAGAGGTAGGAAACCTACAGCATTTCAGATGTTTTGGACTGCATTTCTCATAATGCGCCTACAGCCATAATGCTGGCAGAGCATCTGAAGAGATATAATCCTTAACATCTGGAGTCTCGAAAGTTGCCTACCATTGGTGTAGACCATCATTGTCAAACTCAATGTTGGTGACCTATAACAACCACAGGTCTTTTAATGTAATAAAGGGGCAGAGAACTATTGGAATTGCAGTCCAACAGTGTCTGAGAATCCAGAGTTTGGCAACTCTGTTGAAGAGCACAATGTCTCATTTGAACCCAAAATTTGTGAAATGTATACTCAATACTGATATGACAAACTCCTTATTTCAAATTGCCTTAATAAAGCATCTGCTGTTTTCATACAGGTAACTGAAAACAAAAATGCAATTAACTTGTGATCAGAGAATATGTGGACACTGTGTTGTGAGGCAGTTTTAGTGATTGTCAGGGAAGATGCACATTACGCTGATATCCTGACAGCGATTGTTCTGTGTCTTGCGTTAAGACATTAACCAGTGTTTACTGTGAGGGCGTCTGAACTCTTATGCATTTACTGAAAACATTATTTTGTATTGGTAAAAAAAACTTGCTGTATCCACAGTACAATATGAATTGTAATGAATCATCTGCACTTGACATTCTGCAAAAGTAAAAAGTACTTTTTTGTGAAAATGAAAATATTGAGGCAAAAACCTCAAGTATTTTTGTGTCATTGAAGGTTAAACAAAAAGCTAAACCATAAACCTCTGCATAATAGATAACCACACCAATGTAACAGTAGATAGAAATAGGAATCAGCATTTCAAAATAAGCAATAATGGCCTTGAATTTAAGGACAAAAGTCACCTCAAAAATATTTTTTGATATAATAATCCTTTTATAAAGTATTGGAAGGAAATAGATTTTTTAAATGAAGTATATTTATTTATTTATAAAATATTTTATCAGGAAGGATACATTGAGATTTCTCTCGTTTTCATGTATGTCCTGGGTCAAGTATGAAAAAAATGCAAAAAAAAACAACCCAAAAAACACCTCATCCCTACCTTTATTATATGACATTATCCTTTAGTCATATAAATGCACCTTGGGACAAATAAATATTTTTTAAGAAAGAAACAGCTTTTGTTGGGGAAATAATTATTATAATAAAAAAATATTTGTGATGTGATAGTTGCCCTTTAAAGCGGCACTATCACCACCTGGGGACTTTGCTGAATTTGCAAAGACCTCTAATGGTGACAACGCCGCTGGGGGTCCGTTTTATGGTGGTGTAGGTAAAGGTGAGTTATTCTTACCTAAACCTAAAGTGTGCAGCACTGCCCCAGGAAGAACTTCTAGTAGACATCTGAGGAGTGGCCAGTGGAGGTATCCCTAGGCTGAAAAGACAGTGTTTACTACAAAAAGCCTGAAGGTAATGATTATACACACCAGAACAAATTCAATAAGCTGCAGTTGTTCTGGTGACTATAATGTCCCTTTAAGTGGAGTTTAAGAAATACCAGAGAAAGATACAGATGGGAGATTTTGGTAAGGGTCAGAACTATACTAGAAGATATTAAGTAAGATAGGATCATGAGGAGATATGGTGGGGTGGTAGGACAGAAGATGTTTGTTAGGGAAATTGAGTTTAATATAGACAGGGTGGAAAGTTCTGAAATGCTATGATGTAGCAGGTTTAAGGCGTGGAAGATGTTTTGAATGAGAAAATGTTTGATTAGGAAAATAAAGTAACTTTGATTGGTGGAGTGTAACGCTACAGGAGTACAGCGTGAACATAAGTTGTGTAAGACTCCCTCCAGTTATGTCCAGCTTTTTTTGTAGTAACTTTGGAGATATTGGGTAAATTGTGTACATCTATAGATTTATAACAAGCTCTGCTAATGTATATCTGATTTGTAAACAGAGTTAAGACTCAAGCCTAGTTTTTGTTTGTGAGTGAAAACAAATATAGTCAATAGAAAATATGGAAGCCAAAAAAAATGTAAGCTTGTTCATATAATCTCTTAAATGTGAGCCAGCTGTTTTTTCCTGCAAAGTATTCCCTGCTGGTTGTTACCAAACACGAAGAAATTGCTGCTGTTAGGACACCTGCGCTTGTATAATCCCCTCTTCAATGGCTGCCCAGCGCACAGTCTCACAGTAGGTGTTTTGTTAAATACAAATCAAAAGGTAGAGACAGTACGCTTTTAAGAGAAGAGTAACCCTTTTCCTGAAAAAATTTATTCCAGAGTTTAGATTTAAATTGTCATATTTGATTTTCTTATTTTGAGTTTCTTACAGTGCTTTTACAGTGTAAAATAACATCAAATGAAAACAGCAGAGGTTCTCTAAAATTATGTTTTTTCTAAATTTTCTGCAAGGCTGCAGTAAATAAAACATTACCTATTCTATGATAATTGCTAAATTATTTGGACCCTAGTATTCAGGGCCGGATTAACATAGGGGCTGATGGAGCTGCAGCTCCAGGCCCATGCCCATGGAATAGGCCCATTTAAAAAAAAAAAAAAAATTTTTTAAACACTACTCTTAGGTTTGCCACCTGACTGGTATTTTAATGGCACAGACGGTATTTGAGACTGCCTGGCCGTGCCGGTATTGCAGTAATACCAGCAATACAAATGCAGGTAATTTTCTCAGAATTAATGGAAATTACTCTGCAATACCAGCACCGGCCAATAGGGGTCACTGTGTGTGGAGAGAGGCAGGTATAGGAAGTTACAGAATATCCCTGCCTCTCTCTACTACTTACTGATCACTGGGGGAGCAGCTACACAGCGCAGACAGTCCAGACAGCAGCTCTACAGCTCTGGTAAGTGAGGGATGGGGGAAAGGCAGCAGGGACACATGGGGACACAGACAGTAGGGGACACATGGGGACACAGACACTAGGGGACACATGGGGATACTGAGACACTAGGGAACACATGATGACACATACACTAGGGGACACTGAGACACTAGGACACAGACACTGGGAGACCTGGGAACACAGACACTTGGGGACACTGGAAAACATGGGGACACTGAGACACTAGGGGACACTAAGACACTTGGGGACATATGGGGACACTGAGACACTAGGGGACACTGAGACACTAGGACACATGGGGACACAGACACTGGGAGACCTGGGGACACTGAGACACTTGGGGACACTGGAAAACATGGGGACACTGGGACACATGAGGATGCTGAGACACATGGGGACATTGGGAGACACAGACATTGGGACACGGAGACACTATGTTCCCATGTCCCCCAGCCAGTGTCCCTAGTGTCTCAGTGTCCCCAAGTCTCCCAGTGTCTGTGTCCCATGTCTCTCAGTGTGCCTAGTGTCCCCATGTCTATGTCCACAACTGTCCCCATGTCTCCCCAAGTGTCTGTCTCCCAGTGTCCCCTAGTCCACCAGTGTCTGTGTCCCTAGTGTCTTAGTGTCCCCAAATGTTTCAGTGTCTCCATGTCTCCCAGTGTCTGTGTTCCTAGTGTCTTAGTGTGTCTGGTGTCCCCATGTCTCCCAGTGTCTCTATATATCCCAGTGTCCACATGTCTATGTCCACAACTGTCCCCATGTCTCCCAGTGTCCCTATATGTCCCAGTGTCCACATGTCTATGTCCACAACTGTCCCCATGTCTCCCAGTGTCCCCAAGTGTCTGTCTCCCAGCCAGTGTCCCCTAGTCTCCCAGTGTCCCCTAGTCTCCCAGTGTCCCCTAGTCTCCCAGTGTCTGTGTTCCCATGTCTCTGTGTCCCTAGTGTCTTAGTGTCCCCAAATGTTTCAGTGTCCCCATGTCTCCCAGTGTCCCTAGTGTCTCAGTGTCCCCATTTCTCCCAGTGTCCCCATGTCTCTGTGTCCCCATGTCTCTCAGTGTCCCCAGTATCTTAGTGACATGGGGACACACTGAGACATTGGGACACTGGGAGAAATGGGGACACAGACACTGGGAAACTAGGGTACTGGGCGACATGGGGACACTGACACTATGATACATAGGGACACTGATACACTGGGTGACTTGCGAGACTGGGAGACAGGGAGACACTGGGAGCAATCCATCTATACAGCAGAATCAAACAGTGAGTAGTTTGTTGGTGATTTGACAGAATTTTCTCTGATGTCACTCCTTGTGATTTACAAATTACAATACTTCCCCAAAGGATTGGCTGAGACTGTCAACTAGGCAGATCAGGGGCAGAGCCAGCACAAGTCCAACATAGCCCTGGCCAATCAGCATCTCCTCATAAAGATAAATTGAATCAATGCATCTCTATGAGGAAAGTTCAGTGTCTGCATGCAGAGGGTGGAGACACTGAATGTCAGTGCTGCACACTAGGCAGTACTGCCCCAAGAAGCACCTCTAACAGCCATCTAAGGAGCGGCCAGTTGAGTTATTTTCTCTGAAAAGACAGTGTTTACTGCAAAAAGCCTGAATGGAATGATTCTACTTGCCAGAACAAATACAATAAGCTGTAATTGTTCTGGTGACTATAGTGTCCCTTTAAGTTTGGAAGCTTAAGAGGGATGTATGGGAACAAAACTTGTGTGCACAGGCTGACATTAAAATTAGTTTAGGTAATGCAGATGTTGGTCTCTCTAACACTGTGGCATGTCCCCTTTCTTCTACACTCACTACAGACACCTTTTCTCTGTCTCAGACTATATACCAGGAGCATCTGCCTGCTAGTAAGAAGGTAAGGAGACAAATGGACCAGCAAGTGCTAGGGGACAGTCCTTAGAAAGAATGGAGTGAGCGCATCATTAGATGCATTTATGTCAAGCTCAAGGTGCTGCCTGCATAGTATGCCCTTATTTGGACAGCCTGCAGGATTGGCAGGCAGCCTGACATTCATTCATGCCAGGCTGACCTTCCAATTCTTTAGACAAACATGCCCCCTTTTTGGGCATGTTCACCCCTTTTGGCAGGTCTGGTCACGTGATTCGCGTCAGTGGCCCACCCTTTTACCCCGCCCATTGACTTCCTGCTTCACTGGACACTGCTGTTAGGGGGTATGGATTTACTTGAAAGATTAAAGCATAAATTAGAGAAAGATTAGCACAGAGTATGTGTTTTCTTATAGCTGCATCCTATGAGTTTCCCTCCAGCACCATCTCCATCAGATACATGACGCTTGGGAGGTATGATTGTTTTAGTGTTTTTGGTCGATAAGATTCCGTAATTAGGCCCATCATAATTGTCAGCACCAGGCCCACTGTGCTCTTAATCCGGCCCTGCTAGTATTGATGAAAAGCATAGACTTGTCAACTAAATGGAGATTTCAGGTATGTTTTCCCCCTTTTTTAAATCTACTGCATATAATTATTTGATTGAATGCAGTACGGTTGCAGAATCTGTGCTGAATACATATGTGGCTCTGATAATGAATATATGATAAAATACAACATACAAAACAGACAAAGATAAGCGATTGCAGTCAAGGTACACTTAGCTAGGCATAGTCTTCTTGCAACTCAGGGAATGTTTAATTTGATTATATATGTCTTCCTTAATTAAAAGAGAACTCAATAAAACATAACCTTTTCATTTTAATCAAGTTGCTATGGTGCATGGAGTCCGCTGATTGGTTTTAGACTGAATGAGAGCTCCTGGATGTCCTCAACCCGACCCATCTCTGTAGCTCAGGCAGATATATCTGCATTATCACAAGCACTGATGGGTGACAGTTATCGGCTGAGAACCTCATTTGACCACAAATTTAGTTTTCATGCCAGTCACCCTGACAGTTAATGGAAAATCGAAGGGCACTAACAGCTTCTATATGCAGTCTGAAGTCAGGAGAACCAAGGGCTTGAATCTCCCAAATCAGAGATGTGCAAATTTGGCCACCCACTTTTGTACACCACTGTTTTGAACGCAGCCTTGTAAGAATAGAAAAAAATGTATTTTGTTCACAAATGAAAGCACCATAAACTAAATTACTTAAAATTTCAAAATGTTTAAGTCCCTTAAATTTCTTGTAATTTACAGCAACTACACAGTAGGTGATTTCAAGCCAAACATTATATTACAACTTGTTAGGGTGAATTAACCGAATTTGCTGATAGCAAAAATAGTCTTTCCACATTATGCAAAAGTCATATAAAGTCAGAAGAGTTCTCTCTTTAGAGTTTCCAATCACCTATAGCTGATTGTCAATGTTTTTCTGCCTTTAAAATCAAAGTATTTTTAAACAGCATGATTACAACATGAAATTACAGAGAAAGCTGAAAAATTAATGAATTGTATTATTCAAAAGATGCGCTGTATTACCCACTCTTTGCCTCTTATCGTATAATATGCTGCCCTGCTGTGTGTGATGGTGTAGTTTCTGTCGCATAAATCACTGTATTAAAGACATGCTGGGATAACGTGGTACTGAAATATCAATGGATTAAAGACATGCTGGGATACCACAAACCTGATATTCAGTTTTCCTTTTCTATCATTATATCTGATGGAAATGAACAAACATTTTAACAAAGTTTTTTGCACTCTGCTTAAAATTTTAAATTGTCCGTGTTTAAGAAGCTCAGCATTACTAAGTTTTACTTAATGTTTTATATTTCTCACAAGTTTAACCCCTTTAGGACCAAACTTCTGGAATAAAAGGGAATCATGACATGTCACACATGTCATGTGTCCTTAAGGGGTTAAAAAGGAACTGTCACTGTGAATTTTCACAGTTGAATAGAACTTAATAGAAATGAAAATTGCATTTACCTTTTTTTTTAACAAGATGCCCTATTTTCTTTTAAATTTATGTTAAATGTGGAGTATAGTTTGCTTTATTTTTTTTTTTATTTTTTTTTAGATTTTTTTCTGAAACATTTGCTTAAATTTTGAATAAAATAAATACATTTCTGTTAAAAGCAATTAGCAAATGACATCATAACCCAGTTCAGATAAGGGCAAAGCTTGCTCTTGAAGAGAAAAGAGAGAAACATTGTCCTCTTCTCTGTGTGCTTTATCTATGTTGATTGCCAGACGCAAAGGACATTATTGATAACAATTATTGACAGGGTGCTAAGACGGAATCACCCAGTTGCGGGTTAAAAAGGGTCTGGATTTCTACAGTTATTTTTTATTTTTCAGACCAAAAAAAATGGAAACTGATACGGTGGTTACCCTTTAAAGTGGAATTGTCATTGGTTTTTTTTTTAATAACACTTCAATCCCTGAATCCTCGGGCGAGTAGTACAGAGGAGGTTTGTTGGACACACTTACCCCCAAGGCACTTCTGTGTCCAGGGTAATATAATTTTTCCACGATTGCTCCATGCTTCCTCATGTACATGTAGACATCTTCTGTAAAATCCCCCTGAGAGCATGTATGTATGTAGGGATTAGTCCATATTGCATGCACAGTAGGGTGAAGACACTCCAGACCCCTAAAACACTTTAACTTGCTGAAAAGCTTTATGTAAGTGAGTTTTTTCATTTCGCAAAAAGTGTAGATTTCAATAGAAATTGACACTTTTATAAACTATACTGGTTATACCCCTTGGCTTTTCAAGCAGACAATAGATCATGTTACTTCCTGGTTTGATTAGCTTAGTGGAGCTAAGATCAAGTGGCAGGCACTTGCTCAGAGCAGCTGCCTTGCAATGACTGTATTAGAAAGTCTGTAATTGGACATCCATATAAATTCTGGGCGGGGTTAGAAGAGGAGAGCTTGCAAAGGCAGCAGACTAGAAAACTGTTTTTAGATTTTTTTGCAAGCTGTTTTTAGATATAACTAATGAAAAAAATCATAATTAAATGCATGCAAGTTTGCATTTGGGGTATATCTAATAAACAGTGATTTGTATTTATTTTGTATTTGGCCAATGGAGTGTCCCTTTAAGCTTATTTATATAATGTAAATTAATAAAACTATTTAATACAATAATATAACACATAACCCTTTAGCTTGTTCCAGGGGCGTACCTGGAGAATTTGGCACCCAGGGCGGACCCTATATTTGGACCCCCCCCCTCCAGTTTGAAAATGTAAAAAAGCACCCACACATTTTTTTAATGTATTTAGCACCGAGCAGTGTTTGTGCGTTTGAATGTTTTTGTATGGAGTATTGCACGTATTGGCAATTGAATGAAGGCGTGCATTTTTATGTAGTGTGGTTTTTGAGTATGGTGGTGTGTTTTTATGTAGTGTTGACATTTGGATGCAGGGTTGTATTTGTGTGTAGTGTAGGCGAAATGCTGAGATGTATGCACATATACTGATATATACACACACTGCCAAACATACACAGATACATAGGTACACACATGCAGTTACATAGAAACATAGTCATACACAGATACAGACAAATACAGACACACATACAGATAGAGACACACATACATACGCAATGATACAAACAGAGACACACAAACAGATACACAGACACACAAACAGATACACACACATGTGTCTGTGTGTGTGTTTGTATAGTGTGTGTCTGTGTGTATTTGTATAGTGTATGTAGTGAGTTTGTATAGTGAATGCAGTGTGAGGGAGCGGGTGATGATGAGGGGGGTGATGGTGTGAGGGGGGTGATGATGAGAGGGGTGGATGATGCTGAGGGTGGGTGATGTGTGAGGGGGTGATGTGAGGGGTGATGTGTGGGGGGGTGATGATGAGAGGGAGGGGGTGATGGGTGTGGGGGGGTGATGTGAGAGGAGGGTGATGCTGTGAGGGAGGAGGGTGATGGGTAGAGGGGAGACTAAATACCTTAATTCCCTAGTGGTCCAGTGTGGGCTCCCTGGTGGTCCAGTGGTCTCCCTGGTGGTCCAGTCAGCTCCCTGGCTCCCTCACTGCGGAGCTGCAGATCGGTGTCTGAGATGGGCGCAGGAGAGGCACCCGGTGGCATATTGATCAAGACACAGTCTGCCCCGGGCACCCCCCTAGTGAGTGGCACCCCCCGACCCACCCTTAGTATGCCACTGGCTTGTTCCAGGTTGTGCAAAAATCTAATAAGTGACTGTTTCACAATAGAGGGTTTATTCACTAAATAATAAACTGAATTCTAAATAGAAAAATTTAGGCCAGAATAGCTATCCTGGAATTAGAAAACAGCTATAGAATTTACTTCAGTTTTTATTTTGCCTCAAATCCCTGTCTAGTGAATAAAGCCCAGGGCCATAGGCAGGGTGCCAGATTAAGATCCCTCCTAGATATCTATGGTTCTGTTTGTGTTTGTGTGTGGTGTTTTTGTTTTGTTTGTGTGTGTAGTGGCTGTGTGTTGTGTGTGGCGGAGGTTGAACGCTGTATGTGTGTGGGGAGGGGCTGAGTGAGGCTGTCTATGCGTAGTGTGGGAGTGTTTGCCTCTCTCCCGCTTACCTTAATGGTCCAATAAAGAATCTTCCACGGTGGTCCGCTGGGGGAGCATTATGGCCTGCACCAATATAGTGTGCAGGGTTTCCTTGTAGTTTTGGCACTCCATTAATGACTCAAAAGTCTGTTTGCAGCACTTCAATTAGTTGAGAAGTGCCAGTGAACCACAAGGGAGCACTTAAAGTGGGCTATACCTGATATGTGTGCAGAACACAATGCTCATTCTATGAAGTAAGGGCTGAGCATTGAGATCCTTTTGATATCCCTGCTGGCCTAAGGAGGGTCTTCTCACAGCCAGAGACAGAACTTCGTGCGCAGGCAGGGTACCGAGTCCCTGTCTATAATGTATGTACACATAGGGAGGTATGTTTAAAGGACCACTCTAGGCACCCAGACCACTTCAGCTTAATGAAGTGGTCTGGGTGCCAGGTCCAGCTAGGGTTAACCCATTTTTTCATAAACATAGCAGTTTCAGAGAAACTGCTGTGTTTATGAATGAGTTAAGCCTTCCCCTATTTCCTCTAGTGGCTGTCCCATTGACAGCCGCTAGAGGCGCTTGCGTGCTTCTCACTGTGATTTTCACAGTGAGAGCACGCAAGCGTCCATAGGAAAGCATTGTAAATGCTTTCCTATGCGACGGGCTGAATGCGCGCGCAGCTCTTGCCGCGCGTGCGCATTCAGCCCAGGAGGAGGAACAGAGGAGGAGAAAAGGAGGAGAGCTCTCCGCCCAGCGCTGGAAAAAGGTAAGTTTTTAACCCTTTCCCCCTTCCAGAGCCGGGCGGGAGGGGGTCTCTGAGGGTGGGTGCACCCTCAGGGCACTATAGTGCCAGGAAAACGAGTATGTTTTCCTGGCACTATAGTGGTCCTTTAAAAAGTGTATGTTCTGAAACGTTGTTACACATTTGGAAAAGGGGTGTAGTCACCAATACAATGTGCCTTCTGGTTCCACTCATTTCTATGGTGATTGCTCTACTTTCAGAAATGTAGGCTTCTTTTCAGATCACAACACGTTTGATACATAATCCCCATAATTATTGTTAAAAAAGGAAATTACATCACAGTAAACTGTCACTATCTATTTTGTAATGGTTTGTAGCCCAAATGACATCACAGGAAACTGTCATTATCTATTTTTTGAAGGTGTGTTGTGCCCTGACACATAGTTAAATGATATACTATTAATTAATTCTAGAATATTTAACTCATTTTTCAAATCATGTAGCTATTTTTTCATGGCCATTCCTAATAAACACCTGACATGGGCAAGGTTTGGCTATGCTTGCATAGTCAAGATTTAGGCAATGTTTTAAAGTTTACCTTTATGATCACAAGTGGCTCGATCATTTTTAGTGAACTATTTGTATTTCTACAGAAATTTCAACAAAACTTAGTTTGTTTTAAGTACTTAAAAGACCACTATAGTGCCAGGAAAACAAACTAATTTTCCTGGCACTATAGGGTTATTAGGTCCCCCCCTACCCTCTTGGCCCTCTCCTGCTGGGGTGAAGGGATTAAAAACCCCTTTAGCCACTTACCTTAATCCAGTGCCGGGCTCCCTCGATGCTGGTGATCTCTCCTCCCCCTTCCGACGTCAGTGCTGAATGCGCATGCGCGGCAAGAGCTGCGCGCGCATTCAAACCGCCCAAAGGAAAGCATTACTCAATGATTTCCTATGGACGTCAGCGTCATCTCAGTGTGATTTTCACACTGAGAATCGTGGAAGCGCCTCTAGTGGCTGTCAGGTAGACAGCCACTAGAGGCTGCATTAACCCTCAATGAAAACATAGCAGTTTCTCTGAAACTACCATGTTTCCAGCTGCAGGGTTAAAACCAGGGGGACCTGGCACCCAGATCACTTTATTGTGCTGAAGTGGTCTGGGTGCCTCTAGTGGTCCTTTAATGATCCAAATTTTAATCCAATGATTCTAAATAACACCATGTGTAAATACATGATTAAAGTACAATAATTGTTCAGACCATAGAACAAATATGTTTTTTTTTTTTTTAAATATAACATAATTTAATCTTGGTTAAAAACCTGTATTTACTGGTTACAAACCTGTTTGCAAAGGTGCCATGGGTGGATGGGAAGGTGTTAACATTTATTTGGGTCAAGGAGGATATGTTTAGACGTAATTTTAATTAGTATTCCACATTGCTGCAGATTGATGAAAGATTTACTTTAATAAACATGCTATTTAATTATTTTAGTTTTTTAAAGCAGTATTACACTTCAGCCCATATAAAATGTTTGCTAATTGAGCAATTCTGCTTGTAATCAATTTCTTATTAAGTGATCCATATATAGCAATGTTTTTTTTAGAATTTACTGTTAAATAGTGGAGACTGATGATAACCATTATTATTGCAGGGGACGGACTGGTAAAATCCGCGTTTTATCACTAAAGATTGGTCTCATGTCTCTATCCAAGGGGTTGCTAGAGGAAAAATACAGATGTAAGTACAAACGATTTTCCTTTTCCTGTTTTGTTTGACGTTATTCTGGGTAAATACATTGATATTCATGTAAAGAAAGGATTATTGAAGGAAAAATAACATTTCAGACATGCAAAAGAAACTGATAACATTCAATAAATCAATTAAGTTTGACATTCCTCACAAATGTACAGTAGAAGAAAATGGCAGATACAGATGTTTTCATGGAAATTGAGAGGCTATGTCTTTTTGATCTTCTTTGTTTTAAACGTAGTTTTGATTATCTGATGGAACAGTGATATCATCGCTAAAAGGCTATATTACAGTTCACTGCCAGCTAATCCATACTAGTGTTTCTATTCTTCCAAAGACTGTTCAAGCTAATTAATACCCAGTAGATCGGCTTAACAATTCCCTGATCTTTGTTATTGGAATATAAGAACTGTCATTACATAATGGGCTATTGTTTTGACAGAGTGTAATACCGTCTTTTTATTGCGTTTCTCAATCTGAGTTCTCCAGTGACTCCCTGTTTTAAAATTGTTTTATTGTATATTAAACAGTCTACAAGCTCACAGCTTCCTTGTGGGTTGTTTAAATAGCGCCTGTTTTGAAAATCATGATATTGTTGTGGTTGGCACAATTTATATATTCAAAAATACTGTTTTTTGGGGGGGTTTTTATGCATGTGCTGTGAAATTATGATTTCTTAACATGATGTCTAATTCTTGGCATTCCAGCTATTGTTGACTACATGATATTCATTTTTGCAAAGTATAGCTAATTAGATTGGCACTTAATCAAACAAAGGAGACAAAAATAAAATCTAAAGATAGCTGGTTAGACTTTCTAATGCCAATGCATTCCGATTCATGGCTTTCTAGAGACTTTTCTGCCCTTTGCGTTGACTTTCTGTTCTAAAGTTCTGCTATGTTGGAATTTGTCCAAGGTTTAACAAATCCATATACAGAACATATCTGAATAGAATAAGGGTCTTGAGGCAGCCTAGCACTAAACTCCAGTTTCAGAGATTGCATCTCAAGCAATCATTCTTATTTTGCACTCCGTCTTATAAAAATAGATTATTTATGATCTCCTACAAATTTCAGCCATATGTCCTTAATGGGCTCTGTGTTGTATAATATGACAAATTCACTTGTTAAATTGCCAACTGGCATATTATTCAAGACAAAGAACGAGCAATATTAGTGGAAGACACAAAAAAAAAGCAAAGAGCCAAATATTCTTTTCAAATGTTTTTTATTTAGTTTTTCAAATAAAGGCATACAAATAAAAGGATATCATATAAACAAATATACACAACAAATATTCTATTTGATTTTATGGCAATTATTTCACATATAATACTTAGCTCCATCTAGAGACCTTAATAAACATGACCACAAATATATTACCCAATGTGTAATGCATAATAATAGGTCTTGCAGGGGTGCAGTTGCAATCAGGAATATGAACTTCCCAGAAAATTGGGAGAGCTCTGTGACCCCCCTTTTCCTTGGTGGATAGCCGGGTAATAAGAAAATTACTCTGTGATTGTCAAATGTGTAAAAACTTTTTTCTTGCCTTAAAATGTAATATAAAATTGTTACCAATTCATTATGGGTAAATGATTTATAAATACAATTAAAAAACATGATTTTTGTTTGCTTACGTTTTTACATATTAGTGTTATGACATCAGGTCTTTAACACAAATACATCTTTCTACATTTACGTTTCTGTTTATACACTTTACTGTCACTATGTTGTATTTTTGCACACAAAGCAATGCAATTTAATATGACAGGCAAAAAGAAAAAAATATAGTATCAATTCAAACCTAAAAATATATAGTCAAAAAGTTTTCTTTGCCCTGCAAGTAAGCAGGGAAAACATGACACAGTTTACTTAGATTGGGTATGACAGATTTATAACTCTTCCTGCATATAGGCTTGTTCTTCTCAATTCCCCACCGCTTCTACTATTTAAAATGAATGATTTTCATAACAGCTCCGTACTCTGCCTCTGTGCAGTCACATGCTCCCATAAGCCTTTTATTTATTTCTGTGATAAAATACCAAGAAAGCCACCTCAAACCCTAAAAAATAGATACATATTTTAACAATAGAAAAAGCCGAATACAAAACAGCTTCTTAAGATATAAAAATATAGAAATCTGCTGGGAGCAATGATAAAAGCTAATTCGCTACAAGAAGGTTTCAGGTTGCTTTGAGAGTTTGGTACAAATATATAATAAACAAATATTGAAATATTATTGAAATCATGTTAGTTATTTTATAACTGCTAGAAAAAAGGTTTTACAAATTCACTTTTATTGCCCCAACTGTAACATCTTAACTGACTAAGCTATTTTTGCATTTGGAGGTAACATAATAGTGTAGAAGAAACAAACATTACATATTACTTCTTTGTAGTATGATGTTCTGTAGCGTCCGTCAGTCTGACCGTTGCTCGATCCTCCTGTTATTGTTACATACTGTACACATTGTTTAGGCTCTACATTATCTCATTCCCTAGCTTTCAGAGCGATGTGTTCACTGTGCAAATGACCGCTATGTCTGCAGAATTACCCTTTCATGTAATGTAGCTATTTTTTTGTTTTACTTTAAAATTGAAACAGATTTGATTGCTTAGGATTACATTGACGTACTTATTATTATCTTGCACTGGGCGAGGGAAGCAATGGCTTTATACCTTGGAAGCAATCTCTGACTGACATGTGCTTAATTTGGTACACGGCATCACAGATCCCTTGTAGGTTACTATGGCAGTCAGGTCTGATTTTCAATGTACTCACTCTTAAGTGACTTTGTTCTTTGCAATCTAGTTACCAGCAGATATAGCTGAATAAGATGCTCAGAAGAGGGCAAGTATTCTGAAATCCTAGAGTATACTGAGCTTTATTGATTCAAAATCAAACAAGAGACAGTAAATAAAATAACACCAAAAGGAATTAAAAATCAGAAATGATAAAAAAAAACCACAGCAGATACAGTTGGTTCCTTTACATAATTGCTCCCCAAACCAACTTCCTCTTGGGTATGTTGTTTGCTACATTGATTTAATGGATTGGTCATGCAACAGCCGCTTCATTTATGAAACAAATTATACAATACCTCTCACTATTTTTTATTTTTTTAATTATCAGTACGGTGCTCGAGATAAACCCAATGTTCACATGTCCCCAAGGCACAGTTGGCTGCTAAGCCCAAACAGCAGTTATCTAAAAAGAGTTATATGTATTAATGATCTATTTGTTGAAAGTCCTAAACCCCCTGCTTTAGAGTTGCTACACTCATTGTGTTAAACGTTACAATCATACATTTTGTTTAATGCTTCTCCAGCCTCTAGACAAATGTTCAGCATGAATCCTACTTTTCTGTTAATATATCAGTGTCACAGTGGCATCAAATCAACGACTAGAGTATGACACTTAAGTAGTAAAGCCTGCAGGTTAGTAAGACGAGACATATTTGATGTTATTATGTGTGACATTTCAAATGTTATTCAAATTTAAGGATTTGTGTTAAACTGTAAACTCTGTAGTAGCCATTTGAGATATTAGGCTCTGAATGGGCTTCTCAGCTAGAGCTCCAGTCATTCCTGTGAATGACATTACCCTGTAAAAACCTCGTACTCTGTACCTGTAAAGTTCAATGTGTGCAGAGGTTCTGAAATATCTTGAAAGTGATGGGAAAGTTGGCCATAGGTTTGCATTAGGGCCTCAAGTATTATTCCCATATACATTCATAATGTTTACATTCAGAAACAATAATCAAAAGAGCTTTTCATTAACCATCTTATCTACAGATTGACAATTATTTAAAACAAATACAAACGAATCTCATATGCTGCAGTTTTTGGTCATATACTTATACAGCAAACATTTCAGGCTACAATAAGAGCGGGACCTCAAGCAGGAAAGAACAGAGGGACTTGAATCAGAAAAATAAACTGCTAAATTTAATGACAGACACTCGAGAGATAAACTACTACTATTACTGTGAGCTACAATAAGCAGTATATACCCAAGCATACTGACTGCATCCTGGAGCTACTGCCAGTGGAAGGTTAGGTTTGTGGAGCAATTTATCAGTGTATTGCATTATGGCAGAATTACTGATATGTAAAGTGCGAATAAGAGGGACACACCTGATCTGGGTTACAGCTGACCTTGTTCAAATGTACCAGTTTAGAGATTCACAGTGGTCAAAATCCAGGCGTACTGGCTCCATGAACGATCACTGTACCTACAGACAATGGTGAAATGCATGCACAAAACAAACAAAAGTGGCAAAGGCCCAATATTTCAGTGAAAATTTGAACAACAACCTATGAAATCCCAAGAAACTTCAGGAAAACCATAAATAGCATACAAACCCCCACAATCCACTCCCAACCCTCCACTGTCAAAATGGACAAACACTACAACAGTCCCTAGATGTAGCAAATGCCTTTAATAATCATTTTGTTGGATGTGCTACCACCCTGGTTGCTAAGATAACAAATGACACTCATTTTCAGACTACAGATAAAGATCAGGCCCTGCCAAATCTTCAAAATCCTCATATAGATACATTTAATTTTAGACCTTTGCCTTCTAGTGTAGTTAATAAACATCTAAATAATTTAAAAATGAAAAACCAGTGTGGACCAGATCATATCCCAGCAATGTTGCTGAAGCTCAGTGCGCCAGTAATTGCTAAACCTGTCACTACCCTTATCAAGGAATCCTTGGTGTCAGGATACATACCCAAACATTGGAAGACTGCAAAAGTTGTACCTATCCATAAAAGTGGTGACAATACTTTGGTATCTAACTATCGCCCAATATCATTGCTCCCAGTATTGTCAAAAATCTTGGAAAAATGCGTCCACATGCAACTATTTGAATATTATTAATAATCAAATTATATGACCCCTGATTAATCAGGCTTTCGTCCAAATCACTCAACTTCGACTGTCCTCTTTAAAGCTTGCAATGACATCCAAATTGGCATGGAACAAGGAGACTTAACTGGAGCTATTTTCCTTGATTTTGCCAGGGCCTTTAACACAGTAGACCATGGCATTATTTTGCAAAAACTTAAAAACTCAGGCATTAGTGATCGTCCACTAACCTGGTTTCGATCATATGTTTCAGATCGATTGCAATATGTGGCCATTTCTGATATGTGGCGCTTCCCTCCCTCCTCCAATCACGTGTGGTGTTCCCCAAGGCTCCATTCTCGGCCCCCTGCTATTCACATTATTTATAAATGATCTACCTAACAGCTGCAATTCCTAAACCGTACACATGTATGCAGACGACACTGTAATCTACGCTAGTAAACCCAAGCTACCGCAGCTTGAGGCTGTGCTCCAAAACCAATTCACAGAGGTGATTATTGGCATGTAGTGTATGCACCCTCACCGCAAACCCACCTTAATAAACTTAATACGTTAAATAATTAATTCTGCCGCTTTGTACTAGAATATAATTACTTTATCCACCACTTTGACACGTTAAAAGAGCAAAACTGGCTGTCGCTGGAATGCAGACATACTCATTTTCATCTTTCCAGCCTTATGCATAAGAGCATTTCTGGGAAGCTCCCACCCTACCTGAGTAGAATGCTCTCCCCGGCTGTTCCCACCTCCTATAACCTCCGATCCAGTACTAGCACGATATTTAGCATGCCGCAATACAAAAATAAAGTGTCTCGATCCTCCTTTTCCTACAGAGCACCGCAATTATGGAATAACCTCAGGGACACAGTCAAATCTTTATTCAAGCTAAAATATTTTAAGAGATCTATGACAATATGCCTCAGCACAGAATGCACCTGTCATGGTTTGATATATTTATTACCTATTATGCATTAAATTTATAAATGTGTGTATGTATATATATATATATATCCAAAAAATAAATAAGGCAAGGCACTCCTCCTTCATGCAAGAATTATATAAATGCCCAGGTGCAATCCCGCGTTATGTATATCAGAAAAAGCAGTCCAGGGAGCACACTGGGTCTTGAAGTTAGTGAAACAAAATTATATAATGTATCATAAAAAATACATCAGCTGTGAGGTACACACAAATCAACGTTTCGACCCTCCTGGGGTCTTTATCAAGGGTCGAAACGTTGATTTGTGTGTACCTCACAGCTGATGTATTTTTTATGATACATTAAATAATTTTGTTTCACTAACTTCAAGACCCAGTGTGCTCCCTGGACTGCTTTTTCTGATATATATATATATATACATAGTTTGTATATTGTATTTTTATAATATTGTATCCTATTGTATCAATGCAATGTTTTGTGGACCCAGGACATACTTAAAAACAAGAGAAATCTCAATGTATCCATCCTGGGAAAATATTTTATAAAAAAAAAAAATATATGTTCTAAGGGTATGCCATATTGTGATGTATAGTTTTGCATAAATATTCTCTACTTTCCACAGATCTTTTCAAGGAAATTTCAGGGGCTGCTGATACATGCGACCAAAGGCAGCTGGGGTTATTGCTTCATGATGCTATTCAAATTCCACGACAGCTTGGAGAAGTGGCCGCTTTTGGTGGCAGTAACATTGAACCCAGTGTTCGCAGCTGTTTCCAACATGTAAGTGTGTGTTCAACTAACTTGGCAAAAACAGAGCCCGAGTTTCAAGCTGGCTTATAGTGCTTTGTCTGTCAACAATGAATCACTTCTTTTGTGCCATTTGCAACTTAAACAACCTTTGTAAGGAAATGCAATATGAAGTTTGCAAAGGTATTATTAATTCACTTCAAACTTCTTCAAGTATGTCTATAGGGCAGAACAATGTAACAGGTGGGTGTAAGGGGGTATTGTATACAAAGCATTTCTGTTGCTGAATAGAGCAATCCACTGGGGTTTCCATGGTGATTAACCCAATATTAGACATTTTTCCAAGAAATGCAGTTTGTAAATAACCTTCTTTTGTATCTCACAAGCGTGCAGCACGATTCTTAGGTATAATACAGTTAGCATAGTGTTTTAGCAATAATATAGTGCATCTCTATATCCATATCTAAGGGGGAGAGGAGGCAATTTAACATTGTGAAAGAAGACGTTCAGCAAACACATTTTAAGCATATTAGATTTCCATTTTGGTAATGCCTCTATCTGAAAATAACCCAGTTTTTGTAGTAGCTGTAATCTGTACTGCCCCTGGAGGGTGAGTAGGGCAGTGCCTGAGATTGGTTTTAAGGATGGTCAGGCATATGTAGCACAAAGTTAAATACCAGACTATTTCCAAAACTTATATTAACCAGTATCAAAATATATTTATTTCAGACTAACAGTTTGTTGATGCCAATTTAAAAACTCACGCAAAGCTAGATTTTGAAGCATCCACATGCTATCCTTTGCAAAAGCACGGCTTGTTTTACAGAAAATAGTTTGATCAGCCGTGAGCTAGTTGAGTAATGAAAGCAAACAGAGAAACAGGTGGGATGATAAATGAAGATGTCTTTAAATATGTCATCCTTTGAAAGATGCATCTGTTCACCTAGATTGCTAGATTCACATATCTATTCAGTTGCTCAGATTCATCTTTCATTCCTTTTCTCCTCGAGTTTATAAAGCCATCTTTCTACAGGCTATTTTCTTCCAACTCAGAATTTATCAACCTGCAGCCTCCGACACCAGCCCTATTAAACCTTGCTCTGTGTGATGGAAGCTGTAGGGTAGCCACATCTTGAAGGCAACAGACTCCCCAAACCTGCTGTAGCCTGTAAATGAATTAGTACCCCCCAACAGCAGAAGGTGGATATACAGGAATATATGTCAACAAATGCAAATGCATAGCTAAGCATTGCTATTACAAACATTTCTAAACTGCAGATTAGGTCATGATGCATTTATGTCTAAACGGAAAATCAAGAACCAATGCCGAATTGGAGGGTTTTGTTGGATTTTTTAAAGCAGAATTTAGTACAACATATAAGTAAAGTGATATTGTTGTGCTAAATAAAATGGAAATACTCTTGAGTTTGCTTAGAAAAACAAATATTGCAGAAAAACATGTATTCTAAAAACACTTATATGTGTAAGATAGTGGGAGTGGATAGAGGAAGATAGACAATTGGAATAGAGTGAGAATCAATCACTGTTTTCATGTAGTCATTGCATGGTGAGCTGATGAGCAGTGCCTATTGGAGTATTGTTTATATGTTTTTTGTTATATATATATATAGAGAGAGAGAGAGAGAGAGATAGAGATTTATACATACATAGAGACCATACACTATCAAACCGCATCACTAACAAAGATTCAGAACACTTTTGGCAAAAGATCTAATACAGATAACGTTTAATTCACCCTGTCGGCTTTTATTTTGCTAAATTAGTTTGTAATTCATTTGTTTTGCTGTGGCTATATTTTGGCTCACTTTGTCTAAAGATAATAATTTGTGTGCCTAAATAAGGCTTTCATCTTTCCGCTATGAGAGAATGCAAAAAGGAAGTTGTGGCCAGATTGACTGGCCAGATTGATGGCAGAATATCCATCATTCAGCTGACCACCGTGGGCATACAGTTCATTCATTCCTGCCATTTGAAATCTGTCCAGTTCAGGATGATTGATAGCTCTTTCCTACTTTAAACAAGTGTGTAAAATAATTTAGCTTTTTAATTACACATTGAAATGTTTTAAACAACATCCCTTTTGAATTTAGCGAACTCATTTCCCTATGCACACATAAAAATCCAAATTTGATAAATACATATCAGCTCATTGGGAATATCACAGCAAGGAGTGATCATAGCGGATGTTGATCTGCAACTCTCATGATGCTTTGCAGGTCTTAAAGCAATACCCTTAACCCGAAAATAACTAGCTTAAAGGGACACTATAGTCATCAGAAATGCAGCTTAATGTACAGTATACAGCTTAATGTAGTTGTTCTGGTGAGGATAGTCAGTCCTTGCAGACTTTTTGCTGTATACACTGTCTTTTCAGAGAAAAGGTAGTGTTTACATTACATCCTACGGACATCTCCAGTGGAGACTCCTCAGGGGCCACTAGAGGTGCTTCCTGGAGCTGCTATTCCGTGTCTCCACCCTCTGCATGGAGACACTGAACTTTTCTCATAGAGATCTGCCTTGGCTGACATCATCAAAATTAACAATCTCAGCCAATTCAATGCTTTCCAAAGGGAAAGCTTTGTGACTGGCTGAGTTAATCACTTCTGATGGTGACAGCCAAGGAAGTGGATCAGGGGCAGATCTAGCACTAGCAGAATGGAATAGAGGTAAGATGTTTAGTTGGGCAAAGGAGGGCCAGGGGGCTAGATAGTGTTTTCAACACTATAGGGTCATAAATACATATTTGTGTTCCTGATCCTATCCTTCTGTGAACCGAGGAAAAAATAGTCTTCCAATTTTTTATTTTTTTTTATGAAAAGGAAGAGGAAGTTTGCAGCATCCCAGGCATCACGACATATCACTGAAAAGCCCATGATGTCCTCTTTACAATACAGCAGGGATTGATAGAGTGAACGAAATGCCCAGTACAGTGGACACAAGTTAATGGGCTTTGTCTCAGGAGACTATAGTGTTACTTTAATGTGGCTCTGGCACCTTGCAGTTTTAGTTATTAAATAAATCTTTTTTTGCCCCTTTATTTCTCTTTGTTTTGAATGTTGTGTAATTCACCCCAGTTTAATTGTTATACATAAGAAAATAGGGAATACTTTTTCATATGTAGAGCATGATTTTTGGCAATGGGTTTAAGCAAAGTTCCATTTTAGTTGCTAAGCTAATTTACCCACAATCAATCAATCAAAAGAATCCGACAGAAAAACAAACTGCAGACAATCTGAACAGAGGAGAACAAAATGACAGCACCCAGTTTTTGGTACCAACATGGAAGCAAATTCCCTAACAGTCCATATATATTATAACATCATATACTTTGGTTCCGTGCAAATGTATACAATATGATGAGGTGTATACTGATATGAAAGTCCTCACTAGGCACTCTGCTTGGGTAT
Organism: Pelobates cultripes; assembly: GCA_933207985.1. NCBI lineage: Eukaryota > Metazoa > Chordata > Amphibia > Anura > Pelobatidae > Pelobates > Pelobates cultripes. The sequence continues at coordinate 174,416,059 of OW240913.1, forward strand.
GCTGGGGAATTATTTTATATAAATTGGGGAAAATCCTTCTGCTTGTGTTACTGGGTGTCTAAAAAATAATGAAGATGTCTGTATCATGAAATCAATGTTATATTGATATATATATATATATTTGTGGTCGGTTAATTAGTGACTGTGAAATACCATATGATTGGTTAAAGTCGGTGAGGTGTGCCGGAACCGACGTAGGGTGTAGGCCTGTAAAAAAGAGGGCCCCCCCGAAGGTATTGTGTGAATATGAGAGGGTGCGGTTGGTGGGGTGAACAGCGTATGTCACGGGAAAGATAAGGAGAGAAGAGTAGCGTTTTATAGGAACGCTAACTCCTCCCACAAATACAGGCCTACGGCCTTAAACATATATATATATATATATAGCTTTTTTTATTTAATTAATTAATTTTTTACCTTGTAGCCATAATTAGGCTTCCATCCCTTCTTATACATTCCTCCTAACCAGTGCTTCCTAATAATAATAAATTGTGGAAGAGACCTACGGACTTATATTATCACCTTTATGTCTTGTCCATTATGCTAAAGTTGAATTTAACCAGCTCTGGTCCATATGTATTGCTTGTTATTTCTTTAAAGGTTTTATTTCCCTACATGCATACCTCTGTCTTCTCTATTTGTTTTCTGATTTTTCACCCCTCCATTCTTTTGATGCCTACCCTAATGTTTGTTTTGCTAGTAAGGTGGTTCTAAGCATGAGCTAATCTGCTAAAATCCATTTTTACTGATTACTTAATAGGTGTAGTTGGAATTAACTGTAAGTAGAATCAGGAAGGAGTGTACTTTTTTCATGCAGGGCTTTCCACTAAACCTGAAATTGTTCTGGGGAATTGTCAAGGGAATTATACATTTTAGGCCGAATAACTAAGTTAAAAAAGTTTTTTGTTTTTCCCAAATCAGCTGGTTTGGCCTAAAGTGTTTTCTATTTAAAGTGTTTCTTGAAATGCATGCTTTACGTTTTGATAATGTTTGGACATATAGGACTTCCATTTGGCCTGTAGAACTACACTGTATTTTTTTGCGTCCATGTAGAGCAAATTCTGTTATTGCTGTGACAATGTGGAACTTAAAGTCTCCAACTCATTATAATGACATTTTCCCTACAGGCTCAGAACAAGCCAGAGATCAACGTAATGCAATTCATTGAGTGGATGCGTTTGGAACCTCAATCTATGGTTTGGTTGCCCGTGTTGCACAGAGTAGCAGCTGCTGAAACCGCTAAGCATCAAGCTAAATGTAATATTTGCAAAGAGTGCCCGATTGTTGGATTCAGGTAGGGTATTTAAGTCTTTAATCTAATATTAATTCACGGTTTTCTACACATGCTGGACTTTGCTTACATTAGTTAATTCTGCATGGCAAATACCAGGAAAATATGTCAAAAGCTGAGATAAATTTATGCAGAATTGACAAATACACCCCCCATACCAGACACACACACACCATGACAGACCATGACACAGACAGACCATGACACAGACAGACCCACACACACACACCATGACACCGACAGACACACACACCATGACACACACACACATATACCATGACACACACCCCATGACACAGACACACACCCCATGACGGACAGACACACACACACACCATGACACAGACAGACAGACACACACACCATGACAGACAGACAGACAGACACACACACCATGACACAGACACACACACACTATGATGGACAGACAGACACACACCATGACAGACACACACACACACACACACCATACAGACAGACACCACGACACAGACAGACACACACACCATGACACAGACACACACACACTATGATGGACAGACAGACAGACACACACACACACACACACATAACAGACAGACACACACCATGACACAGACAGACAAACACCATGACACAGACAGACACACACCACAACACAGACAGACAGACACACACACCATAACAGACAGACACACACCGTGGCAGACAGACACACACCGTAACATGCAGACAGACACACCATGACACAGACACACACACACCATGACGGACGGACAGACACACACACACCATGACACAGACAGACAGACACACACACCATGACAGACAGACAAACACACCATGACAGACAGACACACACACACACACCATACATACAGACACCATGACACAAACAGACAGACACCATGACACAGACAGACAGACACACACCATGACACAGACAGACAGACACACACACACACAGACAGACAGACACACACCATGACACAGACAGACAAACACCATAACAGACAGACAGACACCATGACGGACAGACAGACACACACACACCATGACACAGACAGACAGACACACACCATAACAGACAGACACACAAACCATAACAGACAAACTCACACTGACACACATTACTACAGACGACTGTCTGTGCTGGCGGCCGCTGGGGGACCTGTGTTGGCAGCCGCTGGGGAACCTGTGCTGGGGGAGCTGCGCTGGCTCTGCTCTCCTGCCCTCGCGCGCTGCTGAATGAGAACGCGGCCAGAATATGACGTCATATTCGGGCCCCGGTCTTATTAAGCTGCACGCTGGGGAGCAGAGACAGTGCAGCTTCCCCAACACAGGTCCCCCAGTGGCTGCCAACACAAGTCCCCCAGCACACCCAGGTGTTTGCCTGGCCCCAGGTGCTGACGGCCCACCGGGAAATTTCCCGGTATCCCGGTGGGCCAGTCCGACCCTGGTGTCAGTGTAGATGGCATTCTGTGTATCTGTGTGTCAGAGTGTGTGTGTCAGCCTATGTATATGTCAGTAAGTGTGTAAGCATCAGTGTGAGTATCTGACTTTAATTGTATGTGTCAGTGTGTATATCGATGTGCCAGGGTGTGTATATGAGTGTCCGTGTATGTGCCAGGGTGTGTTTCTGAGTGTCAGTGTATGTGTCAATGTGTGTATCTGTGTATTAGGGTCTGTGTATCTGAATGTGTGTGTATGTTTTAGTGTGTTTATATGTGTGTATCTGTGTGTGTTAATGTGGCCACTCTTGCGCTAGAGTGGGCCCAAAATAATTTCTTGCACTAGAGCCCTCTTTACATTAGTTCCGCCACTGCATACACGGGATGACTTATCTAGGGAGAGCTAATGGTAGCTGGCTTGCTGCTCTAATTTCATGCTGAGAGCAGATGGGAAGTGGACTTAGGTAAGACTACCTACACTGGAATGGATGACAGGGCAATCTTGGCACATAAGCGCTGCAGCATTATTAATGCAAAATAGCAACAACAACAAAATATACACAAATTTCACAAACAAAAATAAGGAAAGCAACTGTGCAAGAAAATTAACTTTTACTTATGGTGCGGATAACCTGAACCGTCTAAATCTTTTGTCATCCATCACTTACATAGGTAAGGCAGTGCTTATATGTGAACAACCATTTGCAATATTGTAGGCTGTTACTATAGTCACATTCGATTTTCAGTTCACTATAATTTGGTGTTAAGTGAATGAACCAATGTACTTTTTAATTAATTAAAAGTTCTGCATCTCCCTGTACAGTACTTAAATGTTACTCCTATATTATTGTGTAAAGGTTAAAAAGCAGACCTGGCTGAAAACACAGTGTCAGAGTTTCATACCAATAGGAAAGAGGTCACAACAAATGGCCCCAATTATTCCATCAACATGCTAATTAGAGACTTCCGATGTAAAAAGCTATTGGGAATGTTGGTAAATCCCGAAGTGACTTTTACATATTATTTTATTGAATCAAAATATTACAATAATATGTGAGAATAGCTGCTAGGTCTTTAGAATGACTTAGACAAGCGAGAGAATAACTTGGATGTTGCTCTTCAACCTCCAATTAAGTATTTTATTGTATGGCATACCTTAGAGAGGCTCCTTATAGCTTGCTGCAAACAGAAATTCAGTGTGTTGTGCCTTCTTTTTAAAGACATTTCTGTTTGCAGGCAGATTCATGGACTTTAATTAGATTTCCTTTTACTTGGTTTCGTAGATATTATTAATTTATTTTTTATGTCTGTTTTTCATTTCTGTGGTATAAGAAGCATTAAATCAGCAGTTTCAACAGCCAAGACAGTAAGAACAGGAGATCAAATTGCATTTAAGACGTATTTTCTACTGCAAAAGGAATTTAATTCAGGTTTATTCATAACCGAGCAATACAGTATTCTCTAAATATATTGGAAATAGTCTAACATTGCTTCCTATTTGTGGATTCTATAGCAGTATTTGTGCTCTATGTAAGATTGAATTATATTGTTCATATAGCATTATGTAGCGACCCATTCCATAACGTTTGTAGGCATTTTTTTGGTAAGCCTTACGTACTCCTGTGCAAGAATTGGTAAAGATACCATAACGAACGCTCACTTGTTGGTTGTTAAAGGATACAAATTGTTCCAGACTCATTCATTTAGAACAGAATCCCAGGAACCAAGAAAGTAAATCAGATAAATTGAAAAAAAACATTTTTGACATAGCAGGTGGTCTAACGTTCTAATGAGAATTTTCAGTTTTTGTTCGTTATTAATACAAATAATGTATAAAAGTACCATTAACTAGAGAACCCCACAGCTGAAACCTGTGTTCTTTATGTTTATCATTATGCTGGTCTAGGTTTCTATATTTAGAAATGTATACATTGCTGAAATAAATAAATATATTATGTTTACAGGTACCGAAGTCTTAAACATTTTAACTATGATGTGTGTCAGAGCTGTTTCTTTTCTGGAAGGACGGCAAAGGGTCACAAATTGCACCACCCCATGGTGGAGTATTGCATACCAGTGAGTATCATTATTTTCAGTAGATTATCTAAAATTTCCATGGTCTTCCCCATGTTTCTGATTCATGTGTTATTTTAGTAAATATCTCTGAAACATTATAAGTTGAATAGACACTGCCTAGGACAGTTTTGGTCAATCTTAGCACCCAAGATGTTTCTGAGCTATATTTTTCATGATGATGAGTCAGGCATAATAGTTTAAATATTCCGTAAGAAAATTAAGAGTTGAAGGTTAGCCATCTCTTTCCTCGAAAGAAATACTGTGATCATTACAGGAAAAACATGGGGGGGAAAAAAACTCTGAAACATGGTGGGAGGTGGGGGAGAGGGAGGAGGAAGGGGGTTAAAGTAAAAAATAGGAGAAAGATAGAAGTATATGAAATTGAAAAGGTACAGTAGAGCATACAATGTAACAAAGAAGAGAGAGGGTAACCTAAAATTGGAATTATGTGTTGATAGGATAAAATTATGAGTTGATGTAGATTTTATAAAAAATGGGTAGTTATGAGAAATAGAAATGGTACAGAGGCTGCAAAATGTTTAACGTTTCACAGCCAGTTGTTAATCTGTTTAATAAATAACACTATCATAGGTTACTCTCTCCGTAACCTGTTACCAGTTATTGCAAAACCATGATCCCAAACTCTTCTTGTTGTCGGGGGATTAGCAGAAAAGTTACACAGTTCTGTAGATTCCTCATTTTCAAACTGTCATCTTAATCATAGAATTACTCCTTTCTAATTTCCAGTAAATTAAGAATGCTTTTATGCTTTCAAGTAACTCATAATTGTTTTGTGCATCACTTCTATGCACAATACTTTAACAAATTGGCATCAATATCTATATCTGGTATTAGAATAATATGCTATGCAGCGTGTTTTTATTGTTTTATAAGAACCCATTGATGTAATAATCTATGCCCTCATAATTACTGCTGTTATGCTATTTTACAGAGTATGAATGCATCTGTTGTGCATTGTGTTTTTATGATTAGAATTATTAAATAGAGTGAGTGGTTAGTAGGAGACTACTATCTGGATACGTATGATTTATTTTTTTCTTTCGTCAATGTATTTAGTTAAATTCCTTGACACACAGCTGTACTACAGCTCTTTCCCGTAATTATTTTGACCTTTTGTTTTTCTTCTATTTGGTTAATTCCCTAGAATATTATAGGCTGCAGATATTAGTATAACTAGAGTATTCACTATAGCAGCTATATGCCAGTCTGAGTTCACATCATGGAATATCTCACAATTTAATAAATTTTCCATAAAAAATGTATAGGAAACAGGAACACTGTACATGGGCATTTCAATTTGTGACACTCGATGAGCTGCAAGCACTTAATTCCTTGCTTATTTTTTTCCCAAGGGTGATACAGCTCATATATACATTGGTGTAATTGACTGGAAAGAGAAAATGTTTTTCAGGAATGAAACTTTACAGTGTAAAAAGTGCTCTACTAGAACTGTAAAATTTGCTTATAAGTAACATGTCTCTCAGTATAAGAAATCCTATTTAAATTCATGGAGGAGGGGATATTTATAAAAGTGTTCTGAAAAGTGGTGCTTAAAGTCCATAATTATTTTAATCGTATTTATAAGTGATCTAAAACAATGACAGCTTTCTTCATAGAAAGTTGTTTTAAAACCTATGTATATTTAAATATGAAAAGGTGCAAAAAAGTAACAAATGTAAAAAATCCACAAATTCAATAAAATACGCTTACAAAAATGTATGAAAAATACACAGCAAAATGTTAGCTTTGCTAAATTTAGGTCAGTGGGTTTGCTATTTAGAGTCTAAAGTTTAGACCAGGGGTTTAATCCACTCACCCAGAAGATACTGACCAAGTTGTCTCCTTCGATGGGTTGTGTTGCAAAGCCATACTCCCATACACACACTGCTATACACACATAATATATCCTCCCATCACCTGTTACATGACACTGTGTTCACAGTGAAAACTGTTTTTCTGTGTGTGCACTGATCAGTCTCATAACTGAAGTCCAGGAGGTACTGCCTTTGATATTACATAAATCCCTTAAAGGAATGCTAGACTTGATGCCTGCTAGAAGAGAGGAACATAAATTAGTGGTGTTTGGCATCATTGTGCTCTGCAATGTTAACACCTTCAAAAATGAAGGTCTTGAGGAGGAAGTGTCTCTAGTGGCTTTCTGTCTGACAGATAAATATACACGTTTTTCAGAAACATTTTTCATAGTCCAAGTAAAGGTATAGCATCTATGCACCAAGACTAGTAAATGTGATGTTTAGAGTGCCCCTTTAATAGTTTTAACATATGCCACTTCGAGTGTGAAAAAAAACCCACATAAAACTTTATTTAAACTTATATATACATGCAAAACATAGACACCAGCAACTAATGCATTCTCAGAACAGGAGCATTTTAAACTATGCTATATGAAAAAGAAAGCCGACAGGGTTACTAGAAATCTGACCGAATAAGTAAATATACAGATCCATTGTTTTTGACATTCCACACTGCTGCAGGGTTGGCCAATGTTAAAATTTAAAATTCAATGTCATGCTAGAAACTAATTAAAAATAAGAATGTGTGATATATGATAAGCTCATTAGGATCATAGGTGACTAAACCGAATCATGATCTATGCATCTTTATCCCCTACTTTGATCAATATTGGCTTATTGAGTATTATCATTTTGTTATTCAAACTCTGGAATATTTCCGTAGTTGAATAATTAGATTGTTGTCCTATTACTACGCCACCCGGGAGCATGTCTCTTTCCACTATATAAAATGTCAATTGATTTCAGACCAGACTACGCATGCTATGCTGTCAATTCGTTTGAATAGAATCCTTTAACCCCTTATGGACACAACTTCTGAAATAAAATGGAATCATGACGGAATATTTCCGTCATGTGTCCTTAAGGGGTTAATATAAGTGTGATATTCCAAACTATTCCTGACTCATTACACAGTGATAAATCTATGTGTTATATTTGCCAAACACTGTGGGGCTTATTCAATGATTTGTAGCTTCATCATATAAGCAGTGATTTATTTTGAAAAAAAAACTAAATTTGAACTATAATGCCCAAAAACCCAGGTCATGAGCTCACATACAGTCATGCATACATTCCAAGAGTCCTAGGTTTGGTGGGACTATACCAAATTAATTTTGTTCCAATGTCCTGGGATTGTCCCAAATCAGCATAGCACAAGTATCATTAGATACTTGTTTAGTTAACTCATCGCACCCGTGCCTATTGTTGATACCCCTTCTGGTCTGCCCACCTAAACATCCAATTTTGATACTACCCATTGCTAGTAGGTTACACGTATGAGTCCTGTTCAAGAGTAATTTCGAGCAAACTCTGCATGAAAACATTGGAGATTGTGAGGGACTGGCAGAATAGTCGGCATATGGAGCAAAACTAATTATTTAACAACCAAAAAACTAAAGAAGATTTTAATTAGAAATAAAACAAAAAATACTGGACATAGACATACATAGCCTTGAGTGTCCAACAATTGGGGCTCTCGATAGAGATAAAGATGTTGATTTAATTTAGGTAAATGTAGGTTGTTTATGAGAATTTGCAAAAATATTTTCCTTTTACAATGTGTTTCCAACTGCATGTTTATTGCAGGAAGAACTCGTGCACAAAAATGTATCTGACAGTTTGCATTCTCTTTGCATGCATAATTGCTTGCAGTACGCTGTAGGCTAGACCTAACCTGGGGACAAGCAACCCTTGACAGCTTTAGCTGCTCTAGACTGAAACTCCCACGATGCTTAGCAAATCATTCCAGATCTAATCCTTGTAAAATGAAAGACTACTACTAATTCAGAAGTCAATAACATTCAGTTATACCAAAGAAAATATTAACTTGGAGAGCAGTAAAAGCATATCATTTTAATGTCTGCACGTATGACATCCAGTTCAACAATCTAAATCAATCTGTCATATTTATTAAGTTGCCTGAACGAAGTTAACAAATCTGTTGCACCCCATGGCTTACAATCTTCTGGTGAAGACTGCTTAACAGACGGGCAGATCAAATCATTAGTCAGATTCCAACTGCTTGTGCATACCTGAGCCAATATAATGTTTTTTATTAGTCTATCCTGTGATCCATTGAGGCTTAGTCACGAGGCAGTCCTCAGGGAGGCCAGTCTGTGAATAAATCAGAATGTCAGTCATTTTGACAGATACACCTGTTAGAGCCATCTGTGTTCATGGGGGCATTTCTGCTCTTTCAGAGTTCTTAAAACTTTGCGGAAATTGAAAACTTATAAATCCAAGCAACTATTACACTGAAAAAGTCAAGGTCTATTCACTGAACAGTGATTTGTGGCACATTGACACATGCTTGCAAAATTAGGTCCAGAATAACTGACTTGAAGTGTTTATGCTTTTTTCCCAACTCTGGTACTTTGGACTAACATATGGAAGGTAGTTATCCACTCACAAACACTTACAGGGCTATATACTAAAGTTAGAATGCTACATGAATTTGAGGTCAAACAGCTGAAATGGAACCATAGCTGACTTAAAGAATGTTTCCAGAATGGTTGGTCTGACCTTAACTATGATATTCACTTTAATCTCTCAATTCTGTAAATAAGCCTTTAACAATTTGATAAATTAATTCCCTAATATATGTACAAATAGAAGAGTGAGTTCCAGCATTCATATTCGGTGAGACTATATTTACATTTATTTACATTTTATAACTGCACTATATAATGCTATGTCTAGTGGGACTAGTGCGTTGTCTCCTCAGCTCTGGTTTTTCTGTGTAGTTACAGTGTGTGCCATCATGCTTTGAATTATTAAGAAAATTAAATGTAAGCTGTGTGGAACACCCTTGGTAAAGTTTAATGGAAGGTGAAATATATTTACCCAGTCTACGATTTTACATTGCGGAGCACTCTCCCCCTAACAGCATGTTTAATATACCAATCTAGGCTTGCATATATTCTATGTCTGAGTATCAGACATAGAATGGCTTCATAGCCATGTGTTACCCATTTAGACATGTTTGCCTAGCTTGTAGTACTTTGTTATCCTATACAAAAATTGTGCTCATAACTCAATGCCATGTATGTGTAAAGCTCTGTGGGCTACTAATGTGCTTACATATGCTATCGTGGCATCGTAAGCCCTTATGCACAACAAAAAATAAAGAATTTAAAAAAATAAAATATGCAATGTTTTGGATTATGTTAAAGAGAACGTTGCATGTGGGTCAACTGCTTTGTGCTTGCTGTCAGAAACTGCAGTATTTACCATGAATTTCAGCCAGATTTTCGACTTCTTCCGGAGATATTAAATTGACTATGAAACGTTGAGCCTAGGGCCAACTAGCTATCCATAACATCTTTGAATGTGCTTTTTTGTTTTAATTAGGGAACACCAGTAACACAGCGTTCTCCCTGTAGAATTTAAAATTAGTAAGAACCTTTATTTTTAATACTGTTTAAAAATATATATTAGTGTGGAATAGATGCTTCAAGGCAAAGTGAGTTGTGAACATGTTACTTTTCTCATTTAGTAGTATTTGGGAGAAACAGCACTTATAAATAGAATGAATATTCAAGTTCTTTGTGGAAGCAATTCTGTCTTGATCTCTATAAACATAGCAAAGTTCTTAGTGCTAACGTCGAACTTTTAAACATTTTGAGGATAAACACGTTTTCTTCTAGTTTCAGAACCTTTGAGGCAAAACTTCAGAACTGATACTTGTCTCCCAAAGGATCGATTTGCTTATGCTGTAATTACTGTTGATGTGTTACTTTAGCAGGATGCTGACCAATATTGTATTTCCCTAAAGACTCCTAGAGCGTGATAGGCAACATGTCAGGAATGATTACCGTAAACCGCAACTTATTCCCTAAAGCTGAATATATGCTTCATACATAATAATGCTTACTTGCGAAAATGTCTCTTGAGATTTCTCTTGGGTAACAAAGAGGAAAAAACTAAACAACATAATTGTTTCCCACGTTTGAAGAAATCAGTTTAATTTTCTAAATTTCCAAAGATGTATAGTTATTACACAGTGTAAGCCGTGTAAATAATGGAAAGCGCTTCATGGTTTTGCTTGCAAATCCCCTGCTACGTTTGTCGATCAAAAATGCACGTATTGCCTTCAGTTCCAAACACATGCTCGGGAATTGTTTTGCCAAATAATGATATAATAAAAGGAAAATCATATCATTTTAATCAGAGTATTGTAGTAATGCACACTATCCACTATTACAGTATTACAATGGCTATGTGGAACTGTGCAATATTTAGATTTAGGATTTCCATTTTCTCCTAAAATTTCAATAATGATTATAAGGCAAGTTTCTTTGTTGAGGAGGGGTTTAACACTGTCCAACTTTTTTATGAATTAATTATTAAAATATGGAAATGAATGGGAAATTGATTTAGGAGCTGAGTGGGAGACTCAACAAATGTATATCTAAGGTTAGTCAATGAGATTGACCCACAATGCATTTTTCATCAAACTGCTGAAGTCTTGCAGTTAAATTCCAGTAGGATGTCTGTCCTTTCCTTTGGAGGAAGGTAGGGGAAAAAGTGATAAAATGTTCTACCTGCACTTTGATTCGTATTCGTATTAATGAAACACACCTTAACCTTCATGAATACCTTGGTAGTATTGAAACAGATCTTTACTGTCTATGTGTGTTAGTCAGTAAACAGTAGATTTTAATGAGAATTGCAGCAAGAACATGCAGTGCCACCAGCCTTTGCTGGATGTACAGGATTCAATAAATGCAGATTGGATTATTTTACATGGGTAATGTATTATGTGGATTTGTAATACTATTTAATATCTACGTGTTTGTGAGGTCTGAATAATAAGCTTAAATGTAGAAATCTACACCGCTGTGTTTAGCTGTATCATGGAACCTACTGCCTCCAACTTGACTCCCTGTCAATTGTTGTTGTAATTCTCTTTTTCTGTAATGTAGCTATTTATCCTTCGTCAATGCAGTCTGTGCCATGGCTGGATTGACTGGATTGTGAGGTCAATTCTTAAATCATAAATATACATTTAAATGAAAAGAGCATCTTATGGAAAAAAGGATAACACATTATATCTAATGCTTTATTAAGTGTGGGAATTTCCAAGCACTTCCAGTGACAAAATATCTTTCTCACAAAAATACTTTATAGCCATAGCTGCAAACTTGGAGATTCTGTCTCTTTTATTACAATTAAATGGATGATTATCTATGTCCATGTTTAGATCCCGTTATTCCACTTTGCTTTATTTTCTGAGGGTTCATAGTCTTCAAAGACTGCTCCTTTTTTCTGTTGGTACCACTTGAAGACTTTTATCCCCATTAAGGTGATCCAAGCAAGTCCCCAGGTGTGCAGGTAGTACTCAAATGAAGATAAATAATTCTACTTGAAAGCTGAATAGAAAATATAATAAATGAGGTTGGATTGCCTTGATATTATAGGTGCATGCATGGGTGAATAGCGTCTTCACAACTATGGCGTCAGGAATACATGTTTGTATTCCTGACACTATAGTGTTCCTTTAAGCAAATTAAAGGAACATTCTGGTCACCATAACAACTTAATCTAAATGAAAATGCTATGATTTCAGGAGGCCCCTGGGTGCTCACTTTCCTTTAAGGGGTTAAACCGCTCTCAAATGGTTTAACCCCAAAAGGCTTCCTCCAGCTCCAGGTCGCTCAGTGGTATTCGGCTTCTGAAACGGAGTGTCAGGAAGTGCCGACTGACGTAAGGCATGAGTGCCGCTGATTGGCTAGAGTGGTCAGCTGATGCTCTAAGCCAATCACTAGTTCCTGATTCATAAAAATGTTTGTTTTTATGAATGTGGAGCTACTGATTGGCTTAGAGTGCCAGCTGACCGTTGTAGCCAATCAGCGGCCCTCTGTGTTTCCTGACACTCAGTAAATCAAAGTGAACACATTAACACTGATCTGTTTTTTTACCTGGGGAGATGAGAAGGTCCAAAGTTTCCTGCCAGGCCCAGGTACCAAAGCCTTATGATGTGGTGTCCAGAATGAAGTGGAGGGATCACTTCACTTGTCCTTCCTGCTCCAATCTCATTTTCTTCTCCATTTGACACAGTCTTCTTTTTCTTCTGACACTGTCTTCTCTCCTCCTTGGCTCCTTCTGCTCCCTTACCTTTCTGCTACTTTCTGCTTATGTTGCGCCCTTCTGCTCTTTTCTCTTTCTGATCCCTTTCTGCTCCTTGCAGACCCTTCCTACTCCTTTCTGCCTCTTCCTACTCCTTGCTGACCCCTCCTGCTCCTTGCTGACCCTTCCTGCTCCTTGCTGACACTTCCTTCTCCTTGCAGACCCGTCCTGCTCCTTGCAGACCCGTCCTGCTCCTTGCTGACCTCTCCTGCCCCTTGCAGACCCTGCCTACTCCTTGCTGAGCCCTGCAGCTTCTTGCTGACCCTTCCTGCTCCTTGCTGATCCCTCCTGCTCCTTGCTGACCCTTCCTGCTCCTTGCTGACCTTTTCTGATCCTCGCTTCCCATTCCTGCTCCTTGCTGACCCTTCCCGCTCCTTGCTGACCCTTTTTGCTCCTTGCTGACCCTACTCCTTGCTGACCCCTCCTGCCTCTTGCAGACCCTTCCTACTCCATGCTGACCCCTCCTGCTCCTTGCTCACCCTTTCTGCTCCTTGCTGCCCCTCCTGCTCCTTGCTGACCCTTCCTGGTCCTTGCAGACCCTTTCTGCTCCTTGCTGCCCCTTCCTACTCCTTGCTGACCCCTCCTGCTCCTTGCTGACCTTTCCTGCTTCTTGCTGCCTCTTCCGCTCTTCCTATTCCTTGCTGATCACTCCTGCCCCTTGCAGAACCTTTCTGCTCCTTCTACTTTACCTTCCTGTAGGCTATCTTCCCCCCATACCTCACTTACCTGATCTGAAGGCTACACTCTGTGCTGTTCCTTTGCGGATGCACTCAGGACAAAGAAGCAGGGATACGCTGTAGCTTCCTATGCCTGCCTTTCTCCAGTCACAGTGCCACCTACTGGCCGGCGCCGGTATTGCAGTTTATTATCACACAAACGAAAAATAGCAGCACAGGCTGAAAAATGCCTCCCCCCCCACCCCCCTGCGGACGCCCATGGGTGCATGTGCTTGTGCAATTGTTCACCTGCTAATTGATCTTGCTGTTCAAACCTGAGAGACATATGGATAGGAGGAAGGACCAACATAGCATTCCTTCCGTTTAAGGTTGATAAATAAATATTACCATTAATTTGGGTAATATTAATAAATGTTGTCAATTGTATGAATCCAAAAATGTGTGCTGAAAATCTCTTTAAGTCGTAATAGTAAAAAAGTAATGTAATTAGCACAAGAAAAGTCTGGGTGCTGATTTAAAGTTGCCAAATTCTTCGTACCCAATCTTGCGTGTGTTACCTTTTCTCCATTATTTTTCCCTTGCCATTATAAATTGCTTCAATTAGTGTCCAGCGTTCTGTGCCATTTTGTTTTTAATAAATGCTTCCATGCTACAAAGCATTGTTTTTCTACTTGACATTGGCAAAGCTGTGTCTGCTAATGAAGCTAACATCTGATGGCTCAGGTGTTTATTCTTTATGTGATGATTACCAGTCTGTCATTGTGAATGAGAGGAAATGCCAGATAATGAACCTTACCTCTGATTATCTTGTGTGGGAGTACATGTGCGTCTCTGCAGCTTGCTGACCAAGATGTTGACAGTCATATACTCTAAATGCCACAGCAAGCAAATGGGTAATTTACCAAATTTATCATTGGTATTATACCCCTGCCATTGCAATATCCCTACACATTGTTCATATTTTTCAACAGCTATTCATATGTCAAAATTGTAATCTTTATAGATCTTATTGTCTGATTGAATTGCTTGTCTTCCCATGCCAGACAATTACCTGCAGCTGTTGGTTTGGTAAAACTCCCATCACTCTCATCGAGGCCGAGACAGGTTGCAGTGTGAGAAGTTATTTAATCCAACAATAAATAAAGGGCCACCTGAGTCTCATTAAAATTCAATATGATACTGGCTGTTATGCTGAAATATAAGATTGGGAAATATGAGATTTCACCTGCAGCAGCAGTCAGAGTTCCTTGCAGTAAAATCAGATTTAGAATTGATCATCTAGGAAGGCTGTGCTATCAAATTTGGTAGATGACTTTTACAGCTGATTGATGCTTTATTTAATCGCAGGATATACAGGACTCAAGTGTTTATTCTGCTACTAAGGCACACATGGAGATCACTTAAGATTTTTGAAGGGTTTGTGCCTTGTTTGAGTTAACGGCAGCAACAGTGTATAACCTTATTTGTAGAAACCTCTCTCTCTATATATGTGTGTGTATATACTGCAGATGTATAAAAAGTATATGTTTAGACATACACCGATAGGTTATCTTAGTTGCTAAATAGATTTTTCTTACAGTACTGGGACTTATATGTGTGAATTTGTTTCAGTGAAAAGCAAGATTAAAAGTGTGTGTGACACAATGCAATACGAGAGGGATGGAAGCAGTGGACTGGAATAGGTGTCCTTGCATTCCCCATGGCTAGCAAAAGGCTTGCCTGAGTGCTTCCTATAAAACTCTTGCAATTTCTCACCAAGGAAAAGTGAAGTCGTGCATGACGCTGTAAGAGTCTGATTGCTGCTTGTTTTTTATAAGCATGGAGAAAGGGCACAAATTAACCTCTACAGCGTACACATCATGCATACACCTTTCTTACAAGCAAATCATGCTGCCCTGTTCTTGGCTTAATACATACTTGGAGGATGATGCATGTGGTTCCAAACACAGGATTTTTGAAATCTACTAATCTGACTGTCAAGACATTTTCCAATTATTCCTGCTGGCAACACATCCTGACTTATACATGCTGCCAAATGAAATTTCTTAGTGGTTTCTGTTTGTTATTAACAAACATCAGCCATAGTGTGCTTTTCACAAATTGAATGGAATTTAAAATGTTTAAATCTCAAAGAAGCATATTAATTAAAAAACTACTGTGTACTGTAGGCACGGATATTTATCTGTTGGTTCTACTCAGTCCTGTGCCTATTCATTTTGGTGCAACTTACAAACGCCAAATATAGTGTTGATCCTTTTTCATTGTTACTAGCTGATACAAATTAAAATAATTTTTATATTTGTTTATAAAAAGCATGGTTGTGCTCTTTTTATATATTTTATTGGGACTTTTACACTTTCTTTTGATCGCATTTGCTTCTGTTATTGTTTAATCCTTACCTCGTTAATTTTGTTTGTTGCCAGTGTTTGTCTCAAGCTTTCAAACTTTCATTTTTATTTTATTTATTTTTGTAATTAGAGATTTATCAGTACCATGTCAATCTAGTAGCCTTGGATTTACCTGCTGCCAAAATTTCATTATTTAAGTTGCTGAATGTTTTAAACCTATTTAATGTAAAATTTCTCCTTGGCCAATAGAGATCCACTATGAGCCAAAGACGTGGACATGTTCTTTCTGTTTGAAAATGTCTTTTATTTTGGTCCTTAGACAACATCAGGAGAAGATGTGCGTGACTTCACCAAGGTTCTAAAAAATAAATTCCGCTCCAAGAAATACTATGACAAGCATCCAAGACTGGGTTACTTACCAGTGCAGACTGTGCTTGAAGGCGATAACATGGAAACGTGAGTAGCCGTAACGTGGGTGCTTAATATAACTTTTAACTGCCAGATATAACTTTTTATACAAATATGTACAATGAAAATAAAAACGTGTCCACTAACCTGTTCTTTATAGGACTTTATAAAGAAAGAGAATTCATGCACTGAGATCTAAAGAAAGTAGATTTTGCCAATTATTTACAATAAAAAGAATAAAATGTGTAATTCTTAGCCTAAACAGGTTGATCAGTGTATCATGTAGAGGTTTTTTTAATCTTTCTTGGAAAAACAGGATATTAAAGATAAAATAGTTAATACAGCTTGTTGAGCCAAAGAGATATCTGACAGTTATTTTGGTGTCACAAAGGATTATTTTTCTATTTTGTGACAAATTTGGAAATCACTTCAAATGGGGGTTATTGTTATCTTTTGGATCAACAGTAGAGACGGAGAGATGTGATAAAGTCTGAAGGTGTTTGACCCAAGTATTTTTTCTGTCGTTAGTATGCAACTATGTAACAATAAAATTTTTGTACACAGAGAAAGAAGTCTTTAACTCCTATAAATCATATTCTTTTAAAATGTGGATTCACAGTTTCACCTGGTTGGGCGCATTTATTGAAAACACATTTTCATGGTTAGTGTAGTGGCTTCATTTTTCTCTCAATAGACAGACATATCAACTTGACAAGAGCCTTGTACCTGCCAATGTTTCTGCACATATGATTGTTGAAAAATGTAACTTCATATGAGTCACTACAAATATTATAAATCTGCCAGAATACCCAATCATGTTTTTTATAGTCAGGTATGTACACGTGGAGTAGCGCTGCATATTAAGGTGCTGATCTTAATTCACTCTGTCTATCAAGGAAAATAATGTACTTCTTGTTAATGTTAAAGGTGAAATATAAAATTAGAATTTCAACACAGTGTTTGAGTTATATCTGTAAATACAACAGGCAAATTATATTGGTCAAACATTAAAATGAAACAAAAACAATACGTAATGGTGTCTATACTGGCATATTGGGGAATGTCAATATCTACTTACTTAATATAAAGTTGAGATAGGTATCACACATATTGTTTTAACTTGTTTTTGTTGCTTTCAGTGTGATGGATTTAATTATTTAAATTCTAGATATAGAAACTAATTGCCACACATTTTACAGCATACATATAGCAATATATAAAACACTTCCAAAAGCTAACACCTTGTATAATATGGGATTCATTTGATGTCTTCTGCTGGAATCAGCAAAATTATTATAGAAAAGAAGAAGAACAGTACTCTAAGAACTTGGGCAAAAAAAAGTTTCAGTGTAATATTAAAAAGCAAAGAACAACTTTAGTCAGGCTTCATGTCATGTTTTCTTTGTATACGCACCAATTACGATGAATACAGAAATCCCTCGCAGCCCAAATCTGAAGTCAAGAAGTCTCTATAAAATTACAGAAGGTTAGGGTTCTTTTTTCCTGATGTTGCTTATAATTATTCGTTATATACAAGTCAATCAGCAGTATGGCTTTTCTAGATTTGCCGATAGTTCATGAAAGCTATTAAATACCATCCTCTCTACAAACTGTTAAATATTATCCTGTCTCAACACAGTTCAGATTTTGAATTATTGTATTGTTAGTACAAAATCATGGGCACTAAACTTCAAGCAATGATGACACCTTAGATGTATTACTTAATATTTTATACAAAAAGGTAGTAGAGGACACAGCAGCCAATCAATAATCACTTCTGCTCTTGACATTTACTGATAGCATGGCTCATACTAAAAAAATGCCTTGCAGAATACTCTTTTCCTGAAACATTTTGCTGTTTACATTTTGATACAGAAGTGAAAACCACCAATGTTTTAATTGATCATTTATATCTAGTTTAACAATTTCTGTGTCACATGACACATCTCTGTGTGTGTTGCCTGCAGACAACTTACGTTATGATATTATTCTCAGTTGTATTTAACAGAACATTAAAATCTGATAAACGTGCATATTTTCAATTTTGGCCCGCTGTAGTGGTTATGATGCCAGGAGTACCTTGGCCTGGTTTCCCAGTAATGGCTGCCCTCTTACCTGGGTCCCCACTGGACATTGACTGCCCTCCTGTGGCCAGTGATGACCTTTAGATTCTGCAGAGTTGCAGATGCTGGAAGTCAATCCCACCATCCATTTATTTGCCAAGAGCATCACCTGAAAGCTCTCAACCAATTAACATAATTCTGTGCATAGGCAGGCTAATGACACCCCAATGACGCAGCAGAAAGTGTATTAAACTTGTAAAACTTGCACATGTAGACTCTAGATACCATGACCACTTCAAATCACTGGAGTGGTCATGGTGCTTAAAGTAACCCTTTAAGCACAGGTGACAGAAAGGATAGACCTTTTACTTATACCTAACAGAAATTAATGCAGTGATACTCATTAGTCTGCCAATTGGAGGATTTTATTGAAAATGCAGGTGATAATGTTGTGACAACAATTGGCATCTTTCTTAAGCCATCTTGGGATGTTCAATACAAACCTTATTTGAAATGAATAATTAAATGCTGAGGGATTTCATTACCCACTCTATCTAGACAGGTTTATTCACCAAAGTATGAATTTCAAACATTTGGTCAAAAATAGATAAACTGAAAACATGGCTGACTTATTTTATTTAATTTAGTTATGGCCTCTAGTTTAGAAATTTGCCTTTAGTAAACAACACAGAAAATGTGTTTTTGTTCTTAGATCTGTGAATAAATTTTTTTTAAGGTGAAAAAAATATCTTCTTTAAATATCTTAAATAGATTGCTAAAATATAACTCTTTGTTTAAAAAAAAATCTGTCTTTTTCCCATTGTTATGTTATGAAGTATAATTGTTAAATTTCCTATCTTTTTATGACAGCTCCAAAGGATGGTTTTATATCCCATTATTTATCAAGAAACCACTGTGGTACTCCACAGATGTGGCCAAAATAGTAAAAAACAAAAAAGTTAGCATTTAGTAATTATAAAAAAAACCAGAGTGAGGAAGACAGAATGATCTATAAGATTAGGCAGAAAAAGGCTAAGCAAGTTATAATAGCTTCCAAATCACACAGAAGACAAAATAGCACAGTCAGTAAAAAAAGAGGACAAAACATTTTTTAGATTATTAAATGAGAAAAGGAAAGTAAAACAAGGATTAGTTAGATTAAAAACAAAAGAAGAAAGGTACGTAGAAGAGGATAAAGGTTTAGCTGACTGCCTCAATGAATATTTTTATTCCGTATTTACAGATGAAAATTAAGGAAAGGGACCTCAGTTAGGAAAAAGGACAAATTAGTCATTTATTACATGTGAGTTTACAGAGGAAGAGGTTCTATTTCAACTGTCAAAAGTAAAGACAAAAAGGTCAATGGGACCTGATGGAATACACCCAAAGTTATTAAAAGAGCTTAGTGGTGTACTAGCAAAACCATTAATAGATTTATTTAACCAATCATTGTTAACAGAAGTAGTCCCAGAAGATTGGAAGTTAGCGAATGTTGTGCCCATTCACAAGAAAGGTAGTAGGGAGGAGTCGGGCAACTATAGGCCAGTAAGCCTTACTTCAGTAGTCCGGAAAGTAATGGAAACCATGTTTAAGGATAGGATTGTTGAACATCTAAAATCACATGGATTTCAAGATCAGAGACAACATGGGTTTACTTCAGGGAGATCATGTCAAACTAATCTTATTGATTTTTTTGATTGGGTAACTAAAATAATAGATCAGGGTGGTGCAGTAGACATTGCTTACCTAGATTTCAGTAAGGCTTTTGACACTGTTGCACACAGAAGGCTTATCAATAAACTGCAATCTTTAAGTTTGGATTTCAGTATTGTTGAATGGGTAAGGCAGTGGCTGAGTGACAGGCAACAGAGGGTTGTAGTGGAGTATATTCAAAGCTTGGGCTTGTCACGAGTGGGGTACCTCAGGGGTCTGTACTTGAACCCATTCTCTTTAATATTTTTGTTAGTGATATTGCAGAAGGTCTTGATGGTAAGGTATGTCTTTTTGGCTGATAATACTAAGATATGTAACAGGGTTGATGTTCCAGGAGGGATAAGCCAAATGGCAAATTATTTAGGTAAACTTGAAAAATGGTCAGTGTTGTGGCTAGTGACAATTCATGTGGATAAGTGCAAGATAATGCATCTTGGACATAAAAACCCAAGGGAAGAGTACAGCATATTTGATAGAGTCCTAACCTCAACCTCAGGAAAAGGATTTAGGGGTGATTATTTCTGATGACTTAAAGGTAGGCAGACAATGTAATAGAGCAGCAGGAAATGCTAGCAGAATGCTTGGTTGTATAGGGAAAGGTATTAGCAGTAGAAAGAGAGAAATGCTCATGCCATTGTATAGAACACTGGTGAGACCTCACTTGGAGTATTGTATGGTGAGACCTCATTGGAGACCGTATCTTTAGAAGGATATTGATACTTTAGACAGAGTTCAGAGAAGGGCTACTAAACTGGTTCATGGATTGCAGGATAAAACTTACTAGCAAAGGTTAAAGGATCTTAAAGGACCACTCTAGGCACCCAGACCACTTCAGCTTAATGAAGTGGTCTGGGTGCCTGGTCCAGCTAGGGTTAACCTATTTTTTCATAAACATAGCAGTTTCACAGAAACTGCTATGTTTATGAATGGGTTAAGCCTTCCCCTATTTCCTCTAGCGGCTGTCTCATTGACAGCCGCTAGAGGCGCTTGCGTGCTTCTCACTGTGATTTTCACAGTGAGAGCACGCCAGCGTCCATAGGAAAGCATTATGAATGCTTTCTTATGTGACCGGCTGAATGCGCGCGCAGCTCTTGCCGCGCGTGCGCATTCAGCCGACGGGGAGGAGAAGAGGAGGATCGGAGGAGGAGAGCTCTCCGCCCAGCGCTGGAAAAAGGTAAGTTTTAACCCCTTTCCCCTTTCCAGAGCCGGGCGGGAGGGGGACCCTGAGGGTGGGGGCACCCTCAGGGCACTATAGTGCCAGGAAAACGAGTATGTTTTCCTGGCACTATTGTGGTCCTTTAACATGTATAGCTTGGAGGAAAGAGGGGATATGATAGAAACATTTAAATACATAAAGGCAATCAACATAGTTACATAGCTGAAAAGAGACTTGCGTCCATCGAGTTCAGCCTTCCTCACAAATGTTGTTGCTGTTGATCCAAAAGAAGGCAAAAAACCTGGTCTGAAGCGCTTCCAATTTTGCCACAAACTAGGAAAAAATTCCTTCTTGACCCCAAAAGAGCAGTCAGATGTCTCCTTGGATCAAGCAGCTATTACCCCACTAATTAGAAATTATATCCCTGTATGTTATGTTTTTGTAAGTATTTATCCAATTTCAGTTTAAACATCTGTATGGACTCTGACAAAACCAGCTCTTCAGGCATGAATTCCATATCCTTATTGTTCTTACTGTAAAAAAAAAAACCTTTTCTTTGCCTTAGATGAAATCTCATTTCTTCCAGCCTAAATGTGTGACCTTGTGTCCTATGTATAGCCCTGTTTATGAATAGATTTCCAGATAAAGATTTGTAGTGGCCCGAATATATTTGTATAAAGTTATCATATCCCCTCTCAGGCGCCGTTTTTTCAAACTAAACAGATTTAATTTTTTTAACCTTTCTTCATAACTAAAATGGTCCATTCCTTTTATCAATTTTGTAGCTCGTCTCTGGACCCTCTCCAGTGCCATGATATCCTTCTTTAGAACAGGCGCCCAAAATTGCACAGCATATTGAAGGTGTGGTCTTACCAGCGATTTATAAAGAGGCAAAATTATATTTTCATCCCGAGAATTTATGCCCCTATTTATACATGACAAAATCTTACTGGCTTTAGCAACTGCAGATTGACATTGCATATTGCTGCCTAATTTGTTGTCTATAACAATTCCCAAATCCATCTCATGTGTGGTTATCCCTAATTCACTACCATTTAGTGTGTAAGTTGCTTGTGCATTCTTAACCCCGAAATGCATAACTTTGCATTTCTCTATGTTAAATTTAATCTGCCATTTTAGTGCCCAGTCCCCCAAATTATCCAAATCTCTCTGCAGCAAAGCAATATCCTGCTCACATTGTATTACTTTACAAAGTTTTGTGTCATCTGCAAACACTGAAACATGGCTTTCAATGCCTATTTCAAGATCATTTATAAATATGTTAAATAGAAGTGGTCCGAAAACAGAACCCTGAGGGACACCACTTACCACTTTTGTCCAGCCTGAAAATTTACCAGTAGTGATGTCCCGAACGGTTCGCCACGGATGGCGAACATATGCGCTGTTCGGTCCGCCCCCTATGTCATCCTTGAGTAAACTTTGACCCTGTACCTCACAGTCACCAGACACATTCCAGCCAATCAGCAGCAGACCCTGCCTCCCAGACCCTCCCACCTCCTGGACAGCATCCATTTTACATTCATTGTGAAGCTGCATTCTTAGTGAGCTGTCCAGGAGGTGGGAGGTCCTGGGAGGGAGGGTCTGCTGCTGATTGGCTGGAATGTGTCTGCTGACTGTGAGGTACAGGGTCAAAGTTTACTCAATGATGACGAATAGGGGGCAGACCGAACAGCGCATATGTTCGCCGTCTGTGCCGAACCGTTCGGGACATCACTATTTACCATTAATTACAACTCATTGTACTCTATCCTTAAGCCAATGTTCTACCCAAGAACAAGAATATTCATCTAGACCAATTTCTTTTAGTTTGAAGTCTAACCTATTGTGAGGAACCGTATCAAATGCCTTGGCAAAATCCAAGTAGATCACATCCACTGCAACACCCTGATCTATACTTGTACTTAATTCTTCGTAGAATGCAATTAGGTTAGTTTGACATGACCTATGTTTCATAAAACCATGCTGATTATTGCTAATAACAAAGTTCTTCCCAATGAATTCCTGAATATTATCCCTTAATAGCCCTTCAAATATTTTCCCAGTTACAGAAGTTCAGCTCACAGGTATATAATTTCCAGGCAAGGATTTTGAACCCTTTTTAAATATAGGAACAACATCTGCCTTCCTCCAATCCTCCGATACAACAGTAAAGGAGGAGACATAGGAGGAGACTTATTTAAAAGAAGAAAAACTACCACAACAAGAGGACATAATCTTAAATTAGAGAGGCAAAGGTTTGAAAATATCAGGAAATATTACTTTACTGAGAGGGTAGTGGATGCATGGAATAGCCTTCCAGCGGAAGTGGTAGAGGATAACGCAGTAAATGAGTTTAAGCATGCATGGGATAGGCATAAGGCTATCCTAACTATAAGGCCAGGGACTAATGAAAGCATTTAGAAAGTTGGGCAGATTAGATGGGCCGAATGGTTCTTATCTTCCGTCACATTCTATGTTTCTATGTTTCTATATAGTTATATCAAAATTTTGCATTTTCCTCTTTAGATGAAAAGCCCATTTGCTCTGTAAATGCTAAATTACAGTTCTTGAATGTAGCTGCTTACAAAATAACACTTTTTATAGGATTGAACCCAATAGTTTTTTATTTAAACAGTGGAAATTACAAAAAATAATGATAATGTGTTGTTCATTTCCTGTTTAATTTAAACAAAGAGTTCCTATCAAAATATATAACATTCTGTATAATATATATATATCATACTTATAATGCAATACGTTTCAGTTGTCTATATATCCCTTATTCATAACACTTAATGTTCACATTATGGAAGTTTCAAATTTTGTATTATCTTTACATTCATAGCCATTAATTGAGCTCTCTTGGTCTTCTCGTGATGGCTCTCCCTTTCTTTTTCTTTTGTTTTCTCCCACCAAAATACAATTCTACTGACCTAACTTCAAGCTCCATTTAGCCTTATGCAAGCCCTGGCACTTAATGGTTTATCGCCTTTGAGGGTTTATGACCACTAATCCCTTAACTGTGCAGATGAGACTGCTTTTATATTAACTGGAAACATTGATTTGCTATTGAATTAACATCCTAAAGACGTTACCAGGAATCTTGCATTGGAGCTTGTATTGCTGTTGCCATTCTTTTCTCAGACATTTGGGGGCAGGCTGAGGTTTTACCTTTGGTCTTTCTGCTGTCGCTTATATGGTGATAAAGTTTTTCTTTCTTGAATCTCTACTTCTTCTCTTGCAGTCCTATCACGCTCATCAGTATGTGGCCTGACCAATTTGAGTAAGTATCTTGTCAAATATTATCTAGATCCTTCTTGCTCAAATTCATTCTCTCCCATTAACTATTTTCTGTTCACAACTTTTTTGTTAATATAACCAACTTTATGTTAATATTAATATTGCACTTTGAGACTTAGCAATGTATTAATAATAATGCTTCTCATTTCTAGCCCTATGCAGTCACCTGAACTCTTTGACGATGATACACATTCCAGGATAGAGCAGTATGCCAGCAGGTAAGGTCTGGATCAGTGAATTATTATTTTTTTGTGAATATATTTTTATTGTCATTTTAGAATATAATCATAATGAGACTTGCAGGTCTCTTCAGGCATAGTGATTTTTGTAACAAGTGCACAACTTGTGCAAGAACGTGTACGAAAAACAGGTATTTTTCGGGCTCGCAGGCCCACATCAGTGATGGACTCGCAGGTCCCCGTCAGCATTTTAGTGGTTAAGTATCTATTGTTGTTTCCGTGTGTTACCCCTGGTCCGATCATTCGTTATCTCTCTTCGAGTTCCTGTTAGGACACCTAGGCCCCTTATCTTGTTTTGTGAGTTAGATGAAGGGTTAATACTATGTCGGAGACGCGTAGGTCACCGCTAGCTACTTATGGTATGTGTCTGTTGGGCACATGGGTCCTCTGCCAGGAGGTTAAGTATACATTGCCCTTTAGTAGTGGCAGAGATGTCTGGGTAATTGTGTGCATCACTCACCTCTCTGTTTTCGCTCTGTTGGGTATGCTGGTCATGTGTGGCCCTGGTGTCGGTGTCTCATTGTGTTGCAGTGGATGGTGACTAGGTGAACCCTCAGGGCCGCCGTTCTTCTGATAGTTGGTGTGCGCTACCTCTTGGTATAGTACGACCCTGTATTATGTTTGCGTGTGTCCGCTAGACCTGTTGGTCTCTAGTTCCTTCAGGATATGTATCTGCGCTCTATGTGTATTTTGTGGGGGGGTGGGGAGGCATGTGGGGGTGTTGGGGGGGGGGGAGGTTGCGGGCAGGGCGGCAGGGAATGGATGGAATAGGGGTGGTGGGGTCAGTCGTGGGCGTCAGTTCCGTCAGGTAGGACTTCTGTGTCCAGTCGGGTAGTAAAGTCTGCCGTTGTGGTGGATACGATCCAATGTGTCCAGGTCTCCATGTACTTTTCGGTGACATTAGTCGCCCCCATGTGCAGTTCTTCTATCGCCCTGAGCTCTTCCATTTGGGTGAACCATGTCCTGAGTGGAGGGGTTCTAGCTTGATTCCAGTATTGGGGTATGACCTGTTTGGCCACATTTAGAATTTTAATGGTTATGGACTTCTTATATTGGGATCTGGGTATGGTCGTGTGGTGTAGGACCATTGCTGCTGGCTCCAGCGGTGGTGGCATATCTGAGAGATCAGTGAATTATTTAACCAGAAACTGTAATATGTTACATAATCTTTAAATATTTGTAAATCATTGAAAACATTTCATGAGAGCTGAGCAAGGAACATTTTTGTCTTTGAGAACATGTTATGTACAAATCATCTCATCATTACATTGTGCTAGTGAAATAGCTAAATGTATCATTGTAGAGTGACTTAATGCCACACCACCAGACACTGAAATACTTCATGCCCGCTCTGCAGCCACTTAGATCACTTTCCCACTGTTGATAATATGTTAGATCCCTCAGACTCCAGGGCTGGAAAACTGTTTTCCATATCAGAGTGATCAGGCCTCGATGACCTTTAACTTGGTCCCCATAGAACCTTTATAAACGGTCATTTCATCCTGAGCAGCACCCTTCATTCTCTCCTGACCTGCAAAGCCCCTTACTTATAAATATTGGACCTGGAGACCAATTGTTTGAGGTCAACTATTGAGACCACTCTATGCTCATTTTCCCATTATATAGTCAGTAGTATTTCTGCAGCCCATATGCCTCAATGCCTTTTGAAAATGTATGAAATAATACCTAGAGAAAATTTATTTTGGGGAATATAGAAGTAACTGGGAACAAGGGAAAAGTAAGGAAGTATTTATGTTTCAATTTACCCCACAATCCCAAAGAGTAAAGCATTAGGAGTAAATCAATGCAGCCGTTGGCCTCAAATTGAAACTGAATGCATAAGTCTTGCCTTTGTGAATGGCGTGACCCCATGCACATTTTACCCCATGTTCCTAAAGGAGTTTCACCCAAGTCCTTCAAGAACAGCACCTCTGCAAAGTAACGGAGCTCAGGTCATGGTAGATCCAAAGCTCTATGTTTTTGTAACAGATTTTGGATTCTCCGCTCTTGCGAAGAATGATTTCCTAAGTAGAGAAATAATGCGCTTTTACTATCACATCACATGCTTTTTCTCCTACTGGCCTTATGGGCACACAGAGATCTATGAGAACGGTCTATCAGCCACAAATGTTGTGGGATAACTGGGAGGAATGGGTGAGTGAGCTCTTGGAAGTGTGGAAGATATGTCCATGAATCCTTAGGTTATTACAGCCTGATCTGTTGGACAGACTCTCGTACACTGCCTCCACCTCCACCAACTTGGAATAAAGAGCCTTAGAATGATAAGTGGGAGTTTTGTGATCAATGACAATATCTTCAACTGTAGTCTCCAGTTTAGTTGTCCTCTGACTAAAGGCATTTATCTCCTTACTGGCCTCTCTAGAACTCCTAGAGATATCTTGTGTCAAGTATGTGTACATTTCCCCTGTCTCATTCAGAGTCTGAGCAGTGTCATCCAAAAATGTCCGCCGACCCATTTTCCACCTCAGCACGAAACTTCATGCTCTGACTCTGGGAGCCATTTTATTGGGCCGCATGAACACTCTGGGCTGATACAACTCTAGCCTGGGACTTCTGTGAGGGCATATCCGTCAGTAATTCAACCTCTCCCTAGGGTTGTGTGTTACATTTAGTGGCAATACACTTGTCTACAAGCAGTTTGCTGGGAGTCCGTTGTGGGGAAACAAGTTCAAGCAGCCATCCAATTCAAAGTCAAGACCACGCCATCTGTGATTGCACATTTAGTAAAGTGGTTATTTATTTAAGGTGAGAAAAATAGCCATCTTTAAGAAGACTTATTGAGAAATAAATAAAAATAAAACACAGGAATTTCCACCATTACCTTTCTTACTAGGAAAAATAAGTGCATTGACAGAATCACTTCAAAGAATCACTTGAGATATCTTGAAACATGCATAAATAGAGTTTATGCCAGGGTACGACTGTCACTCAGATGTATTTTCTTAAATGTGTAAAAGAAAGTTACAGGATTGGAATTCATAAGTTCAGAAAGAAGTCTTTGATCTAAATTTGATTGTACATTTATGAGTTGTGTCTTCCTGACAACATTGTCATCTCCTATTCCTTTTGAGTTTGAGAATTGAAAAGAAGATAGTGTAGATAATGCTGTTACATTACACAAAAAGTCAGCCCGCTCCTTATTTACATATTTATTAAAAATAAGTTTGTTTGTTTCTTTTTTCACTCTGCAACTCTTGAAGTTCACTTCAAAGCTTATTACTATTACTTCAAATATAATTTCTATTCAGTGCCTTAAAAATGCACATTATTCATTAAAAAAGAAATTAAGGATGCACCGCAGCCAGACATTTCCTCACGATAAATGCAAAATATCAAAGCAATTTAAAGCCTTGTTAATTGCTCTTTTAAATGTATAATAATTTTATTTTCTACAGATTAAATAAAGGTTAAAATAAATGATTTTTTTTTTTTTTAAAGAACTTCCTTCCAAAAATCAATTTAGTCCAACTAAATTTTCTTCCTTTTCACACACTGTGCTATTAAGGTGAAACTGTCATCCATAAAGCAGATGGAATGACAAGTTTACCTTCAGGTAAGTTATTGCATTTATACAATGTTCTGGGAAAATTATGTATCCAGCCAAACCTACCCCTGTATGGGATCCGTCTGGTATGGATTTGTCTGTATTAGAACAAGAGATATAAAACTTTTTGGAATTAGGACTAAACAACGAACTAATTGAGTTTTTGTACTTCTCAGTATTTGTTTACACACTGTTTGGACTGATTTGCACATGACAATAGTCTCCCTAAATAAAAAATGTAATCCTCTATTACTGTGTCTAAAGGCATATCAGCTACCTCATGGGGTGTGATCAGTCAATATGTAAAACGCACAGGTTTCATCTGTAAAAAGACAGGTGAGCTAAAATCCATGTGAGACCTAAGCTGGGACTAACCGATTTTTTTTTTTTTGTTCGTTCTCAATGTTTACTTTTTGGTGGAATCCCTCAATTCCTAGTGCATGGGTACATGCAAATAGGTCTGGGATGCAGCTATTATACTCGGTAGGACTGTTAATGGAGCTAATTGTGTCCTCCATATTTGTTTTCTTTACTGCTATAAAGGCTTGGGAGTTTTAACAGAATTGTATTCGAAATAAATGCCAAGTTTAGATTTGCAAGCAGTTTAGCTAGCACAGTGTATAGATGGAAAATGGCACAATGGCATGATTTGTATGACATATACTCTTTTAAGAGGAAGACTTTCCATTTGGAAAAAAAATTGCTAGGTGAGTATGTGGCCCAGGTTCAACTGTATGAAATATTTAATTTTGCTGATGTTGTTGTAATGTAAGGAAAACATAGCAAACAAAGACAGATGATGCCCTGTTACCCCATACAAACCATTTATTCTATAAAGAACATATTGTAATCGCTCAAGTATTTCTCAAGTACATTTGCACATTTTCATATTTCACAATGTGAATGCAAAACTGTTTTTGCATTGACAAGGGTTTGTGATTTTTTTTCAAACATTGCATTAAAGAAAACTTTAGGCATTTTTGGGGGGAGGGTGGGTGGTTGAATTGTATTCTTTGTTCAGGTCTGGAACTAGAAACAGAGTGTTTAAAGCTTGTTTTCTGTGTCATTAACTTGTGCCAGTGTATTTTTTATTTTTTTTTTACTTATGGATCGAGGGTACTGGCGGGTGAGAAGTGAATTTGCATATTGTGCCAGCAGCCTGCATTACTCCTTATCTGTAGACATTGTTACTGTGTATGTAATGTATCTTGCTTTATTTCTTGTAGGCTGGCACAAATGGAAAGAGCCAATGGATCTTTGTTCACAGACAGCAGCTCTGCTACCGGAAGCATGTATGTAAATCATGGAAAACATTATAGCTTGAAGGATCTTACTTGTCCCTTTGTTTAATTCTTTTTCATCTCTATTTTTGGGTGATTTTGTTCTCATTGAAAAGGAAATTTAACAGAAAAAGAATTCTAGAATAATTATCAAAGAGTAGACCATGCTTTTTCTTTTTTGTGAATAAAAGTTTTATTCATCACTTGCGGTTATCAGGGAAAGCATGTATCAATGGTAACAATCATTTTTAGAAAGCGTACAGTAACTTTGCAAACAGCCACGCAGGGCTGGGGTAACATCATAAAACTTAAGACAAACGTAAGCTGGGACCCTTGTATTCTTCTTCAATAATCGTTATGCTCTTATAAACAGGTAATACAGTTATTATGAAATGATGTTTCTGTCCCAAAGGTCCATGCTACTATCTCAAGTCAGGCCACAATCCCGGTGCGAACAGTCGCGCAGGACTGACATAAAGTCATCAATAATAATGAAATCGCGAACTGGGACCCTTGAGTCCTTCAATTAAATTGTTACGCTTTAATAAACAGATCATATAGTCACTATAAAATAATGTCCCTGTCCCAAGGGCCAATTCAGCTAAATCGAGTCAAGCCCTAACCATGAGCAATTAAGCAAAGCAAAATCATTCCATCCTCAGTCCGCTACCAAACCAGGTTTATCACCTCATCATTTGCCAGAAAGCTCCTCCTGTCCTATCCAGTGGTCAGCTCCCCCCTACCAATGACTCTGGGACTGTCCCCATATCTGGCCCATACCCCCACAGTCGAGACAATGCTTTTTAATCTCTTTACAAATTATTGTTTGTTTTACCTTAACGTATGTTTGTCTACAAACTAATGAAGGTTAACAATTAAGGTCCATGTTATTGTTTAGTATAAGGTTAATGGACAAAGTCAATACATTTATAACTAACTGTAATTTGTTATGTCTCACCCAGATACACTTTTGTTATAGAATAAAGGCACATACTGTAAAATAGTGAGCTGATAATCCATTTTTTTAAAGCCAAAATATTGTATAAAAATATAAATTCTCTAATTCTACTGAATTATGAACATCTAAAGTTTAGCATCAATGTGGGGCCTTATTAGAAAGGAGGTCCTTGCTTAGGTTGCACTGATTGCTGTCGAGTTTTTGCTATTTGTTGGTTTGTTCTAACCTGCCATTCTGTACCAGTTTCCTACAATACACCGCTAGAGCATATTTAGCTTGTCTGCTCGGAACACTGGCTACAACTGAGACATGTGTCTGCATAGTATAAATGAAACAGATTGTAAACCATGGTAGATGAAGATAAGGTTGAATTAATTGCTAGGGGGGCTATTTAACAAGAAACATGCTGACCAGAGGACACTCTTTAGTGGTGTACGTGCTTATACCATGATTTTCTTATTTTGCATTTGCTTGCTTTACCATAACAGTTTAAGGTAATAAAGTGTGAGAATGTCACATATTATCCCAGCATACAGTTTTATTGTTCAAGGAAACATAATGTAGAGGTCTGTGCCAAATGACTCCTATATCTCTGCTACCTTAATAAATGTTGTCCACATTCCTGACACAAAAGTAGAATATATGTCAATGTTTTACAAACTCCCACACCCCTAAGAAATTTTGGAGAATACCCATGGCTGTCAGTTCATTACAGCAGCCTACTTAGTAAAATACTCCTACAGTGCATACGGATATGACTGACTGAAAACTGAAACCACTTTACAGCAGTCTTGTACAGTGTAATGAAAAATAAGAGACTGTTATATGCAACATTTCATCCTTCTTAGCTGTAAAATGCTTCTTGGAGCAGCTGAGCCTTTTTAATCCTTACTGAATGAAAGATAGATATTTCAGGAGTTTGACTAATGTATGCTGCAGTTATTTTATGTGACGTCTTTAGAACAGCATACTTAGTGAAATCTAGCATTGTAGGAGTGAAACTGGTGCCCTGTTGCTGATTTTGCAATTTTAAGCTTTGTTCTTTTTTCCCAGATTCATTAGTGTTGCTAACAACTTTTGGTCAGCATCAGCACCCTCAGTATTAAATTGGATTTTCACCAGCAGTATCGATAAAAGAACTGTAACTGTTGTTTTCTATACAGATGTTTATTGAATGCTCTGTTACCTCTTAAAGCTATCTGTTTATTCCTAACCTCATTTTCCTTGGCTAAATATTGTATTTATTTAACAGTTCTTATATAGCACTTTTGTCCAGAGTGCTTTACAATATATAGCAGTTACACATAGGTTGGGTTACAGACATTTGGAAATATAATTAGAACACTGGAGCAAAAATGTGTAGAATGGAAGGCTTCTCTAAATGCATAGTGTCTTTGTGTTTTGTGCATGATGCATAATGAAATAATAACATGCTAATAGATATGTCACTTTGATCATAATAAACTGTATGGGAAAAACAAAAACATTATTTTGTACAGGATAATTTCTAGAGTGTGCCATGGACTTTGATAAAGAGCCTGTCAAAGAACACATTTACAAGGAATGGTGAAGGATAGTGGTGGTTACGCATATTTAGACATATACAGGGAAAGTAAAAGGGGTGCAGATTCTAGAGGACAGGGTCCAAGCAATAGAAAAGCTTTACTCCATTTTTCATAGTTTGGTGGGCTAAAGCTTTTTTAAAACTACTGTTCCCAGGTATGTCGAATTACATTTTTGTTAATAGGAGCTATTTTCCATTGCCAACTACTTGACAATAGTATATTTTAAATAATAAATCACTTTAAAAGCTATAGATTATTTTTTTAATCATGTATTGATGCCTACATGTAGTCCCACAATTACAGCCATATAAATGAGTTGTTGCGCTCATTGATGTATTATTTAAAAAAAAATGTTTATTAAATGTCTTTTGTGTTTTATTACAAATTTTGTTTGTAACCGGTGGTTACCTTTGTATTTCAGAGACGATGAGCATGCCTTGATTCAGCAGTACTGTCATACTTTGGGAGGAGATTCACTCCTAGGCCAACCACAGAGTCCGGTGCAGATCCTCAAATCAGTAGAGAAAGAAGAACGGGGAGAGTTAGAACGCATTATTGCCAACCTAGAGGAGGAGCAACGGTATGTAATTTGAAGATTTACTTGCTACCTTTTCTAAATATACTCACACTCACACTCAAAATACTGTGAGAAATTGGAAGCCATGTTAAAAAATACTTATATTTTGTGAGAGTACTATGACTGTGCTTATACTGTGGATCTTTGCTTGCTGCGCAACCTTGCTTCCAGAGATCAGCTCAAATCCCAAGTGTTCTTAATTTTTTAATTTAAGGGTGAGACAAAAAGAGAATTTAATGTGTCACATGGCACAAGATGCAGGGCCTACCCCCATGCTGAGATATCTGCCTAGCCGATCTAGGTATGCTTTTGTTGTCAAGGTTGACTTGCAGATGGGGGAAGGAAAGTTTAGTTTATATTTCCTGATGTAAAGTGAAAATAAATGAGTTGCTGTTTGTACCAAGAAACAAACTGGCTGTCTCTTTCCTTGTTGCAACTATTCAAGATCTGCTTTAATGTGAATGCTGGTGGATAAAGAGACTCCAAGCCCAGGTCATAGCACTTAGTATAGTGATCAGCTGTGCAAGTCAATGGAAGTATCCATGGACGATATTAGGGTTGTAGTCACAAAGGGTTACGACAAAATGCCATTGTACACAAAAATGAACTGGAGGGATCAAGCCAGAACCACATTGAATACTTTCTTGTGATAGCTTACTTTTAATCATCTTTTAATTTATGTCTTGTGCTTAGAAATGCAGACATATCTCATGTACATGCAACTTCAGTGTTTATATCTAGGAACATCACTGGGGATCCATAACCTGACTATATACTCTTCTCATAGGTAGAGCCTCGCATCGCCACTTGGCAACTAATTTGGTTTCGAAGTCACCAATTTAGCTTCATTGTTTCACTGCTTGGCATAACATAGGTCAGCATGTTCCTGGGTGTTATACAGTTCCTCCCACTAACACTTTTTCTGTTTCAGGTGTGGTTATAAATGCCACAACAACACAGGGAATAACAGAGGGTATAGACAAAGAATTAGGGATCAATAAGCATTCTGATAATTAGTTTCAGGTCCAGTTTTGGAAGATGTACCAATACACAAGCCTTGGGAAGAGCCAATATTTCCTTACAGCAGCTAGTACGAAGCACCACTCACATCCACCAACACATTGTGGCAGTAAAGTTTCATGTTTTCTACATTCTACACTGAGTTATGGTATCATTTTACATAATTCTACCAATTAATTACATCTTTAAGTCCTTGATGTTATCTTCCTAACAACCTGAGAAGTTTTTGGTATGTACAGTTGCTGTATCAATCAAGGTATGAGTACGCTTTCAATAGGGGGCTTTGTTAGTTTATGTAGTTCCAAGTTTAGGTAGTTTTTAATAGTTTTGCCCTCTTTTATCAGGCCTACCCTGTTCTTCGGTGTCGGCACACCTCAACTGGCTTGCTACTACTGGTATAGCTCAAACTTTAATGTATGCCTCGGCCTTTGACCCGATCACAAATGTAAAGGGAGTATGCCTGGTTTTGTGGGAGTTTTTCCCCCCTATCTTTATCTATCCCCCTTCCACTCTCTACTGATGTTCTGCTGACATTTTGGAACTCCACCCACCTCTCCTTGATTATATTCTTTCAATAGGTGGCCCTATTTTTTCAGGCCTACCCTGCTTGTCGGTTTCGGCCCACCACATCCGATTTGCTACAACTGGTGTAAC
This sequence comes from Pelobates cultripes, assembly GCA_933207985.1. NCBI lineage: Eukaryota > Metazoa > Chordata > Amphibia > Anura > Pelobatidae > Pelobates > Pelobates cultripes. The sequence goes on from OW240913.1 coordinate 174,450,559, forward strand.
TTAAATTATATTTATATTTATGAACATCTATTGTTGTTTTTATTTATTTTTTGCAGTTTTTTTATGCCATGTGAAAAATTAGCATTGTGCAAATTTTATTAATTATTTTCTTTCTGTTGCACCAAATTAGTTTATTTTGTACTCAGCAGATTTCACATCTTTAATATGTATACATAAAAGAAAAATATTTTGCCCTTGTGCTTAATTCTATATTTAATACACTATATTTTTTGTTTTCAAGTGCTAAAACAGAATACAAAGCTAAAAACAACTGTTTACGCTACACAAGGTCTCAGAGAACATTAATACTGGTTTCTAGTAACAAACAAATTTTATTGTGTGTGAATAATGTTGTTCTTGCTTCTTAGTGCTAATTACATGCTGTTTTTGTGAACAATAAACAGCACCAAAGGAGTATGGATTGCTTTGTAACCTAGTTGTGACTTGTGTGTGTTTGTGTACAAATAGATATATTTAGATTATTATATTTAATAAGTATTTATTAAACATAATTAGGTATATACTGTATGTATGTGTGTGTGTATGTATGTATGTGTGTGTGTGTGTGTGTGTATGTATGTGTATATACGATGCAGCTGTGGTGGTTAGAAGAAATTCACTCTGGTGAGTTGGTGAGTGTGCCATGAACCCTCCATATTTGCTATGACATGTAACTTTTAGTAGTTAGTTTAGTAGTAGAATCTGGAGTTTAAAATCGGTTCCACCCGGTCCGATGCAGCCACACGCCCACCATAATATATAATCAAAGTTACTTGGCGCATAAATTCTTCAGATCTAGAAGGTTTATTGGAGCATTATAAGCTTATTATATAGAATATTAGTTTGCCTGGTCCCTTTAAAATAATGCTATATGTATTCAGAGAGAGGAGTTGGAAACTCTTACCACAATACTTTCACAGAGATTTTGTGATAGCATACTGTTCTAGACAGTTGAAAATATATTGTCGTTTTATAGTTTTTATCCTGTTTTATTATTTTATACATTAAATCACCATTTTTATTATACCAGAAAAATGCTTTTATTTGTATTGCCTATAATCATTCTTTTGGCAAAGTTGCAGATTTTACATACATACAGGATGACCAGATCCTCCATGTCTTCTGGGACACATATCACATTTACATATTGATGGGCAGCACATGAAAAGGGTAACCCTGCAGTATGTAGAATTCAGAAGGTGTATTAGATTATTCTGCAACTAAGCAATTAGACTGTAGGCAATAATTCAGAATTTGCAGTGCAGGGCTACCCTTTTCATGCGTAAATATGAGACACTTAAATGCAGGGTGACCAGATCCCAATAATCATGGGGGACCTGGTAACACTGCAAATGTAATAGCAAAATAACATGGCAAACAGTTTTCCTATCCTAAGGTTATTAATATTACTTTCAAATGTCCATATGCAACAACTACTGTGGATTAATTCCATAAAACAGATTACGTAGTTGCAATTTGCAATATTTCTTACATTTTAAACCAACCAGAAAAAAAATTCCAGTACTCGGACTGAGGGCTGAAGGTGGATGTTCTTGTTTTAAAATACCTGCTCTCACAAAGTGTTTGCTATGGCTTTTACAAAGTCATATGATCTTTGCAATTGCACACAAAAAGGCTTCAAGTACTTCAAATGTTGCCATCACCATGTATAAATTGTTTACTAAAATATGTATTCAACACTTAAATAACCTGGTACTCTGTGCCATCCACAGGAACCTTCAAATTGAATATGAGCAACTAAAAGCACAACATTTGAAAAGAGGTCTCACCCCTCCATCTTCTCCCCCTGACTCAGTAGTGTCCATACAACACACTTCTGAGGACTCCGAACTCATAGCTGAGGCAAAACTGCTCAGGCAGCATAAGGGTCGTCTGGAAGCCAGAATGCAAATTTTAGAAGACCATAACAAACAACTGGAGTCCCAACTTCATCGGCTACGTCAGTTACTAGAGCAGGTACAAAATAAAAAAAACGTCCAATTCTCATTTCCACTTGCGAAATATAATGCACTTCAGTAAATGTAAAGGACAACAGTGCCTTCTCACAAGTCCACATATTACTGTGATATTTACACAGATTATTAATCTTATTTTCCTGTTTTACGAAAGTTATTTGTGTTTCTTTTGTTAAGCTGGAGTTATTTTATTATTTACAGTTACTTTTAGCGCGTTGCTGTCATAAAACCATGGGGCTAATAGACTCTCTTCATCCATACTTTGTAATGACACAATCTTAAAACAAATGTGATGATTAAAATAAATACTTAAATGACGGTCACTTTACCTTGCTACAAGATGGCCAACATACTGATGTGAGCAGCTGTGTGTACATACTTACCCAAAAATGCCATACTCAGCATACCACCATGCTAAGCATTGTGGGATCCTGCAAACAACACTTGATGAACCATAATTGTAGTTTCATTCCCCAGAGGAACTATACAGGAGTTTGCCACTAACTGTATGCCAAATATAGTAGAACGCAAATAAACTCTTTTATCTACACATTTGGCAAGCACGATGTATGGTTACAAGAGCCACAGAAAGGAAATCACAATATTCTCATGACAAAAATGCTGCATGGTGAATAAAATTGAGCTTTGCCGATCCTAGGTAAGAAAATGGGTTTACTAGCTCTCTAATAATAACTCCACGTGCACATATATCATGGAGTGATGATGGAAAAGTAAACATTATTAGAATATAGTTATTCTAAACCATGAAATCAGGCCATGTATTTCAACTGATTTTTTTTTTTTTTTTATTCTAAATGTGGGCATATCTTGTCTCTTTGTACATTTGTTTCTGGTGATTGATTCTGTAGTTACGTTTTGTACTCCTTACCTTTCAGCCTGAATCAGACTCTAGGGTTAATGGAGTTTCTGTGACCGTCTCACCGCAGCCACCAGCACCAAGATATTCAGCTGATCATGATTACTGCTCACAGTTTCAGCAGACAAGTGAGTAGCATGTCTACAATTGGGACAGTAGTTACGCGGAAAACCACTGGTACCAAGAGGAACAGAACATTAGGAAACTGACTATTACACATAGACCATCTTGGCACTCACTAAAAGAAGATTTTAACTAACGTTGGGGGCAAAGCATTTCTGCTCTTCCAATTGTTCAGCTGCAAATGTAATTTATTTAAGCTGACAGTTCATGGCAATAGATGGCCCATTTCTCAGTATCTACACATGTTGACAATTCTGCTGAAAATAGATATATAGGTAGATTTTGTCCAACATCCATCTTTAAATCATTGAAATTGCATTTAACCTTTACGAACAATGTTATGTCTAAGATGTTTCATGTAGCTTCAAAAAAATGTGCATCTTGTTTTGTATGGATGAGCACACTCTTTGATTATGTACAGTATATATACAATTTTCATTGAGTCTATATTTCATGTTCAATTACAAATGTATATTTAAATTGCAGTATTACAACAACTAGAAAGTAGACTGTGCACATCATACATTTAATATTAAACGTAAGATGCATAAATACCCTTTTAAATATTGCTAGATTTCTCTTTTATCGTGCAGATAATGGAAGCTCAGACATGTAAAGGAGTAACAGTTGATTAAACATTCTTTTCTCCAGTGGATTCAAGAGATTCTACTAAAAATAATTTTTTTATATTTTCCCCACAGCAATATGCTGATTATTATTCAAGGTTATGCATTACATAGTTCATACAATGAAAGAGAGTCTATCATCAAAATTATATGTAAACTTGTTTGAGTCTAACTGCTTAATGTCTTTGTGGGAATCCATAGTCCTGTTTTAAAGGATTTCACTTCCAAATTTAAGACATGGTAAGTTTGTATTGACCCTGATGGAATTCCACTGTAGTAATAGCCAATTGGTTCCCTTTGTGGGCATGAATTTGCTGTATAATCTAATCACATTGAGCACAACGCTCACATGAAAAGTCTGTTAGTAAATGCTAGCATTGTAAGTTTTCTTTTTTTCTTCTTGCAAGAATTAACTTGAAAAAATGCTAAAGCAACCGAGACCACCTATTTTTAAAAAGTGGTTTGGGTGCAGTGCACTTGCCTATTTAACGCTGCGATTTCAAACATTGCTGTCATCGCAGTGTTAAATACACCTCTAGTGTCTGTCTTCCTGACAGTCACTAGAGGCACTTCCCCTGTGATAGCCAAGTACGACTCGGTTCTCGATCAAATGCTATTCACAGAGAGCATTTGACTATCACAGTCCAGTAATTTGCTGTGCATTAGCCTCCTAATCATCAATCCTGATTATTTCAGCCAGGGAGGTGGGGCGGCAGCCCACATACATTCTCCAGGTTTGGAAATGGACACCATAGTGTATGTATAAAGGTTTGTTTTTCTAGCTCTATTTCCTCTATTTGATCATTGCATTTAAAGGGACACTCCAGGCACCCAGACCACTTCTGCCCATTGGAGTGGTCTGGGTCCTCACCCTTAATCCTGCAAGTGTAATTATTGCAGTTTTTATAAATTGCAATAATTACCTTGCAGGGTTAAGTCCTCCTCTAGTGGCTGTCTATCAGACAGCCATTAGAGGGACTTCTGGCTTCTTAAAACAATGCTATGAATGAGGAATGCGCATTACGTCTTCCCGCCGGTTGACGTTGGCAGGGAGGGGCATGGGCGGAGCCTGACCAAGCACCAGGGGACATCGGCGCTGGTTTCACTGAAGGGGTTTTAACTCCTTAATCAACATGGTATGGGGGTGGTGGGAGGCAGGGGGCACTGCAGGGACCTGCAGTGCCAGGAAAACAGATTTGTTGAGTCCCTTTAATATTGAGACCCCCCACCTCCATTTTACTTTGATTTGAACATTGTGGTGAATTTAATTACACTATTCATTTACAAGTTTAAAGGGCAAAAAATGCTGACCACAGGAGACAATCACACTGGCTTCTTTACTTTTATGTACCCATTGTACAGCGCTATGGAATGTGATGGCGCTATATAAATAATAAAATAATAATATAATTTAGTTTTTTTGGCAATTCTATCCACAGCTGATGTATTGTCCCCACCTTATAGTACCAGCACAGACCTAGCAGATATGATGGAACAAATAAACAGCACATTTCCACAAAGCAGCTGTAAGTATGGCTAATCGTATCCTATACCTCACTTGATATGTACATGTAATCATAGAGAGATGCCCTATATTTAACCTGTATTCTTTCAAGATAAAATTATCTGCAAAATTGCTATCTTTCAAAAACAAGAAACAAGCCTGCTACGTTTGGCAGTTTTCAATCTCTTACATTTGACAGGTCTCTGTGCAATGCTCATATATTTGTAAGATTGCTATGAAATGTCAAGACCGTGCCAGAAATGGAGACATCCTGTATAAATGACTAGTTCATGTTCGCGCTGTGCAGCATCACTTTTAAAAGGTCCTTAGCTTTAAAGCACTATATAAAGAAATTGGGTTCATCACCTTTCAGTGACAGCCTATCAGAATTCCAATAGCATATTGATAAGTTTTCTACTTAAATATATATATTTTTTTATTAACCCCTTAATGACAATGGATGTACTGTGTACATCAGTTGTCTTTATGCGTCCTTTATGCGTCCTGTGTAAAAGTCGATCTGATTTTTTTGTGGAAACCAGTTATTTGTACATGGTATACAAATGAGACATCACAAAAAAGCTGTGTGGAGGTCCCTATAAGCTTGTGATCTTTGGGGAAGCCAGTCCCAACGATTTAATGCCTTTCACAGGCCCTCATCACTGGGACCTTCAGATCTAATGCTACATGTCACAGTTGCCGCGATTTCAGTATGTACTGTGCTGATACTGGAAGCCTCGGCACTAAATAATCACTTGGAATGTCTGTGTAACAATAAAAAAAGTTAGGTTTAGCTAGGGTTCTGGTTAGTGTTAGGACTTTGGTCTAAATTTGGTTAGAATTAGTTAGGAATAGGTCTAAATAGAGTTTAAAATAAAAGTGTGGCACTGTCTAGTATTGTGACAAATAGTGTCTCTGAGATGCACACAGGGACATATCAAAATTAGGACATGTCTCCAATCTGACAATCTGATCCGATATGTTGTATGGTAGTAGTAGGACACAAACATTTTGCAAAATTTCCCATCAAGAAAAAGTGTGAAAACACAAAAAATAAATAAACATAACCAGCATAATTGAAGAGGTTTTTAAGTTATGGTAAAATGGTTAAATAAGAAAGTGTCAATCGATCTTAGTTAAATACCCTAGAAGGTATACTTCTAAATATACATATGTTTTGAAGTGCATGTGGATTCTGTGACTGCTATTAAAGTTATAGTCTCAGCAGACAGATTTTGCAAGGGTATAGCTTTAAAGATGTAATTAGGTCCTTGCAATATTTGTCCAATAAATTCCCAAAAGATGAAATGCTGAATCTATGAGGCAGTATAAAAATGACAGACTAATTCACTAAGTGCATCTGTTTAGAATTTTCTATCGTTGCATTAGTTTAGTATTAAATATAAGCAATGTTTCCCATTACAATATTTTATTCATACTTAATGTTGTGTTATGTATGCAGTCTATATATTATATAGTTAAACAAAACATTTATCTTATCTTACACACATACAGTTGATGAATTTGTTGCCACACTAATGCAATCAATGCCATTTTGGTCCCTGCCAAAAAAAGGTTAAAGCTGCACTGTCATGTCGAACTTACCTTACCCCAATCGATTCCTCTTCTCTCCTTCTGTCAGGATCTGTTCTTCATTTTCTTTAAAACATAAGACAAAGTAGGGACTATTTTTTCTTATGTAGGTTTCCTATGCCTGACCAGCTATAAACAGCGAAGGAGCAAAGTGTGCTCAATTTCCTGTGGTCAGAGCGATTTCCCACAGTTCTCACCTTTTCTCTGTAATCTTGCGATGCCTCCTTTCACTATTCCCGAACTTCCTGTCCTGGCGAAACTACCAAATTTCGTCCTAACAGAATGAATGAAATTCAAATTCGATCCTTGCTGCGGCTGTATTCCCACGGTAGTAGGGAGCTATCTACCAAAAGGCTGAAAGACCTAAATTGGTCTTTCAGACAAATTTACTAATACTAAGTAAAGTTATGAGTATGGGGCTATATCGCCCCTACTCATAACTCTGGCCCTACTCATAACTCTCTGATTGGTTGAATGAAAGCAACCAATCCAGTGGCAGATCCAGGGGGGGGGCAACGGGGCAATGTGCAGCCCTGCAATGTGCCTGCGGACCGGAAGGGAGATCAGAGCTCTCCCTCCCCGGTCCGCAGGCACTGTGCTGGCGGCCGGCGGCGGAGGGAGGGAGTGAAAGGGAGGACCCGGAGCTCAGTCTGCAGCTCCTCCGGGTCCTCCTCTCGTGAGATTTGGAGCGTTGCCGCGGTTACCACGGCAACGCTCCAAATCTCGCGAGAGTGAACTCTAGCCCGGGAGCGTGGGCTAGAGTTCACTCTCCACACTGGACCACCAATGAATCACCACTGGGACCACCAGGGATCAAAATATGTCCCCCCTCCTCCCCAGTAAAGGTAAGAAGGGAGGGGGGACATAGGATATTTATTTATTTTAATTAAATTTAAAAAATATATATAATAAAAAAAAAAAAGCCACACACACATACATTGCCCCCAATACTGCCCCCCCAATACACACAAACTGCCCCCCCATTCACACAAACTGCCCCTATACACACAAACTGCCCCCCCATTCACACAAACTGCCCCTATACACACAAACTGCCCCCTCATTCACACAAACTGCCCCCTATACACACA
>OW240913.1:174458448-174501635 GCA_933207985.1 Pelobates cultripes
CACGCTGTGTAAAATTACTCAGAGCACTCTGTTTGGTTGTATTCCAAGCCAACGAATCAGAGTGCTGTGACAGGTAAATGTACTGACTTACTTGTCAGTCTCTTAATTTTCCTGTCAGAGCACTGATTGGTTGGCTTGGAATTCGAGTGCTCGAAGTCAAATTGCAGGGTGTGGTTAGGCTCTATAAGCCTTTCCCCGCCGTGCGGAGCTCAGTCTGCCCTCGCTGGGTAAAGATGGACTATTTTTTTAGTGTCTGGATTTTATATTTTCATCTGATTTTTTTTTTTTGGGGGGGCACTCGGGTTTTGTATTTTATTTTCAAAGTTCGACTGGTATAATGGATTTTAGTAGTAGTGGTAGGTAGGGCTTTCTTTAATTTTTGGGGGTTGGGGTGACTAGGGACTTGGGGTTTTTATTTAGCCCTTACCCGCTGCCCATAGGTGGGGACTGGGGGGGGAGGGCAAAAGGTCCCCCCCTCCAATGTCATTCAGGGCCCCCTGCCGCCACTCATGGGTGGGGGAATGGGTGGTAGGACAATAGGTCCCCCCCTCTATTGTTATTCATGGCCCCCACCCGCCGTTCATTATGGGGGTCATATTATTATTATTATTTTATTATTTATATAGCACCATCAGACTCTGTAGCGCTGTAAAATGGGTACATTGACCCCCATAGAGTGAGGGAGGACATGGGAGGCTTAGGAAGTGGCAAGGAGCACTATTTCCTGTCGCTTCTTTTTTTACATATTACAAGGAAGGAGCAGCGCTTCTTTCTGTCAAATTAATATATTAAATTCCCTTTCAAATGCCCAAGTGTTTAACTAAGCATGCACGGGAATTTCTATCTAGTGTGGGCACATGATGTGTCCCACAGGGACTTCATCTACCCACACAAAGATGGTGTCGCCCAGGACCTAGGTCCGGGCATGAAATAAAGATGAAAAAATAGGTAATTTGGGGGTGACTAGGGGTACAATTAGATGTAGTGGAGTCAGGAGGGGGGGTTACAAAAAAAAAACTGGATTCGGCCATGACAGTGCTGCTTTAAGAGCAATTGCTTTAGAACCAATGTTGGAGATTTAGCAGTGTGTCATAGATAATTTTGTGTCCTTTTTGTTTAATTTTTCGGCATTTTTTTCTGGTATATGTTATTAGCTCTATCAGATTTTTTGATCTGTTCTTTCTTTTACACCCTGTTATTTCTCTATGTATGCCATATTTTCAGTTTTGCAATGGATTTATCGGTCTTTCATTCACTTTTTAAGTTCTCTGTTTTCAACCACAATGAATTTGGCAGACTTATCTGAAACTGATTTGTTTTTTGTGAAAAACAGCAGATTTTAGGCAGAGAAAAGCTGGCACTTTTTAGACCATTTTTAGAACAATTTATTATATATGAATAGATTAGAGAAACATAATAAAGGACACATTGAGAACACTTTGATAAATTTCCCAAATATGTCAAGTGTGGAATGTAGAGAACTTCCCAGAGTTTAAAGAGTTTTAGAGTTTTCTTTGTGTTCTGATTACAGAAGCTCTGTATTTTCCAGCGCTTTGTAAATTTTCTGAACTAGGTAACCCAGATGGCCCTAGGTTTTAATAATGCTTAACAATCTGAATTAATTGTTGAGTGCTGTATACATAGCACTATAGTGAATGCAAAGAGTTTGCATAGTGGGTGCAGTGTGTATGTGTGCGTGCGTGTGTATAATTGATGCAGAGTGTGTGTGTAGGGACGCAGAATGTGCACTTTGTGTGTGTAAATATCTGGAGTAGGATAGGGGTTGAATTCTGTGGGCAAAACGGTTTTTGTTTTCTTTATTTAAAAAAACTAAATTTTATTCCCTCCTCTGCCTGCCTCTTACCTGGCATCCAGTGGCATTGTGCAGCCTGCCAAGTGCCAATATAGTGAAGAGGGGGCCAAGCTAACGCCGTCTTCCACTTCCAGCAGCTCCTCTCTCCAACGTATTGACGAGACTAGCTGGCAGAAGCTGAAGGTTTCCATTTGTTGGGTCACCTCTTCACTAAAAAGGCAGCCAGGGGCCAGCAGGGGAACATAAGCAGAGTAGCCCAAATGTAGATATACAGTTGACTTAATGAAATTTCTCACAACAGATTATATGGGTACACAACAAAGTTGCAGTTACATTTCAGGCATTTAAATATCAGTGGGGCAGTTGATAAAAATAGTGGAGGGCTGATAAAATAATTATTTTTCTTTACTGTTTTTGTGAATGATAACATCGAACTTGAGTCAAAAAGAAATAACGTGGCTTCTAAAGCAGTACTGTAAGACTGAAAAAACGGTTGCGCAAAGCTTGGCCAGATGCATTTGACAAACCGTCACTAACACGTTGGACAATTCATCGTATTAGCGATAAATTTGAAGCAATGGGTACAGTGGTTAATGCACCAAAATCTGGATGCTAGGACATCTGTGACAGAGGAAAATGAGATGAGTCACTTTGAAATTTGTGAACCATCCGAAAAAGTCCACATGATGTGTGTCTCAGCAGCTCTCCATACCAAGAATGCTCTTGAAACACTTAAAGCATACATTTAAATTGAAGCTGTACAGTTCCAAGACTGTTACATGGTCTTCTCTGGAATGACCTTCAGTGGCTGTCAGGAAGACGTACCTACATAATGGCAATGTTTTCAGTTGCAGGGCTAAACAGACAGGGGAATGCCATCCAGACCACTTTATTAAGATGAAGTGGCTTGGGTGCATTTAGCGTTCCTTTAAAAGTGTCCTAGTTAGGGTTCTTAGTCATATATCACTACTTTCATTGAGGTGGTTGGATAGCTCTCAGATTTAAATCTGTATTGCTCTCAAAATGCATAGTACTTTAATGCTGTTGCCTGTCTTATCAGAACTAGACAAGGTATTCCCCCCAGTTAAATACTTAAAAATACTCTTGACAGGACACTTCTCCAGAAACATAGATTTAATATATTTAAAAGAGGTATATACAGCACAGCATGGGTGTCTTGCAGACACTGTGCAGAGTCCCATGTTTTTTCTTCTTCATCAGTGGTACCCATTGTACAGCGCTATGGAATCTGATGGCGCTATATAAATAATAAAATAATAATTGATAAATGCACTTTGTAAAGCGACAATGGATCAGACAGAATGATAGATACTACTGGACTGTGAGCAGCGTTCATATAATGTTATTGTTGACCCATAATAAATATTAAAAGCTGCTTTTTCCATTAACACTCTATTACAATGTATTAGCTATCACTTTTTTGCCTGTGGGCAGCAATTCCTTGTTAATGTGGGCCGATATTCCTCTTTTATGATTTTTTCATAGAATCCTCATATCACGAATCTGCACTAGGGTAAAACGAATGATATGGATATTCCTGCATATCAAATAATTCACATTACAGAAGCCTCCTTCCTTAATACACACTGACTAGCAGAAATAGAAACTCTCTGTTCTCAGTGCATTCACTTGGCAGACATATTTCCTCTTTAGAGATATTGCAGGATAACAGTGTGCCTACCTGTTTCCTTGCATATAATTCTCTCTATTTCATTTGAGGAATGAATGGTTCAATAGCTAAAGCACTTTGCTGAGATTAACCGGTATCAAACAATTTTTATTTTATTTTTCATTCTGGCAATGTGGAGGTTGGCTAGGCACACATATACATGGATATATTTAAGCACTGACACTGGAAACAAAGAAATAACTGATGAGATTCCTGTAGCAATAGATATTACCAGGCACACCAAGGAATCTTTGCTATCATACATTGAATGTTTCACATGCTTGTCCAAGCACAACATATTACCCAAAGCAAATAAGAATTCCTGTAGCCTTTATTAAATGTCCAAAATAAGAACTTTTAACAATATAGCAAGTTGCAAGTAAAGTAAAGTAAGGCTTCCTCAACCTGACTGTTTCAAATGGTTTTTACATGAAGGCCATTGCGTCTTCCATTAATGGTTTCAGCTGACTCAGGGGATATGCCTCTATTATTATTCATTTTTTTCATTTAATATTCGTTCTATGTTCCAGGTTACATGTGCGTTGAGCAGCTTGTAAATCAGGCACATTTAATCAGCCAAAAGGTTACAATATCCTGTAGGAACTGATCATGGTGATTAAGAGGATTTTCTCTGACTCAAAGCAGATATTGATTTTGCAGAAAGGTCAAGTAGGAATCATGTATGTGTGTGTACATATATATATATGTATGTATGTATGTAAGTATGTGTGTGTATACAAATATATATAAATATATATTGTCAAATGCACAATATATATACAAATATATATATATTGTACATTTGACATGTCCCAGTCTCAATAATTGCTCTAGGGTGGCTAACAAAAAACTGCCAGAGTTACATCTCCGGCAGCATGTTGCTACGTCTCAGCATGTGCAGTGTTTCTTACTGAAACCTGCAAATCCAGGATCCTTGATTATGGCTACTATAAAACATGGAAGTGGTCATGGTGCTTGTAGTAACCCTTCACTGGCTCAATTCACTGATGTTTAGGAGTTAAATTACTTTTGTTTCTGTTTATGAAACCATAGTCACACCATAGTGATTCACATAGCCTACATAAAAATGGTTTAACAGATGTTAGTTTAGAAGTTTCTATCTCCTGCTCTGTAAATTGAACTTTGATCACACACATGAGACTCATGCAGAGTCTTCTAACAGGCTATTTACAGAGTAGGCAATAAGAAATTATAAATTAAACAGAAATGTGCAATAAAGGAAGTGTAAAGTTTAGTTCTCTCTTTCCAGGAAGTGTTTATGATGGCTGTGCAAGCCACATGCAGGGGGAATGAGTAGGGTTGCATTAACAAAGTTATTTAACTCCTAAATTACATAGAATTGAATAGTGAGACTGTAGAGGCATGATATATACACCAAAACTGCATCATTAAGATAAATTTGTTTTGGTGCCTTTAGTGTCCCTTTAAACTCTGTTTGAGTGGTTCATTTATCCTTTGGTGCAGATATTGTTGGTGATATATTAAATGACAATTATTCGTGAGTGAACAAAATCTGTTACCTTTCTATCCTATTAATACTTGGGATTTTAAAAGAGGTGCCTGCATATTCTGTTATATCATAAATAGAAATTGATGTACTGGAAGCGTAATCCTTGCTTTATGAGAAAGTACTACAAGCTTTGGTTTGTTTGTTTTTTTCAAAGCAAATTTTCAAAACTGCCAAACAGTTGTTATTCACCGTGTTTGATTTATGTTATATTTTATCAGCAAGTATTAATGTGTTTTTCTCTTTAATATTTGCAGCAAGTCTTTCTGGAAGACAACAGGTACATATTCAATTTACCTTCTTAAAAAGCATTATGTTAAATATATATTTTGCTATAGATATTGTGTTAGTATATTATAAAAATGTGCTTCACATGGAAAGGACTAAATCCCATTTAACAGGCACATAGCAATCAATAAATGGGTCTATCAACTTCATCAGCTAAAATCACTAGCAGTCAGAGATCTAATAGTTAGAAAAGCATATGTGGGCCAATATGACTACTACATTGGTATCAGGGCAATTCCCTTATGTCCACACCCATCTACTAAACAGTAAGCAGCAAGCAACGGCTGTTATAATATTAATCTTGGAGCTGGGCAAATTTTGTTACCCAGTCGCTATTAACTTTCATGGGGAACCTGGCACAGGTGTCCCCCAGTGCGTTATTAGTAATTAAAAAAAGACTGAGAAATGTGGTTCTGTTGCACATTTATTGGTGGTTATTTCTCAAGCAGCTGACCCATTTATTAAGTTTAGCTACTTGAATTTGTCTTGTATTAAATCATAAAAAATTTATTAACCCCTTAAGGACCAAACTTCTGGAATAAAGGGAATCATGACATGTCACACATGTCATGTGTCCTTAAGGGGTTAACTAGACCAATAAATGTGACTGTCTTAGGTACATCATGAGCAAACATAAGTGTATTTTAGGTGTATATGTATAGAAAAGTAGTTAGACAGGCCTGACCTACAGTGTTAAACATGTATATAATATGCAAACAATGAATATTGTGTGTATATTACATACATTTTTAATACTGTAGGTATATTTGTCTTGCAGGTCCTCTTCAGCTCCTTGCTTTTCAGTTGCTAATGCTGTACTCTAACGTATGTTAGAGTACGTAAAAGTAGTTTCTGCCTTGTCTTATGGTATTTCAGTAAAATTCCAATGCAGCCTTGATCAGTATTTTCATAAATAATTTATCTCTATTAAATACTCAACATTTAAATGGTTCATGTTTTGTTTATAACATAATAGCAATCATCATAACTTCTTAATGAAGTTGTTATAGTCCCTGGAGGTCCTGGGTGCCATCTTCCCCTAAGGGTTTAAACCTTTTATAGTTTTAACTCCAAAGAGTGCTTGGTTTCCAGGTCACTTTGTCTCCTCCGGGCCAGACTTTAATGCGGACCCTCAGAATAGGTGTCAGTGATATAGTGTCAGCATTAAAAAAGTTTCATTAAAAATCAGAGGTGTGTGGGATCAACTGTATCCTTTTCCTGGACATTTTCACTTATAGGTATATATATTTTCTGTGAAAATTATATTACATATATTAGATTTCTACTACAAATGAACCTTCTTTTCACAATTGCCAAATGTCATTACCACGTTTGTGAAATTACGTGAAATATGTGTTTTCTGTTTTTCATAAAAAATGGCCACTGCATGTTAAGGATATTAAATGATTTTTCAGTTACACACATTATTCATCAAGCTATAATGTTAAAATAATCATTGATACTACTTTCTCTTACAGGCAATGTGAATTAACCATCTGCCATTGGCACCATGTCAATTTCTAACACAGCCAATCAATGATTCTTTTGTTGAAAAATTACACAGGACTTCAGAAATATCCTGCTACACCCACCGTGTGTGTACTACTGAACAAGTACCACACTGAATACCCAAAGATGAAGATGTTTTGTTTTTACATATTGTATGTTCTCTATTTTTCTTCCCTTTCTATGCAAATGTAAATTAAAAAAAAATCTGTGGAGTATTTGGATAAAGGTATACATATGTTATTTGTACAAATAAATATAAACATTATAAAAACATGGGGAGGGTGGATTTAGAATGTGTATTTTCATGTATGTGTGTATGTACGTAGATATATATACACACACTCACATATATCCACAAAAGGTGCATCTTAATGACATGTTAGTGTTATGATAATATTATTAGCTTCTGGACATCAGAACACCAATACCAGAATGACATCAAGACTTGTGATCACACTGTTAACAAACCACTTTGAAACATCCCAGATTGTAACTGTAACCAAAGTGTTGTATGTCTGCTTGTGAAGCTGAAATATATAAAGCATATGATACTAAAGCAGCCTGCACTGAATTACATTTTTAAAAAAGTAATGGCCCTTAAAGCACTTTATGGGATAAGGCCAGTTTTATTAAGTAGCTTGAAGTGCTTTCTATTTTGAACAAAAAACTCCGGATCGTGTTTGCTTGTCACAAAACACATTGCAGTTAACTGTGGATTTAGAATATATCATGGTATATGTAACCATTCGGCCGATAACTGTGGATTTAGAATATATCATGGTATATTTAACCATTCGGCTGATAACTGTGGATTTAGGATATATCATGGTATATTTAACCATTCGGCTGATAACTGTGGATTTAGAATATATCATGGTATATTTAACCATTCGGCTGATAACTGTGGATTTAGAATATATCATGGTATATTTAACCATTCGGCTGATAACTGTGGATTTAGAATATATCATTGTATATTTAACCATTCGGACGATAACTGTGGATTTAGGATATATCATGGTATGTGATCATTTGCAGTTTAACCAATTAATATTGCCACAAGTGTCTCATATTATATAGCCTTCTATAACTGGCAGATACAATTCTCTAATAAAAGGCATCTGCTATCACATTATATTGAAATTTGCTCTGATCAAAACCTTGACTTAATTATTTTAGTAGTAGAAGGATGAAAATCCTTTTACTTTTTTTACTTTTTCAGTGAATCAGTAACTTTGAACAACACGCCAGTTTAGTTTGGACCATTCGTACACAATTAAGCCACTAGTAAATACTGCACACACTTTTACACCTGTTAGTCTGCTATAGAATAAAACACAAACAAATTAATTTCACAGTCACTGATGAGCTGTGTGTTAATATAGGATTTTCTTATAGTGCCAAGTATAAAGTCTCAATTGTTAAATGTTAACACTGTCTGTTACCTTGAATTCAACTGACAATGACAGGATTTGGAATGCAGTCAAAATATTTGCGTAATTATGCTGAATGATTATTTGTTACATTTGCAATTAAATATCCTATACAGAGGGTGAATCTGGCCTCTTTGATGTCATGTTCATATACGTTTAATAAATTGAAGGTTATGCTTGACAAAAATTTCCCAATGATGGCTTATATGTCGAAAAATAAAGTACATTTTATTGGCTTTAGAACATTTTTGGAAACTATTATTGACACATCTGCAAGTATGTTTAGAAAACTATATACACAAGGGACATTGTTTTTGAACCAGCATTGAGGGGCACAATTACAAGACAGAAAATTAGGGCTTTCAATACAAATATCTCTGCAACTGAGGTCATTTAGTTTTATAAATCACCTCCACGTATTCATTCGACTTTGAATTTTCCTGTCCTGCTCATATATGGTGTGAAGTAGACAGTTGATAGGTTGACGACAGGGTCTTTGATAATTGAGGTGAAAAAGACAAAATAATGTTGATATTATTTAATCTCTTACCTATTGAAAGGTATTTTACAGGGTTAACTATGTTGTTGCATTTGTTGGTAAATGACAGCAATATGCATATGTATTATTGCATTCATAGTGCCTATGATCACAATATAAACATTAGCAGTCAAACTGTTAATATGATTGTGCCAGTATCAGCCTAATTATGGAAACAAGATATATGGGGTATTTGTAGTTCTGCGGTGTTAGACTTCTCTATAATCAAGTTTTCCCAATCCTTTCTACAAATAACAACTATTAATGGCTCAATCATAATCCTTACTTAAGCATGGCAAAGTAAATGGAATCCTCTGTGCTCAAGCAAGGTTATGCTTTACATCCTACATTTTATTGGCATGTTGCCCCTTCAGAATCATGGTTTGATAAATTATTTGTTATATAGACATCCCTACATGTCATCGCTCCTGAAGAGTCTGAGGAAAAATTTGGTAGATGCATGTTTCATTTTTCACCTTTCTGAGGGATGATGATTTTAATGTCATTTTATATATATATATTTTTCTCTATTTCCAAAAAATGTGTATTTTAATACTGCATTAACATTTGATTAATAAATGTACTTCCAAGTGATTTTTTTCCTCCTTCACTTTATTACTCAGTTCTCAAAATCCTGCTACCTTTGTGAAAGAACAAAGTGCTTTTATGTGTAAAATCAAATCTACAATGTTTGGGTTTTTTATCTTTTTTTTTTTTTGTCCATGTTAATCTTGAAATTGTATTTTTTTCACTTAAACAATTGTACATGTATTATGTATGGCTTTCAGATTTCAAGTTTATCCAAACCCATTTGACTTCTTTCATTGAATTGACTGTTGTCAACTACAGCACGAAAAACAAGACGTGATAATATATTATATTCTCTGTAGCACAATCAGTCAATAGAAATGTATTTTTTTTTTTTAATCATCAAAAGGAAAAAGGAAAATGTCTTATATTTTTGAAAATGATTGGTGGGAGGGTGTAGGTCTGTGGTGAATTACGAGAAGGCTCTCACGAAATGTATATTTTTGTTAATCAACGAGATGATTGAAATATACTTTGTAGGATAGATGTTTTCAGAAAACAAAATTATCGAAATATATACTTTTACCTAATAGCCATGATCACCTTCTACCTCAGTGTGACCTGCCATTAGCAGTAGTTTTAAGAGTAGCTCACAACCATCTGGGCAAAGTTACAGTTTATGAATTCATCTGGATATATGGAAAGAAAGGATTGAATTTCAAATGTGTTAGTAGCGGAGGTAGAATTTGTGGCTTTTTGTGTTTCTTTTTTTATGTGCAGTTCAATTTTCTGCAGCTTTATTTTCTCACTTTGTTCATTGTAAAACTATATAAAACTGAATGGTAAACATAACTTCTGTGTGATGGCAAATATTAAAGTACTGCATATATATGTATTTATGTATAAATAAGGTTCTCCATCCATTAAACTGTGTAATAAAGCGTTTCAATGTCCACAATACAGCCTGATTAGGTAGCATCCTTAAATCCGGTCTGTTGTATTCTCAATAAACTGCCTTTTTAACACAAGACTGATTTGTTCATTGTGACACTTGAATATAAAATTAGCATTTTGACATAGTATATAAACGTATATTTCTACTATTTTTTTTGATAGATGCCATAGAATGTTATAGTCCTTCAATATATCATCTTTGTGTACATAAATGTATTAGTTTTTCTTTATTCTTATCATGTCAAACTCGATGCTGTAATAACCACAGAGGAATTTGGAGAAAAGTCATTATTTTGAAGGGCGCAATCTTCCTTGAACCTAGTATGAAATCAGAAGAGTTTGTACTTGAAATATTTTAAGAAATCCTGTCTATTAAATTTGTACATGTTTTTTTCTAACATTTCCCTATCGCCAATGTTAAAACAGGCAGTTATCCGTCACCTTCACCACAGATCCAAAATGTAAAGAATCCTTGTGATTTAGATTTTAGAAGATGATGTCCTATATGCATTTTTAAAATGTACCAGGATAAGCAGTGGTGGCCTGTAAATGTAATTGGATTACATCTAGAACAGGGGTTCTCAACCCAGTCCTCAGGACCCCCTACCAGTCCAGGATTTGGGGATTACCTGGGTGTTTCTCAGGCGTTTAGAAAAAGGGAAAAAAACACGTTAGACTCTAAGGTGTTTTTTCTTTTTCTAAACACCTTAGACACACCCAGGTAATCCCCAAACCCTGGACTGGTAGGGGGTCCTGAGGACTAACGTTGAGAACCCCTGATCTAGAAGGTAAACTAAGCAGTCATTATAATTCAGTAGTCTTCTTTGTTCATCTTGCACATATATCTGTTTAATCAAAGATGTTGGCTTTTTGTCAATCTTTCTTTTATTGAAGGCATATTAGATGGGTTACAGAAGAAAAGCAGGGGAAAAGTACAGGTGATTTACAGCATAGGGTTGATACATCATTTAGTAAAATTAAGGTACATTTCCAGAGTAGCGATGCCTCTTTTTTTGTTTTTTGTTTTTTTTGTCGTTAAACTATATGTTGAAGATACAAGCTATGGATCTTAAGGTCCTGTTGCTTAAAGGCACCTTAAGTGGATAAGCTGATTGTTAATCAAGCAGTGGTAACGTACTCCTACGTTGTACAAGCTGGTTCATTGGAGGCATGTCTACTGAGTATGTTAATAGATTTAAATGATATGCTATGCCAGAGGGTGTTTTAACATGCTAGGATTAAACAGTATTCTACATTTCTAGAAAAAGAGAAGCATACAGTCTTGTGTAGTAACCGCAAGATGGAGCTGCCTATGCACAAAGTAGGTTAAACATCAAAGTTCAAGCTAAACTAAAACAGTTGCTTTGCTGGATGTGTATCTTTGACTCATTAGTTTGAAAATACAAGCTATGGATCATGAGATTCGGTTGGGAACACTCTAACTAAATAACGCAGCAAAAAGTAGTTGCATAGTTGTAAGCATATACAGTTAAATGTAGTACAGGCTGATTTAGTGTGTCTGAGGTGGTAAGGCACGTTAGGACATCAAGATGTTGGCTTTTTGATTCGTATTTGCCATTATGAAAAAGTTGAGCCTTTGTGTTTGAAATAAAAATAAAAAAAAAAGCCTGCCTCAAATTCTGAGAATTATAAAACGTCACATGCTAGTTGAAGGACCACTAAAGTCACCCACACCACTTCATCTCAATGAATTAGTCTGCGCAGTGGTCCTGTCCTTTTAACCCTGCAATGTAAAACATTGTAGTTTTTTACAACCTGGACCTAAGTTTTAGAACTTAGATTCAGGCTAAATACAAGTCTAGTAGCTGCCTGAAGAGGCACTTCCGAGGCACTGGCCACGTAACGTGGGAGCTTGCATGTAATGCTTTCCTATAGGGAAGCTGGATGAGCGTGTAACGCTCGCTGTAAATGGACATCAGCTCCCTAATGCTCCTCTATCAGGAGCATTGGGTTGGACCATCGCCGGGAACCTTGGCAATAAAAAAAATGTGAATTCAATCTTAATTTTATTCAATTTATTATTGGAGGGGGGATGACACATGAATACAATCTAGGGCAGGGGCACACTATTGTTAGGAATACAGGATTGTATTCCTAACACTATAGTGTTCCTTTAGGTATCTTAGTGGTTAATTCTGTACATGCATTTTCAAACTGCAGGCTCGTTTCCTAGCAGGGCCAATTTAGCCTTCCATTCCTCCAAGGTCAATAGAAGAAATAGCATTTAGCTGGATAATAACCCTGGACCCTGGATGAACTTGAAAACTATAAAAAAAAAAATAAAAAAATAAAAAAAAAATATATATATATATATATATATATATGAACTGAAACATTGACAATTTGGATTAAATGCCTATATTTTTCACGTTTAAGTCCTTGAGTGCTAGCTTTCTTTTTGCAGGTTATATATATATATATATATATATATATATATACACACACATAAACTAAATGTACCCTTACTGGTTAATAATATTTTGTTACTGTCAGGAGTTCTATTATGTGAGACTTACAGGGAAACCAGAAAAGCATTGGGTCTAATTGTGCCATCATCTTATTGTTAGCCCAAGTTCCTTGTCATATTGAGAGTGAATTAACACCTCCAATTATATAATTTGTGACAGTGCCAGTTAAATTTGTATTTAATTGTAATGCACATGTGGGGGTTTTGCAGTGGGTGTAGTGGCTTTATGCAATGGGGTGCAGAGTTAATACAGCAAGGGCTAAAAAACTGGTTCATGAATTGCATGATAAAACTTACCAGGAAAGGTTAAAGGATCTTAACATGTATAGCTTGGAGGAAAGGCGAGACAGTGGGGATATGACAGAAACATTTAAATACATAAATCAGCACATCAACACAGTAAAGGAGGAGAGTATATTTAAAAGAAGAAAACTGCAACAATAAGATGACATAAATTATAGGGGCAAATGTTCAAAAATAATATCAGGAAGTATTACTTTACTGAGAGGGTAGTGGATGCATGGAATAGCCTTCCAGCTGAAGTGGTAGAAGTTAACACAGTAAGGGAGATTAAGCATGTGTGGGATAGAGCCATGTAATACTCTGAATACAATCAAAGATTCAGTATCACAGTATATTTATGGGCAACAAAAAAGTTCGCCAGGCACTCAAAGTGTCAAACCCGAAGGCAGATTTAATGGAACAAAAAAAAAGTGCAGCAACGTTTCGACATACTACGAGGTCTTTTTCAAGCTAACACCACAAGGCAAACATAAGTGCATATATAGCAAACAGTGCAAAGAAAAAAGTCAGACAAAAATTCACTTAAGTGAAGGTCATTGACATAAATAATTAACACAAAATATACAAATCACACAAAATATCTATAAGTACATTACATACTAAATCCATGACTTACCACTGTGTGCCAAAGGACAGAGAGACAAAAGAAAATATAAATATAATAATAATAAATGTAAAAATCTGCAGATGAGAGAGTAAACAACTCTCAAGGCACATAGAAATCACTTCCGGTTCGATGGAATGCAAGGAGGCTTGTGGAACACAAAGAGGGCGTCCCTACCATGGAGCAGCGCAAGCGCCATTAAAACCCCCAAAATAGCCGTTATGAATATTGTAAACCTAAAGAGACATCACCCATGCGTCCCCAGGCAATATGCCGAATAAGCATGTGTAAAGCATACAAATTCTCAGTAAATCACAGAGAACTATAGATAAAGAAAGAAAGACATGAAATAAGGAGAATGCATAAGAAGAGAAAGGAAATAATAATAATAAATATCAAATAAAGATCAATAATAAAAAGAAAAATAATAAAAAATAAAGATAAAATATAAATAATAAAAAAATGGAAAATAAATAAAAAGTAATAAATATAAAAAAATATATAAAATTAAATAAATAATAAATGAAATAAGATAAAAAGTATACAAGAAAACTAATATACAAATAAAAAATAAATGTAAAAAAATATAAAAAAATAAAGACATTTTCAATCTCCCATCGTCTTGGTGGGAGATTGACAATTTCTTTATTTCTTTTATTTCAATTAGTCTTACACAAAGGGTCAAGTAAAAACAATACATCAGGATAATCAATAATAATCAATTAAATAAAAATATAATTATAAAAATTAATCAAAATATCAACGTAGATAAAGTAAATAAAGGTGGCATGAGGAACACTCAAATGGACAAGTGCAGAATAATTATATATCTATATATGCACAAGAAAAAATAAAAAGTAACGATAATCACAATTTATAGGTATATGGGTAATAACCATAATATAATATAAGATTCAACATGTGCAATAATGTTTATTTAAATATGTAAATAACAATAAATTATGATTAAAGTGAACAAGTACCACTATTCAATTGCAATATATGCGTAGTGCATGCGTAATATACACAGTGTATGCTAACCTAACAGAGTGCATGTGCAAAGTGTCACACTATAGCTTAATAATAAGCAAAATAAATCAATCAATCAATAAAGTGCACGTAATTATATAAAGTAACTAAGTGTTAAACAATATAGTCTGTTGATCAAGGTGTCATAATATATTTATAAAGTGTAGTGTAGTTATCATGATATTAATATATAAATACTTATAGTGCAATCAAAGGAGCGATATAGTGTCTCCAAGTCAGAGTAGTCCCATAAAAATCCAGAATTTCATGCCAAGCTAAAAAAGGATTAGGGTGTATAAAAAAAGCAGCACGAAATTTCCACCAGGAATCCTGTAAAATGTATGAAAATTAAAATTAAACTTAAGAATTTGGCTGCATATAACCAGACAATGATAAAAACAGTATAAGCAACCAATACTTAAATTAACATAGATAGATCATAATCATAATTTAAACCTTTAGGGTATAATGTAGGAAGTTCCCGAATCCAATAAGCCTCGCTTAATAGTAGTCTCTTATTCCTATCGCCTCTCCTTGGTGATTCCAAAATCTGTTCTAAAATCTGAAACCTTAATTGACAGCCACCAAATCTAGCTTCCAAAAACTGCACAGGAAGAGGTAAATCAGTTAGTCCAGTACGTATTGTAGACTTATGTTTAGAAAACCTCATTTTAAATTTTTGGCTAGTTTGTCCCACGTACAAGAGACCACATGGGTACTTTAGTGCATAAATTACAAAATCAGAGTTGCATGTCAAAAGATGTCTAATAAAGTATTTCTTGCCACTCCGTGGGTGATGTATAACATCACCTCGTATCATAGAGTGGCAGGAAACACAATTGTAGCATGGAAAATTGCCTTGTTTAACAATAGTTGCACCATCACATGTAGGGACAAGAGTTTTAACCAGCTTATCCTTCAATGAAGTGCCTCTCTTAAACGCAAACATAGGTTTCTGAGCAAACTCAGCAATATTAGGGTGGCAGTCAGTAAGGACATGTGCGTGTTTGTACCCCATTTTCTGTAGATCAGGGGAACATCTTCCAAATTTAGAAACAAATTTCAACCTATTTTTATTCCTTTCCAGTCTGTATGGATAAACAAAATGTTACCCCTCCTGATTTTTCACCTAATCAAGTTAATTATTGAGTAATGCCAAGGGATAACCACTTTTCAGTGGTCATTTCATTGAGGCGCTTCTCAACCGAGTTTGAATTAGATACAAGCCTTATAACCCGAGTGTATTGACTCTTTGGTAGAGCATTAAAAGTAGCTGGAGGATGTGAACTGGAAAAGTGAAGCAGCGTATTTCTATCCATCATTCTCCTGTAAAGATCAGTGACCAGTTTCCCCTCATATTTTTTATTCGAAATATCCAAAAAATTCAATTCCACTAAATCATATGTCATTGTGAACTTGAGAACATACATTCAAAAAGGCATAACAATCTTCAAGGGACTCCAATGTGTCACTCCACAACACCAGTATGCCATCAATATAGCACCACCAACTGGTAGCAAATTGTCTAAATAAAATATGAGGATGAATACATTTCTCCTCTAGCTCTGACATAAATATACTGGAGTATGTGGGTGCCACATTGGAGCCCATAGAAGTACCCTTCAGTTGAAGTAAAAACCAGTCAGAAAATAGTTATCCTTCATCACTATCTCTAAAAGTTCCATCAGAAAATACAAAACACCATCCTTAAATCCTAATGTCACCAAAGCAGGTCTGCATTATGCTCAATAGATGTGTACAAACTAGTCAAATCAAAGGTGACAAGGATCAACGTGTCAACTACTAATACTTCCTCAAGTTTCAATAGCAATTCAGTGGTGTCTCTTACATACAACTTAATTTCTGTCAAAAAAGGTCTCAAAATATTATCCAAAAATTTGGTCAATTGAGAAAGAAAGCAGCCAATCCCTGCCACAATTGGCCTACACTGAGGTCTATTCAGTGATTTGTGGATCTTAGGGAGAGTGTATAGAGCTGGAATGACAAGTGTGGTCTCTAGTGGAAACTTAAACAAATCCTTATTTATAATTTGATTATTCAAATATTGATTCAATAGTGTCTCAATATTAGATTGTAAGTCTCATTATCCCCTGGTTGTCTGAGAATTTCATCAACATAATTGACAGATTTCTGTCTTACTATGGAATCACCCTTATCTGCAGGTTTGATAGTTAAGTCTTTATTTTTACTCAATCCATCAAGAGCTATTTTCCCTTTTTTAAGAAAGATTAAAGAGATTGGGGTGGGGGCAGAGCCTGACCTCGGAGATGCAAGGACGCAAGTCTCACGAGCTCCGGCCAAACGGGAGACATCTGGGGCGAAAACAGCGAACACAAAGCCTACAGCTTTACCGGGGCGCACTACCCACACTGGGAGTGCGCTGATGAATCTAATGATGCCTCATAGACAGCCGTCAGAGCCGGGTGACCGGGACAACACATGCGGCCTGCCGGAGATGGGGCCGGGGGGAGACGGCCGCTCTCCCCGGCGCCGGATCCCACATGCGACACAGAAGGCCTCCTACATCCCCCCTTTTGGACTGGAGGGGGTTATCCCGGTCCCCGCTGGGAGCCCAGCTCTCACCCCAGTGCAACCGCACACAGAGCACAGCAGACACGTGGCAGCATCCAGAGCACACAAAATGGCGGAGGCTCCTAAACTGACCCCAAGAACCTCCAACAGACAAAAGAGACATACCTCGACACCAGGCTAGAGGCAATTTTCCAGGCTTTCTGGGACAGGCTGCTGGCACGGTCCACTGACCCCCACGAGGGAAGGGGAAAGGCTTGAGAGAGATGGTGGGAAAGCATCCCCCGGGTGAAACACCTCTTCAACCGACTCCCACAGCAACCTACCACCCACCTAGGCTGAAAGCCACTAGAGGCAAGGCCTCCAGATGTCGACCACACAAGGGGAAGATCGCTTGCCGCTGGCAGCAGACTCTATCCCAAGGGGGCATGGACTTGGCCTCACAAAGGTACCAAGCCCGTGGGCTACAGGCGTGGGCTTTCACAAGGGCTTGGGGCAGGGGGATTACCCGAATGCACAAATCCCACGAACACTGCAACAGTTGCCAAGGATGAATCGTCCAGTACCAGCTTAACTGTAATGTACCTAGTCATGTTACATAGATAGCCCTAGTTAGCCAACCATACATTTAAACGCTACCACTCCAGACCTGCATAATACCCATGGCAAGCACTAGATTACGAGAGGCTTAGCTAGTACTTTAAACGTTGATATACATATTCCTGTAAATGCATAACGGGCTGGGTGGCAGCTGCCAGAATTTACTAGATAGGCATGCTTTGGAGGTACCATGTCTACGCAATACTGGAAACAAATGTATTATTAACTGCATAATTGATCGGCATTCGCCACTAATACCATGTAACTTGTAGTTGAGCCTGTTTATTTTGATTCGATCTAGTTTCCATATGCCATAGCCCAATACATAACCAGCTACAGCCTGACCTAGCATGAACCTGTTTTTTGTGTATAATGCTTGTTCTTAGCCTTCCATTATAATAGCTTAAGTGCACTGCGAAATGGGCACACGCTTGTGAATAGCTAGTACCAGGGAATGTTATAACTGTGAGTTAAGCCTATATGTTTAAGTATCTCTGACTGCATACTCAATAGAAGATGAGATGAATCCCTAGTTGCAACTAGCTAACACATTACTTTTTGCTGTGTTAATAATTTAGCATGTTACCAACCGGATCTTATGATCCATATTTTCAAACTAAAGTTTACCGACAAAAATTTTAAAAAATGAGGCATCGCAAATGTAACTTAATCTTGCTGATTGATGTATCAACCCTATACTGTAAATCACTCGTACATTTCCCCCAATTTCTCTTATGTACCCCATCTTATATGCCTTTAATAAAAGAAAGGTTGACAAAAAAAAAAAGAGATTGGGGTGGTGCCTGCATACAGACAGTGGCGTACATACCAGGGTCGCAGGCGTCGCGGCTGCGACCGGGCCCGGCCCACCAGGTGGCCCGGCCGCCCCTGCAACCCGGGGTGTACCCACTGGGCCAGCCTCTTCCCCTGGGGGGCCCAGGAGCCAGCCACCTCAGGGCCCCCCGAGGCTGGCCCTGCTGTCACCCGGCGAGCAAGCGGTCTGGGTGGCTGGCGCGCGAGGGAGCACTCTCCCCTGAGTGCTTCCTCTTCAGCTCCCTCGCGCGCCGCGTAGGGATGCCGGCGCCGGAAGATGATGTCATCTTCCGGCTCCGGTATCAGTGCGGTGCGCGAGGGAGCTGAAGAGGAAGCACTCAGGGGAGAGTGCTCCCTCGCGCGCTGGCCACCCAGACCGCCCGACCAGTGACCGGCCGCCCAGGAGCCCAGCAGCACACTGGACCCCAGGGAATACCCCCAGCACTCCAAAAGGTAAGGAGGCTGGGGGATTACATTTTAAAAAAATGGTACTAGCTAGTGTGAGTATGTTAGTGTGTGAGTGTTAGTGTGTTTGTGTGTGTTTGTGTGAGTGTTTATGTGAGTGTTTATGTGTGTGTGTTAGTGTGAGTGTCTGTTGAGTGTGTGTCTGTTAGTGAGTGTCAGTGAGTGTTACTGTGTGTGTAACTGAGTGTGTTTGTGTGTGTGTTAGTGAGTCTGTTTGTCAGTGTGAGTGTGTGTTTGTCAATGAGAGTGTATGTTTTGTAAGTGAGTGTGTATGTATGTCTGTCACTGAGTGTGTCTCTGTCAGTAAATGTGTGTCTGTTAGCAAGTGTGTATGCGTCTGTTCGTGAGAGTGTGTGTGTGTCTTCAGCACTTACCTTTCTCCAGCGCCGGACTCCCTTGGCGCTGGGGATCCCTCCACCTCTCAGCTCTGAATGCGTATGAGGGACCTGACAACCAGACCACTTCATTGAGTTGATGTGACCTGGGTGTCTGTAGCGGTCCTTTGAGTGTGTGTGCATCTGCATGCACTGGCGTACATACCGCGGTTGCAGGGGTTACAGCCCTGCGACCAGGTGCCCGCCGCCATGTGTTGCGGCCCCGGCCCGTGCAGAGTAAGCGTGAGGGGGAGGGGGGCCCACTGATCAATTTTCGCACCGGGGCCCCATGGGTCATGTGTACGCCACTGCATACAGAATTAGATGTAATCACATCATTTACATCTTTTGTTTACCAAACTAGAGAAAACTTCAACTGCATGGTCTACTGAGAGAGGATTAAACATACTTTTATTTTTAAGCCTAGTGTCACTTAGCTTAATATCTGCATCTCTGTGAATTGCAGAGGAAGGAGGAGGTACCTGAACTTTATCAAATAAGGTTTTAAGTTTAAGGTAACGAAAGAAACAGGTTAGCTCTAATTCAATCTCCACATGTGTAGGAGTATAAATAGGACAAAAAGTCATACCTTTTGAGATAACGGCAAGTTCATCATCCATTAACACAGTTGCTGAGATGTTAATTACTGTAGTTTTTTTTCGTGACGTTAGGATTTAAGGATGATGTTTTGTATTTTCTGTTGGAACTTTTGGAGATCGTGATGAAGGATAAGTATTTTCCTTTTCAAGACCGGTTTTTACTTTAACTGAAGGGTACTTCTATGGGCTCCAATATGGCACCCACATACGCCAATATATTTATGTCAGAGCTAGAGTAGAAATTTATTTATCCTCATATTTTATTAAGACAATGTGCCACTAGATGGTGGCGCTATATTGATGGCATACTGGTGTTGTGGAGTGGCACATTGGAGTCCCTTGAAGGATTTTTTCCCCTTTTTGAATTTATGTTCTCATAGTATCAAGTTCACAATGACATATCATGTAGTGGAATTGGATTTTTTGGATATTTTGATTAAAAAATATGAGGGGAAACTGGTCAGTGATCTTTACAGGAAAGTGATGGATAGAAATACGCTGCTTCACTTTTCCAGTTCACATCCTCCAGCTATTTTTAAGGCTATACCAAAGAGTCAATACACTTGGGTTAGAAGGCTTGTATTTTATTCAGACTCAGTTGAGAATCGCCTTAATGAAATGACCATAAGATTTGTTGAACGTGGTTATCCTTTGGCATTACTCAATAATCAACTGGATCGGGTGAAACATCAGGATAGGGAACATTTTTTACATCAATATAGACCAGAGATGAATAAGAATAGGTTAAAAAAATTCTAAATTTGGAAGATATTGTGATGGTGCGACTTTTGTTAAACAAGGCAATTTTCCATGCTACAATTTTGTTTCCTGCCACTCTATGATACAAGGTGATGTTATACATCACCCACGGAGTAGCAAGAAATACTTTATTAGACATCTTTTGACATGCAACTCTGATTTTGTAATTTAGGCACTAAAGTATCCATGTGGTCTCTTGTACGTGGGACAAACTAGCCAAAAATTTAAAATGAGGTTTTCTAAACATAAGTCTACAATACGTACTGGACTAACTGATTTACCTCTTCCTGTGCAGTTTTTGGAAGCTAGATATGGTGTCTCTCAATTAAGGTTTCAAATTTTAGAACAGATTTTGGAATCACCAAGGAGAGGCGATAGGAATAAGAGACTACTATTACGCGAGGCTTATTGGATTTGGGAACTTCATGCATTATACCCTAAAGGTATAAATTATGATTATGATCTATCTATGTTAATTTAAGTATTGGTTGCTTATATTGTTTTTATCATTGTCTGGCTATATGTAGACAAATTATTAAGCTTAATTTAAATTTTCATACATTTTACAGGATTCCTGGTGGAAATGTGGTGCTGGTTTTTAATACAACCTAATCCTTTTTTAGCTTAGCATGAATTTCTGGACTTTTATGGGACTACTTTGACTTGGACACCCTATATTGCTCCTTTGATTGCACTATAAGTATTTGTGATGGACCACCTGTCACCCCGACCGGGTGCCTCCGTCAATCAATGCTCCTAGTGCTCACCGAGGACTCCAATCGCTCCACTAGACACTATCAGCACCGTAGACCCCACAAACTGCCGCAGCTGGGTTGGGGTCTTGCAGTCCTCCACCCACTCTGGACCCAAGACCAGGATCCAGCTTCCAGTGGGTGAACCTCTCCTACTCCAGAGAGCATAGCAGGAACAGCACTTATAAGAGCTAGTGATTAGAACCAAGGGGAGTATAATGAGTATAGCAATCCCCAGAGCAAATATAGCTGTCCCCTCCACACATGAGACTAGGCTCCACACATGAGACGAGGCACACCATCCCTCCCCTCTGCCTGGGAGATAATTGAGTCAGATACTGTATTAACTCAATTATCTCCAGGCAGAAAAAAACACATATCTACAAAACCCCAAAAGTACCCACAAAACACATAATATTTCCACAAATGTTACATCCCCTGATAGCCCTGATATGGGTGACCAACATATCTAGAAATCACCCAGATCAGTTCAGGGGTTCATGAATTCTATGGAAGTCATTTATTCGACCTACCGCAGGCATGGAGAATGAGATGGGGGGGGTGGGAGGGAGACGGGAGAGGGGACCTGCAGTGGTTTGTTTTCCTGGCACTGGAGAGTCCCTTTAAAACTATATTTAAACATTTGGTCAGAAAGGGCTAAATTTGAAATATTATTCTCAGCAATAGTCACAGATTGGCAATTTTTAAAATAATAATGCAATTCTGATTTTAGTTCATCACAATTTGTTGTTTAGTAAACTAACCCTTGTGACTGCCTACCACAAGATGAAACAACATGAAATTTGTCCAACTGTACCTGCTTATTTAAACACAATATAGGAACTTATATTTAAGAAATTAACAGAGAACATTCAGAAGGAATCCATCATATAAGATGATTTACTTTCCCATTGTAGGATCACAAACAGAAACACATACAGAGTGTGTGTTTGTGTGTGTGTGTGGGGGGGGGCAATGTATGTGTGAGGGGTGCAGTGTGCATGTGTGAGATGGGTGCAGTGTGTGTGTGTGTGGGGTGCAACGTGTGTATGTGAGTGGATGTTTTTTAGGTGGGCAGATGGGAGTAAAGCAAATGTATTCTTTTTTTAATTAAAAAAACTACTTTACTTCCCCTCTGCATTCTTACCTTTTACCTGGGAGGGGGACTTTGCTTTCAAGCACTGTTGGCCCAGTGGTGAATGAACTCTAGCCTGAGTTTACTCTAGCTGGAGTTCACTCTTGCAAGATCCTAGCATTGCCACGGTAACTGCGGCAACATTCTGATCTCGCAAGAAGAACTGCAGGCCAGAGCTCCAGCTTAATTTTCTCTGGATTTAAGTGGGCGTGGGGTGGTGAGGGAGATCTTTGATCTCCCTACCAGCCCATCATGGCACACAGCAGCGCCCATGCTTGGATAGTACCGGCTCTGCATGGGCTTACTGGGAAGATCCTCTGATCTCCCTTGTCACCGCAGCCCACCGGGCATTTGCCTGATGGCCGTCAGGGCCTTACTGGCACACGCCACACACTAAGAGAAAATTCCAAGCAAGGTACACAAAGGGCATTTCAATGGCAGGGTCAGGTTAGGCCAAGGGTCAGAATGCACGCAGTAGGCTGAAACACCAATATTACAATTATTTATATAGTGCCAACATGCTACGCAGCTCTGTACAATGGGTAAACAAAGCAAATACTTAATTCCAGCGAAACGTGATTGACATACTGGAACAGTAAGTGAAAAGGGCCCTTCCCTAACAAGCTGAGAGCTTATAATTAACTGATATCCAATATAACTAAAGCACAGAACAAGTGAGCAACATGTGTAGTTTATAAGTAAAGTTACATTTCAGTAAACTGATTTATCCATAAACCATATGTCAAAAGAATCCCACAGAAGGCAAACCACAGACATCAAGGACTGAGGAGAACAAAATGGAGCTGCCCAGGTTTTAATATCTGGCACAAGGAAGAAACAACAATAAAAATAATTAAAGCAATGATAAGTAATTAAATGACAAACACAAAGTGATAAAGAATCCAATTTCATCTATACATTGTGCTAGAAAATTGCTATACCTATGCTGATCAGTACAGAGATAATAGTCTGTTATTAGGCAAATCCTCTTTGCAACTTGATTTCAGTCTAAGGGAAAACAATAAAGATTAGGTGTACACTCAGTATTGGAAATTAATGATAAAAACCACCACTGGTGTGCATATGGAGCGCTTACAAATTTGTTGACTCACCTATATGGGTTAACATACATATGTATGGAAAACATGACTCATAGCGATATATCTGAAACAAATGTAAATGCAAGAAATAGTGCAGATAACGTTTTCAATAAGTGCAGTGAGGGAATATTCTATATGGTCTCACTCACATGTAGCAGAGCCCTATAGGATAGGCTCAGATCTCAATGGCCTGCGTGTGCTTATGGTGACACAGTACCCAATCGGTCCTCTAGGCGTCTGGAGATCCTTATGCATACATGAGAGAGAGAGAGAAAACAAGGGAAAGAGGAGAACCCCTAGTGCGGTCAATCCCAATGTACAGTGTCAAATAGTGCAGAAAAATTGGCTTCTCACCTGATGTGGAGCCCTATACCTGGCTCCTGGTGTGTAGGTGTCTGTACCTTTAAGGGGGCAACTACCCTTCTTTAAGCAGCAACAATGGAGGGTGGATTCCAAATATAAAACAAAATTTATTAAATAAAGTAGTAAAAACATACAAATAAAATATGAACAAAATTGTGAGAAATTATAAAATGTGGACTCTTCAGTCCTCCAGCCGAAACATGTTTCACTGTACCCAGACAGCTTTTTCAATCGGTAATATAGTTGCTGCTGTTACTTGTTTAAATACTTTGTACTTCCTCCTGTGTGGTCCTTCAAACTTCCCTCCCTCCAATCCGCTGGCGTCCTTTTTCATGAACAGCTGTACTGTGTTAGTAATGAGAATGCTCCGGTCTCGGAACAAGTCACTTGACCCGAAGCATCACATGCCGCATCACAAATTGGGCGTGTTTTCAATGTAGGGCTCATATCGTCCATTTTGAAGTTGGGCAAAATGACCTTCCTTCAACCAAGTCCGTTCCTATTTACAAACCAGATGCTCAATTTGAAACGAAAAAATGAAGGGAGAAAGGGGGATAGTATTATTGTATATTGCTTACAAGTTAATTCATAAAATTTACATATCAAAAAATAAAGACATCTAGTGTTTTTCATTCAAAGTGACAGTACATGCATAAAGACAGGTGGTGAATAGGAGTATGCTCTTTTAGGAGAAATGCTATCCTAGGTTCTGTATCTCAGAAGTGATGTCAACCTTTGAAAAGATGGTGATGAAGGATATAGAAAAGATTAAAAAACCAAATCAAAAACAATTCAACCTTAATTATGGGGAAAGACAGGCATTGAAGGAATTAAGGCAGTACGATTCATTGGTAAATCAACCAGCAGATAAGGGTGGGGGTATAGTCATTTTGGACAGCGAAGACTATGTAAAAGAAGCCCTTAGACTCTTAGGAGACGACAAGACATATAGAATCTTAATGAAAGATCCAACTAGCGATATAAAAATCACATATGACACTCTCATAGAGGAGGGAAAAGAACGGAACATTCTAAATGAAAAAGAGTATGCATTTCTAAACATGACACAACCTATAATACTGGTCTTTTACCACCTCCCCAAAATCCACAAAGATAGGATAAAACCTCCAGGGAGACCTATTGTATCTGGGATTGGGTCAATTTCCAGCAGACTATCCCAGTACGTAGATAGGTGTCTCCAACCAGTGGTTACCAAATGTCCTAGTTACCTGAAGGACACCTCCAATATCCTCCAAGTCAAGCGACAGAACATTTTTTACAGCAGTCAGGAACATTTCCAAGTGGACAAATTGAATTTTTAGTTAAAAGTATCAGATGGATACTGAATAACAATTATTTTTGGTTTAACGATCTTTTCTACTTACAGATATGTGGAACTGCGATGGGCACGAGGTTCGCGCCAAGCTATGCAAATTTATTCATGGCTTTGTGGGAACAAGAATTTATTTACCAAGATGGTAGTTGGAGCGCGAACCTCGTTGCCTATCGCCGTTACATAGACGACATATTTTTCATTTGGCAAGGGGATGAGACATCCCTGACATCTTTTTTGGACCATCTGAATAATAACGATTGGGGAATTAAATTAGTCTCGAATTATAGCAAGATTCTAGTGGAATTTCTGGACCTCCAAATCTATGTTGAGGATGCAGGTTTGAAGACATGTACTTTTTTCAAACCTGTGGATGTTAACAGCTACATTGGGGAGAATAGCTGTCATTTCTCCCCATGGTTGCTGAATGCACCCAAAGCGCAACTGCTCAGGATAAGGAGGAATTGCACGGAGGAATTGCACGGAGGAATGTAAATTCCAAGAACAATCCCACAAAATTATGAAAGATTTTAGAGAGAAGGGATATAACGAGACATTGTTGGGGAAAGCCCTTGAAGAAGTCAAAATAAAGGACAGAAAAGATTTAATTAAATATAACACTAAAAATAAAGTTGAACCACAAACAATAGGACTTATATGTGACTTTAACTGTAAAAGTAAAGAATTTAGAAAAATAGTCTCTAAGTATTGGCCAATTTTAACAAATGACCCCCTCCTTAATAGTATTCTTCCGGAGAAGCCTAAGATTGTATATAGAGGAGTAAAGAATTTAAGAAACACTTTAACATCTAACCATATACCCCCAAAAAGATGTAATAGGGACTTTTTCAACGAAACAAAAGGGTTTTATGGTTGTGGACACTGTGGCGCATGCAAGAACTAAAAAAATAAGAAAAGACTAGTAAAAGAATTCTCACACCCTCAAAATAAAAAAGTCATGTTTAAGATCAACGAGCTAATTACTTGTCAGTCCACGAGAGTTATTTATCTCTTGATATGCCCATGTGGACTTGTATATGTAGGGCGCACCAAAAGAAAGTTGCACATTAGAGTACAGGAACACATTAGGAACATTAGGAACAACTATGAAAAGCACAGTGTCTCCTTACATTTTAAAAATAAACATAATAGCGATCCCACCCTGTTAGAATTCTATGCAATTCAGAGGGTATCACCCGATTGGAGAGGGGGAGATTTTATTAAAAAATTAGGCCAAAGGGAGATGCAATGGATTTTTAACCTGAATACCATGCAGCCTAATGGTCTCAATGATGATTTTGAGTTGTGCCATTTTTTAACTTAAATTATTTTTTTATTAGTATGTTTCATACATTTTAAATATTTACTCTACGGCCATACCAGTCTGAAAATGCCTGATCTCGTCAGATCTCAGAAGCCATCCAGGCTCAGGCCTGGTTAGTACTTGTATGGGAGACTAGCTAGGAACCTACTATATATTTATATGTTTTTTATATATATATTTTAATATTGACATCATCATTGAACATAAGCTGCTGACACAATAGAGACCTATTCAATAATGATCAGCATTTCTCCTAAAAGAGCATACTCCTATTCACCACCTGTCTTTATGCATGTACTGTCACTTTGAATGAAAAACACTAGATGTCTTTCTTTTTTGATATGTCAATTTTATGAATTAACTTGTAAGCAATATACAATAATACTATCCCCCTTTCTCCCTTCATTTTTTCATTTTTTCGTTTATATATCGCTCAAATTGAGCATCTGGTTTGTAAATAGGAACGGACTTAGTTGAAGGAAGGGCATTTTGCCCAACTTCAAAATGGACGATATGGAACTGTGAGCCCTACATTGAAAACACGCCCAATTTGTGATGCGGCATGTGATGCTTCGGGTCACGTGACTTGTTCCGAGACCGGAGCATTCTCATTACTAACACAGTACAGCTGTTCATGAAAAAGGACGCCAGCGGATTGGAGGGAGGGAAGTTTGAAGGACCACACAGGAGGAAGTACAAAGTATTTAAACAAGTAACAGCAGCAACTATATTACCGATTGAAAAAGCTGTCTGGGTACAGTGAAACATGTTTTGACTGGAGGATTGAAGATTCCACATTTTATAATTTCTTACAATTTTGTTCATATTTTATTTGTAAGTTTTTACTACTTTATTTAATAAATTTTGTTTTATATTTGGAATCCACCCTCCATTGTTGCTGCTTAAAGAAGGGTAGTTGCCCCTTTAAAGGCACAGACACCTACACACCAGGAGTCAGGTATAGGGCTCCACATCAGGTGAGAAGCCACTTTTTCTGCACTATTTGACACTGTACATTGGGATTGACCGCACTAGGGGTTCTCCTCTTCCCCTTGTTTTCTCTCTCTCTCTCATGTATGCATAAGGATCTCCAGACGCCTAGAGGACCGATTGGGTACTGTGTCACCATAAGCACACGCAGGCCATTGAGATCTGAGACTATCCTATAGGGCTCTGCTACATGTGACAGAGACCATATAGAATATTCCCTCACTGCACTTATTGAAAACGTTATCTGCACTATTTCTTGCATTTACATTTGATTCAGATATATCGCTATGAGTCATGTTTTCCATACACATGTATGTTAACCCATATAGGTGAGTCAACAAATTTGTAAGCGCTCCATATGCACACCAGTGGTGGTTTTTATCATTAATTTCCAATACTGAGTGTACACCTAATCTTTATTGTTTTCCCTTAGACTGAAATCAAGTTGCAAAGAGGATTTGCCTAATAACAGACTATTATCTCTGTACTGATCAGCATAGGTATAGCAATTTTCCAATACTGAGTGTACACCTAATCTTTTTTGTACTAATCTATAGGGTAGAGAGTCCCTATTTGTGTGGTAGCTGCTGTCATTCTATTATTAACTGAAAGCGCCTTGAAAACACACAAATTCTTATTTCTAAGGGAAAACAATGCCTGCAAGTGGGAGATCGCACCAGCAGCAGCAAAGAGAGAGTAGAGAAACAGCCAGAGTAATTTATTACAGCAGCTTTGGACAGGCAATCTGAGAATGGAGAGAGTGAGAACAGATATGTTTTATTTACAGAAAGCCAGCATAAAGTTTTGGGTGCTTCCCAAACAGGGGTAGACAGGAGAGGTGTGTCTTACAGCAAGTGTAACACCCAATAAAACATGGTTGATGGTTTCAGCTGGTGACAGGGGTAATGGAAATAAAATAAATACGAGCTTTTAACAATATTAGGGGAAGAAACACTTAAGTGTGTAACATGAGTCAAGCTAGATGGTTAAAAACCAAAAAGAAATGCACCTTATACACACACTTATATACAAGGATACTTATCAGTGGTTAGTGAATGCAGCCTCCCTCAGATCGCTCCCAGCTAGCAATCAACTTGAACACAAGAATATACAAAACACAACGAGGGAACCGGCTGATTGTCTAAATGAAGATAAATAAAAAGAGGTATAGTGTAATACAGTTTTAAAATATTAACACTGCGCAATATGAAATGCACTCACAGGATATTGGACAGTTCAGGCATATATGGTGCCACCCCTGATGATATGGGGGGCTAGAGAAATCCCCTGGACACTTCCACTCAAAATGCAGGACTCCAGGTGAAGATATGAAAAAAGCGGCTTTAATTGTTTAAAAATATAAAATAGATACAAATAAAGGTCCTACGCGTTTCGTCCCTTCTACAGAATATGGGACTTCCTCAGGGACCAAAATATTAAAATAACAATCAATGCAGTACAATACAGCCGAGGCTGTTTTGGAGTCCTGCATTTTGAGTGGAAGTGTCCAGGGGATTTCTCTAGCCCCCCATATCATCAGGGGTGGCACCATATATGCCTGAACTGTCCAATATCCTGTGAGTGCATTTCATATTGCGCAGTGTTAATATTTTAAAACTGTATTACACTATACCTCTTTTTATTTATCTTCATTTAGACAATCAGCCGGTTCCCTCGTTGTGTTTTGTATATAGATGGTTAAAAAACTGCAAACCTAAATCTGCCATGACAGGTTCACTTTAAGATATAAATTGTATAATAATCATAGGAAAACTTAAAGAAAGAAAACAATGACCGTGCTGCTTTAATTGTTGTTACAGCTTTAGTCTCACTTTTGCAGTTTCATTTTTAATTTACTATAATTTGGAGCTTAGTGATAAACTCCTTAAGCAAAATGTGTGCATAGATATGCTTGTGTGCCTCTGTTTATCAGTCTGTGTATAAATTTCAGTGGTTGTTTTTTTGTTTTTTTTTCGTTGCTGATGTGAACTAATCTCTTTGGACTTATTTAAAAAAAAAAAATTAGTTCAATGCTTTTTCACCCTTGCAGAATTCAGTGGGTTTAATTAACAGCTCACAATTTGTTTCAGGGTTTTTATGAGGGGGCTCAGGGTTATGACACACACAGGGCTATTTGATAAAGTAGTTAAAATAAGTTTTGTGTTTTATGGTTCGGTATCACAAACAATATTTTTATAAACCTTTGAACTCAATGAAAAAAATCTTTATTTTTGCAGCATGTGTCCAAGGGTATAAAACAAAAAGAGCCACCAGCACCAACCCATCTATATGTACTCACCCCTTGAAGGTGCAAAAACAGGTTCTGACCCCACAACCTTTCAATTTAGAATCCAAAGGGGAAGATGACCAGAACACATCAATAGGTAAAGAAGCACTCCAAATGTATTGAAATCCCGAAAGCAAGTAAACAGTTTATTGACCCAACACTAGATCAAGCGTAGGTAACCTTCGGCACTTCATAAGAGTATTAGGGCAGATGTAGTATACAACACCTGGAGTGTGGAAGGTTGCCTACCCCTGCTTGAGAAAGATCTTGATAAAGGTCTAGATAAAGATCTACTGTTTGGTCAGGACATTGTTCACTTGCTGTGGGGACCTCAATTAGTTAGGATTGTTTTTTTCGCCTATTGATGTATGATGGACATATTTCTTCTAGATACTACGTTAAAGAGAAATAAAATTGGTTGTACAACTACATTTAATTTTATTTATTTTTTTAAACATAAGACCTAGGTAGGGGTATTCGCCATTGCTTATTTATTAATGTTTTAATCCATACCATGTTCATCATTTGTTGATTTCTATAATTGTTTTTATTCACTTCCTCATGTCGATTATATTCTACTAGTTAAACAAGTAACACACACACAATTGACCTTAACAGACAAAAAAACAAAAACAAAAAACAATCCATAACTAAAGATTAATGTTCCATATAACAAAGGATACAAGCTCAATTTGCTTTTATAATGTACCCCTTAGTGGCTAAAATTCCAATCTTCTTAAATTTGTGTATTAATGCTTATTAAACCATGGTCTCCATAATATATTATATTTATCCAAGGATTGATAATTAAAGTAAAAGCCCTTTTCTAATTCCCCTTGGGAGTTTACTTGATTTCAAATTAAGTTCCAACAAATTTTATCTTTTGATTTCCAGTTTCTTGCTATAGTAATCTTCATAGCTAAAAAAATCTGTGTAATCAGATCTCTATCTTTAAATTCAAATTCTCCCAAGTCCATGTGTAATAATGCCATCTTTGAAGATGGGATTACCTTTATTTTCAATATCTCGAAAATGGTTTCGAAGATAGTTTTACAAGTATCAGCTATTTGAGTACATTCCCACATTATGTGTAGGTAGCTACCATTTTGATTCCCACATCGCCAGAATGTTATAATATTTGTACTCTTACATTTTGTTAAAATAGCTGGTACTAAATACCATCTATACATGGGCATTCGCAGGGGGAATAAGGGGGGATACTTGCGCCCCCCCCCCCGGATTTTTCAGTTTGTATCGATATTTTCTTTTGAGATTGAGAATACACTGCAATTCCAGCGTCAGCCAGTAGGTGTCACTGTGTGTGGAGAGAGGCAGAGATAGGAAGCTACATCTTTTACGTGCTTCTCTCTCTTGACTGAATCCGCAGGGGAGCAGCACAGAGTACAGCTAGCAACTCCCAGACTGCAGAGACAGCCTACAGATCAGGTAAGTCAGGGATGGGGGGGCAGCCTACAGATCAGGTAAGTGAGGCATGGGGGGCAGCTTATAGATCAGGTAAGTGAGGCATGGGGGGCAGCCTATAGATCAGGTAAGTGAGGGATGGTGGGGGCAACTTACAGATCAGATAAGTGAGGGATGGGTGGCAACATACAAATCAGGTAAGTGAGGCATGGGGGGCTGCCTACAGAACAGGTAAGGGAGGCATGGGGGTGCAGCATACAGATCAGGTAAGTGAGGGATGGGGGGCAGCATACAGGAAGGGTCATCAAGGAGAAGGAAGGTAAACTAGGAGAAGGAGCAGAAAGGTAAAGTAAGAGAATGAGCAGAAAGGAACAGGAATGAGCAGGAAGGGGCAGAAATTAGCAGTAAGGGGCAGCAAAGAGCAGGAAGGGGCAGAAATTAGCAGGAAGGGGCAGCAAAGAGCAGGAAGGGTCTGGAAAGGAGCAGAAAGAGTCAGCAAGGAGCAGGAAGGGCCTGAACGAAGCTGGAAGGGGCAGCAAGGAGCAGTAAGGGTCTGCAAGAATAAGGAAGGGACAGGAAGGGACAGGAAGGGACAAAAGGAGAACAAAGGTAAAGGAGCAGAAAGAACTAGAAGGAGCACAAATGTAAAGTAGATGAAGGAGCAGAAAGGGCCAGCAATGAGCTGGAAGGGATAGAAGGAGCAGAAAGGTAAAGTAGGAGAATGAGCAGGAAGGGGCAGAAATGAGCAGGAAGGGGCAGCAAGGAGCAGGAAGGGTCTGCAAGGAGCAGAAAGAGACAGCAAGGAGCAAGAAGGGGCTGAAAGAAGCAGGAAGGGGCAGCAAGGAGCAGTAAGGGTCTGCAAGAATAATGAAGGGTCTGCAAGGGGCAGGAAGGGACAAAAGGAGCACAAAGGTAAAGGAGCAGAAAGACCCAGAAGGAGCGTAAAGGTAAAGTAGGAGAAGGAGCAGAAAGGAATAGAACAGAAAGGGGCAGCAAGGAGCAGGAAGGGGCAGCAAGGAGCAGGAAGGGGCAGCAAGAAGCAGGAAGGGGCAGCAAGAAGCAGGAAGGGTCTGCTAGGAGATGAAAGGGGCAGGAGACTACAGAAGGAGCACAAAGGTAAAGGAGCAAACAAAATCAGAAGGAGCACAAAGGTAAAGTAGAAGAAGGAGCAAAAAGGGCCAGCAAGGAGCTGGAAAGGGCAGCATGGAGTTGAAAGGAGCTGGAAGGGGCAGAAGGAGCGCAAAGGTAAAGTAGGAAAAGGAGCAGAAATGAATAGAAATGAGCAGAAAGGGACAGAGGAGCAGGAAGGTAAAGGAGCAGAAAGAATCAGAAGGAGCACAAAGGTAAAGTAGGAGAAGGAGCAGAAATGAAAAGTAAGGAGCAGAAAGGGCAGCAAGGAGCAGAAAGGGGCAGCAAGGAGCTGGAAGAGGCAGAAGGAGCTCAAAGGTAAAGTAGGAGAAAGAGCAGAAAGGGATCAGAAAAAGAAAGGAGCAGAAGGGTGCAAAAGTAGCAGAAAGGTAAAGGAGCAAAAGAAGCCAAGTAGGAGAGAAGACAGTGTCAGAAGAATAAAAAGACTGTGTCAAATGAAGAAGAAAAGGAGATTTGAGCAAGAAGGACAAGTGAAGTGATCCCTCCACTTTATTCTGGACACCACACCATAAGGCTTTGGAACCTGGGCCTGGCAGGGAAACTTTGGACCTTCTCATCTTCCCAGGTTAAAAAAAAATCTCAGTGTTAATGTGTCTTTTATTTAGTGTCAGGAAGCACAGAGTGCCGCTAGGTAGGGGTGTCGCTGATTGGCTAGAGCGGTCAGCTGGCACTTTAAGCCAATCAGTAGCTCCCCATTAACAAAAAGTAAAACATTTTTATGAACCGGGAACTAGCGATTGACTTAGAGCGTCAGCTGACTCTAGCCAATCAGTGGCAGCCATGCCTGACGTCAATCTGCACTTCCTGACACTCCGTTTCAGAAGCTGAATACCACTGAACTTTTCTGCGGTATAACCATTTGGGAATTTCATAGGCTTTTAATAAATTAATCTTGCCCATCCATGAAACAAAAAGATGTTTCCACTCTGCTATATTTTTTTTCATATTCTTGATTAGAGCAAGAAAATTAGCTTGCCAAAGATTTTCAACGTTATTTGTTAACATTATCCCCAAGTATGTAATCCCTGATTTGTTCACCTGGAGTCCATATTGTATTTGAATTTTATGTATGATTTCTTCTATTGCTATTGACATAATTTCAGATGTTTTTATATTTACTTTATAATTAGACAGAGAGCTATATACGTCTATATCTTTAAATAAGTAGGATATTTCTGGAGAACCAAGCGTAACTAGCATGGATATCAGAAGATGAAACCCAAGAACGGTCAGCAGGCCTATACCCCCTCCAATCAACCAAATACTGTAAGGAACCATGAGAAAACCTGGAATCAATGATGGAGGAGACTTCGTACTCCTCCTGTCCAGAAACAACCAAAGGAGGAGGGGGAACAACCGGAATTGTGTACCGATTGCAAACAAGCGGTTTGAGCAAGGACACATGAAATATTAGGTTTACATAAGGACACTGGAAGGGCCAGAGAATAAGAAACAGTGTTGATTCACCTAACCACACGAAAAGGACAAAGGAAGCTCGTTGCAAACTTCATGCTTGGAACCTTCAACCTGTTGTTGCGTGAGGACAACCAAACCCGATCACCCACCTGGTAAACTGGATTGGCACTCTGCCGTTTATCCGTATGAAACTTAAAGCGAGCAGTTGCAGTTTCAAGAGCGGAGTGAACCATAGTCCAGGTATCACAAATAGAGGTAAGATGATCATCCACAGTAGGGAGAGCCATATCAGAAAACACAGCAGGGTGAACAGCAAGATGACGACCTGTATTGACAAAAAACGGATTATGCCCAGATGAGTCATGGGTAGCATTATTCCTTACAAATTCACCCCAGGCAATAATTCAGCCCAGTTAGACTGTGTACTATTCACAACGCAACGTAAATACAGCTCAAGTGATTGGTTAGCTCTTTCAGCCATACCATTAGTTTGGGGATGGTAAGCAGAGGAAAATGACAATTCAATGCCCAACTGTTTATTGAATGCTCTCCAGAACCGTGACACAAATTGGGAACCCCTGTCAGACACAATATTTTGAGGAATACCATATAGCCTTACAATGTCGCGTATAAATATGTGCACCAGGTCCCGAGACGATGGCAATTTTTTAAGTGGAATAAAGTTTGTCATTTTGGAAAAACGGTCAACTACCATGAGGATGGTTGTATACCCATTGGATCTTGTCAGTTCAACAATGAAATCCATCGATAAATGAGACCATGGGATACTGGGTATAGGAAGTGGCTGTAACAATCCACATGGAAGTTAATGAGGAACCTTTGAAACTGCACAGACAGAGCAGGCTTCTACATAATCTTTAATATCCCTCCTGAGTGACTCCCACCAAAATGACCTGGAAATGGCGGATACAGTTTTA
This sequence comes from Pelobates cultripes, assembly GCA_933207985.1. Taxonomy (NCBI): domain Eukaryota; kingdom Metazoa; phylum Chordata; class Amphibia; order Anura; family Pelobatidae; genus Pelobates; species Pelobates cultripes. Next base: position 174,493,523 of record OW240913.1, read on the forward strand.
TTAATACCTGGATGCCCAGCGGTCACATTGTCATGGAATACCTTCAGCACTTCTTTCCTGTCAGGCAATGGAATAAACAATTCATCATGAGGTTTGCTGCAAGGTGCCTGGGGCTGAGCCACCATGATAGCACGGAGCAAAGGGGATGATAAAGAAAGGACAGTGGATGCAATAATACACTCACGAGAAATAATAGGGGATGTCTCTTGTTCTAGATCCGATTCAACATCAAAGTGCCTAGACAAGGCGTCAGCTTTAACGTTCTTAGAACCGGGTCTGTGGGTGATAATGAAGTTAAAGCGAGACAAAAATAATGACCATCTAGCTTGTCTAGAAGACAGTCGTTTGGCATCCCCAATATATGCACATATGCCAGGTTCTTGGGATCTGTAATAATCAGAATGGGATCCTTGGAACCCTCCAAAAGATGTCGCCATTGCTTAAGCGCTAGTATGATGGCTAACAGTTCTCTATTACCAATGTCATATGTACGCGCGGCAGGAGACAGCTTTCTGGAGAAGTACTCACAAGGATGCAAAGGGGCATCCTGACTCTCTCTCTGAGAAAGAACAGCTCCAACCCCTGTTTTGGAGGCATCAACATTTGTGTAAGAAGCTCAAAAGTCTCTTTAGCTTCTTTAGGCCATATAGTGCAATTAGCCTCCTTGCGTGTCATATTGGTGATGGGGGCTATTACCGAAGAGAAACCTTTGATGAATCTCCTATAATAGTTAGAGAAACCAATAAACCTTTGGATGGTTTTTAACCAATTGGGTAATGGCCAGTGTAGAACGGCCTCTTGTTTGCGAGGATCCATTGCGAAACTAGAGGCAGAAATATTATACCCTAAAAACTGAACCTCATGCTGATCAAATATGCATTTCTCAAGTTTACAATAAAGTCTATAATCAAGCAAAGTTTGTAATACTTGTTTAACATGTTCATGATGAGTCGGGAGGTCTGGGTAATAAATAAGGATATCATCCAGGTAAACTAGAACAAATGAATAGATATAGTCCCTGAGTACATCGTTAATAAAATCCTGAAACACAGCATGACAAGGTATTCATAGTGCCCACTCCTAGTGTTAAATGCCGACTTCCATTCGTGATCCTCCCTAATCCTCACCAAATTGTATGCATTCCTAAGGTCAAGTTTGGTAAAGATCTTAGCACCTTGGAGTCTATCAAACAATTTGGATATAATGGGAATGGGATAGACATTCTTTATGGTAATCTTTTTTTAGCTACAAAAAAGAATCCTGCTCCAGCAGGCGAGGATGATTTACATATATGGTCTTTTCGTAACGATTCTTTGATGTACTCATCCATGATCTTACTTTCTTGTGGGGATAGGACATATACTGCCCCCTTAGGAGGCATTGCCCCAGGCAACAGATCAATGGAGCAATCGTATGACCTGTGTGGAGGAAGAACATCAGTCTGGCTTTTACTAAACGCCTCCCTAACCTCCAAATACTGTACAGGAATTTCGGGGGTCAGAGATGTAGAAGCTGGTAAAGCAACAATGCCCACTTTTTTAGTAATGTGAAAAATGCAGTTTTCCTGACAGCCTTTACCCCATTCCAGTATTTTCCACTTAGTCCAGTCAATATGAGGGTTATGCTTGATGAGCAAAGGGAAACCTAATATGAAGGGCAAGAAGGGGAAGCGATTATCTGGAAGGTAATGTCTTCCTTATGCAAAGCTCCTATTGTAATGCAAATAGGCAAGGTCTTATGGGTAATCAATGGTTGAGATAGCGGTCTCCCATCAATAGCCTCAACCTCTAGAGGTGATGATCTCTGCTTGACTGGTATAGTGTGTTTCTTAAAATATAAATCAATAGAGGGGCGTGGCCTGGCAGCGCGCGAACATGGACACGTAAGCTCCCAGCTCCGACGAGGGTGAAAACCTACACCGCAAATAGCAGAGCATAAACTGCCCTACCGGCTCGAAAACGGAGCGGTAAGCCTCACAGACCGACCATGTCCCTACGGACAGCAAAAAAAACTAAAATACGCCCGGCAGAGCTACAAATAACATCGCTCACGCCGCCCAGGAACAGGGCCCAAGATGGCGGCGGAGGCCATACATCCCCAGCAGCATGCTCCGATCGGAGCGACAGCACTTCCATCTCCCAGGGGAACTCAGCACCTGCCTCTGAATCCTCAATGCATAGAATGCTGCAAGAACTGCAGCACAATCTGCAAAGTGAATTCAGCAAACTCGCCCGAGATGTTAGGGCTGATATCCAAGCAATAGGGGAGCGTACGGCTATATTAGAAGAAAAGACAGAAGAAATCATAGAGGCCCATAACAACCTGGTAGAGGCCTATGACTCCTTTGGTGCTAAAATTGACACTTTGATTGCAAAAGTGGCGGACCATGAGGATCGCAACAGAAGGAATAATATACGCCTGCGGGGCATATCGGAGGATATTAAGCCAGCAGACTTACAAGGTTTCGCTATAAAACTATTTAAAGCACTGTGCCCAGAGCTTGAGGAAGCAGATCTACGCCTGGATCGTATACACAGGCTTCCCAAACCGCGCTTCCTTGCAGCCTCCATACCAAGAGACGTACTCACTAGAGTACACTTTTTCACTTCCAAAGAAAGTGTCATGAAAGCGGCAAGGCACAGGGATAACATCCCAGAGGAATATAGTGGCATCCAACTCTTCACCGATCTGTCGGCGACGACACTAGCTAAACGCAAAGAGCTAGCACCGATCACCAAAACGCTGAGGAACGCTGATATGCCCTACAAATGGGGCTACCCGACACGAATTATTGTCAGGAAGAACGGAGTGGAGCACCAAATCCACACTGTCAGGGAAGGAATCCAGATGCTCAAAGATTGGAATATGCCGGTGGCACCCCAAGATATCGCAGACCCACCCAACAAACAACGCAAGTCGCCCACAAAAGTATCCAAAGAATGGATGTCGATGTCCAAGCACAAGTGACAAGGACTGAGTCACGAAAACCAAACATCCTTAGGATTGCCGCTATCTCTACCAGGGACCTGGTTCACAGTCCTAGGGATGCGTGAGCATAATCATACATGATTGCAACTGTTGAATTGTTATATGTAGCAATTATGTCATTTCTTTGTTTTTTGTTCTTTTCGTTCCTCATTTTCATTTCCACTCATTTTTTTTTTTTATTTTTTTTACTTTAATGTAAGCTTATTGACGGGAATGTTATGAGCAGGCATGACATCTCATGTAGCCAACCAGTGTACCATTCCCACCATCAAACTGTTATAAGAATGTAAGATGTTATAAATGTAAAGGGCAGTTTCTCAAGTCCTATAAACACCCTCCCCCACTTTGGCTTTATTAAGCCGCGAGATCAACTCTCGTCCACAGACGGAATACGTTTGTACTCCATGTTGTATATAGTTGCCACTTGGCCATCTACCCTCCCCCCTCCTTCCCACCCTCCGAGCTCACTTATAGCAGGGTGCCCACCAGGAACACTCCTGATTAATAGAGTAAAAACAAACAAAAAGCTAAGACAATACACCTCACCTCTTATTGTACAAGTCCCAAGACAAGGATATCACTTTGCACTAAAAATTTACAATTGGGTGCGACATGCACATGACAGAATTCAAGATAGCATCACTGTACCATGCAAATGGCTCTGACCATTTTATCGCTCAATACCAAAGGGCTTAATTCACCCCATAAACGGAGATTAGCTCTAGCCGAAACAAAGAAACTAAGAGCACATGTAGCTTTCTACCAAGAAACCCACTTTCTCAGAAACAAAATGCCTAGATTCTCATCTAAATTCTACCCTACCAGGTATCACGTAGGATACAGTAAAAAGAAGAGAGGCGTATCTATATTAATCAGTAAGGATGTCTCCTTCACGCTTCATAAGAAAATAGGGGACAAAGAAGGGAGATATCTTTTAATACAATGTCAGATTAATAATGAACCGTACACGCTTCTAAATGTCTATGGCCCTCACGATAATCAAGGTATATATCTAGACAAGATAATTACGCTCACCCAAACATATACATATGGTAAATTAATTATAGGGGGTGACACGAACTTTCTGCTAGATAGCAACCTAGACACTACATCAAACACCACAGTGTCACACACCACCGCTAAGAAGAGATCCGCCATTACACACCAGGTTAGACATCACATACACAAAGCAGGCCTATTAGACATCTGGAGAGTGCTACATCCTTCAGAAAAAGACTTCACCTTCCACTCCCAGGCGCACAACTCCTACTCTAGGATCGATAGATTCTTGATCCCTCAATCCCTAATTCCGACAGTACAAGGAACGAGCATTGGACAGATCACATGGTCAGACCATGCACCCATAACCCTGACGATAACAGAAAAATTTCCACATAAAGGCCAAGGGTCCTGGAGACTCAATGAATCCTTATTAAAAGATCCACAGATTGCCCAACATATTAGGGACGACATTAAAATGTACTTTGACATAAACTGCTCAGGAGATGTAACCGCTGACATGATATGGCAAGCCCATAAGGCGGTCGTCAGGGGCTCGCTGATCAAACATGGCAGCTATGCCAAAAAGCTAAGAAAGGCCACGTATGATACCCTTCTCCAGAAAATCATGGCCATCACGCACGCCAATAAACAAAACCCCACACAAACACAGTATGACAAGCTTCGAACACTACAAACCCAGCTCAATGAGGTGGAACTAAACAAAACCAATCATATCTTACACAGATACAGACACAAATTTTTTGCGCAAGGCAACAAATCAGGGAAAATCCTCGCCTCCAAGCTAAAAGCGCGTACTACCCACTCACGAGTGGAATTTCTTTTATCCTCAGATAAGCACAAACTGCTGAACCCACAAGATATTGTGGAAGAATTTGCAACCTATTATAGCTCCCTTTATAACTTAGAGAACCAAGAGTCTACTCACGTCCCCTCAGAAGATCAAATTCAGCGCTTCCTAGCAAATATTGACTTACCTACACTTACAGACGCAGAAATAGAGGCCCTTACTCGCCCCTTCACTAACGCAGAAATATTGAGCATCATAACAAAACTACCAGCTCATAAATCCCCAGGTCCGGATGGTTATACAAATGTATATTATCAGACCTTTTCCGACCTGCTGTTACCTCACTTAACAAACCTCTGCAATCATTGTTTTGACACAGGGTCTATGCCCCAGGACATGCTACTAGCACATATCTCCACACTGCCCAAGCCTGGAAAACCAGCGAACCAATGCCAAAATTTCCGCCCAATCTCCCTCCTCAATAGCGACACGAAAATCTACGCTAAAGCCCTAGCCGAACGCCTGAAAGACATTCTCACCCGAATAACGCATAATGATCAATCAGGTTTTGTTAAAAATAGACAGGGATCGGACAACACGAGGAAAGTCCTCAACATTTTGGCACATATGGAAAATAATAACGTGGAGGGTCTTCTGCTGGCGCTGGACGCCGAGAAGGCCTTCGACAGACTGAATTGGAAATATATGGAGCAAGTTCTCCTAAAATTTGGCTTCCCCGCACCATTTATTAAGGGCGTCTTGGCTCTGTATTCCAGCCCAACAGCCAAGGTCTCCAGTGGCGGCTTCCTTTCGAGCCCCTTCAAAATCACAAACGGCACACGCCAGGGATGCCCGTTATCCCCCCTGTTGTTTGTGTTATCTTTGGAACCGCTTGCATGCACAATTCGCAAGCACACGGATATCAGGGGCATACGGATACGGCAAAGGGAATACAAACTGGCCATGTTTGCGGACGATGTCCTAGTATCCCTGACTCAGCCCACACAATCCCTGCCGCACCTCATGCGCACGCTACATGACTTTGGACAAATCTCGTATTACAAACTGAATCAAACTAAGACCCAAGCACTCCCAATCCGACTGCCGACCACGACTGTAACTCCATTGCAAGCCCAGTTCCCCTTCGACTGGAGGCACTCTCACATCACATACCTAGGGGTCAAAATTGCTACTTCTCCTAGGAGAACAGCCATGCATAACATATCCACACTCCCTCAAATGTGTAAACAACTCTTACATAAATGGAAAGATGTGCAAATCACATGGTTAGGCAGGATAAATACTGTTAAAATGATGATACTACCGAAAATATTATATGTCTTCAGGATGTTACCACTACCTCTCTCTCTCTCATTAAGTGCCCAAATCCAAAAATTGTTATCGGTTTTTGTGTGGGAAAACAAAAAGCCCCGCATACCCTTATCCTTGCTGCAAACCCCGGTTAAGTTGGGAGGATTGGGTTTCCCTAATGTCCTAATGTACCACAAAGCAGCAGTACTAGAAGCAGCTATCAAATTACACGCCCCAACAAATACACTTCAGTGGGTCGACATGGAAAATGTACAGGAAGCTCAGCAATACACTATATGTGGACACCCAAACGACTACGAGACAAATCCCAAGCATTATTGCCCCTTACTAGGACCACCATACAAGTCTGGGACCAATTACACCGCTTGCAAGCGACTGACAACAAATTCCTAAAATGGGCACCCATAGAGGCACTACAATCTATATCCCCGTGGTTATCGTTCAAAAAATGGTCAGCACTGGGAATTACCCATATTACTAACCTATGTTCACAAAGGGACATCATCCCCTTCCCAGATTTACAGACCGCATACAACCTCCCACCATCCTTCATCTTCCCATATGTCCAACTAAAAAGCATTATCCAAGAACGAGTACTGCTCACAACACAAACTACAGACAACACCAACACAGAAAGATTGGCACTGTATGACAGATGCCGTACGGCCCCAATCAGAGCCCGCTCACTATCCCTCAGCTATGCAGCCCTAAGACACACTAACACGATGCCAGACTTTTCCTTTATGGCACAGTGGAATAGGGAACAAACTATTCGCTTTCCTAAAGATCAGTGGCTACGATCAATCCTAGCGCTCAAGGGTATCACATCCTGCTACTCGCATGTAGAAGCACACAAAAAATTGATCTATAGATGGTACCTTACACCCGACAAACTTAACAAAATATACCCACTATCATCAGCACAATGTTGGAGGTGCGAACAGGACAGGGGCACAATGAGCCACATATGGTGGCATTGCCCGAACATACAACCATTATGGACGGAGGTCCAGACGATCTGTAATTCCTTAGGGGTTCTCCGGGGTAAGATCACACCCGAGATAGGCCTATTTCTTCTGATACCCATGACCACCCCTTATCAAGATAGACAACTAATGATTATGGTAATCATGGCAGCGCGTAATCTCCTAGCATACCACTGGAAGCAGAAAGAATGCCCATCGTCACAGCTATTACATAGTAAAATCCGACAGTACCTTAGGTATGAGCAATTGTCCACAGCCACACCCAAACATAAGACTGCCACAAACAATAATTGGCATAAATGGATAACTTTTGATCCACTAGCAGTACCATAGGCGGTATTATAGCTCTGAACTTACCATAGTTAGCATCATAACTATAGATTTACACCCCACACAAACGCGGGACAACCAAGCAGAAGGGAGGAACAGTATAGCTAGCCTCAGGATAATAGGGGGCAAGTCACGTGGGCATATGCATGTTCAGCAACAACCTATGTATAATCAGCAACAACAATGACCAAAGAACGACCACCAGTGCTCACCCTAGATTGTAGGGGCAAAAGGCCCAACCCTAGACGGTGGAAGACACACAGGGCAAATCTGCAGAGGCGCACCTCGACTGGGAGTCATCCATAGATAAGCACACGCACCTGTAACTGTACATTGTTGGATACGGTATATATATATTGCTAGAAGGCTCTGCATACAGACTCAGGACTTGCAAGTTCTGAAACATGCTGAAACTGTATATTGAAATGTATTGTGGTATCGCTTCTCTTTTACTCTTTACCCACCTACCCCTCTTCCTTTCTGTACCCCAACTGTTATGAAAAACTCAATAAAAGTACAAATTGAAAAAAAAAGGTAATTGGGAAGGAAGTTGGATGTTCCCAAAGTGCTGTATCAAAGCATATTAATAGAATTATGTGGAAGGGAAAAGTGTGGAAGAAAAAGGTGCACAAGTAGCAGGGATGACCGCAGCCTGGAGAGGATTGTC
>OW240913.1:174511701-174550600 GCA_933207985.1 Pelobates cultripes
ATACAGAATTAGATGTAATCACATCATTTACATCTTTTGTTTACCAAACTAGAGAAAACTTCAACTGCATGGTCTACTGAGAGAGGATTAAACATACTTTTATTTTTAAGCCTAGTGTCACTTAGCTTAATATCTGCATCTCTGTGAATTGCAGAGGAAGGAGGAGGTACCTGAACTTTATCAAATAAGGTTTTAAGTTTAAGGTAACGAAAGAAACAGGTTAGCTCTAATTCAATCTCCACATGTGTAGGAGTATAAATAGGACAAAAAGTCATACCTTTTGAGATAACGGCAAGTTCATCATCCATTAACACAGTTGCTGAGATGTTAATTACTGTAGTTTTTTTTCGTGACGTTAGGATTTAAGGATGATGTTTTGTATTTTCTGTTGGAACTTTTGGAGATCGTGATGAAGGATAAGTATTTTCCTTTTCAAGACCGGTTTTTACTTTAACTGAAGGGTACTTCTATGGGCTCCAATATGGCACCCACATACGCCAATATATTTATGTCAGAGCTAGAGTAGAAATTTATTTATCCTCATATTTTATTAAGACAATGTGCCACTAGATGGTGGCGCTATATTGATGGCATACTGGTGTTGTGGAGTGGCACATTGGAGTCCCTTGAAGGATTTTTTCCCCTTTTTGAATTTATGTTCTCATAGTATCAAGTTCACAATGACATATCATGTAGTGGAATTGGATTTTTTGGATATTTTGATTAAAAAATATGAGGGGAAACTGGTCAGTGATCTTTACAGGAAAGTGATGGATAGAAATACGCTGCTTCACTTTTCCAGTTCACATCCTCCAGCTATTTTTAAGGCTATACCAAAGAGTCAATACACTTGGGTTAGAAGGCTTGTATTTTATTCAGACTCAGTTGAGAATCGCCTTAATGAAATGACCATAAGATTTGTTGAACGTGGTTATCCTTTGGCATTACTCAATAATCAACTGGATCGGGTGAAACATCAGGATAGGGAACATTTTTTACATCAATATAGACCAGAGATGAATAAGAATAGGTTAAAAAAATTCTAAATTTGGAAGATATTGTGATGGTGCGACTTTTGTTAAACAAGGCAATTTTCCATGCTACAATTTTGTTTCCTGCCACTCTATGATACAAGGTGATGTTATACATCACCCACGGAGTAGCAAGAAATACTTTATTAGACATCTTTTGACATGCAACTCTGATTTTGTAATTTAGGCACTAAAGTATCCATGTGGTCTCTTGTACGTGGGACAAACTAGCCAAAAATTTAAAATGAGGTTTTCTAAACATAAGTCTACAATACGTACTGGACTAACTGATTTACCTCTTCCTGTGCAGTTTTTGGAAGCTAGATATGGTGTCTCTCAATTAAGGTTTCAAATTTTAGAACAGATTTTGGAATCACCAAGGAGAGGCGATAGGAATAAGAGACTACTATTACGCGAGGCTTATTGGATTTGGGAACTTCATGCATTATACCCTAAAGGTATAAATTATGATTATGATCTATCTATGTTAATTTAAGTATTGGTTGCTTATATTGTTTTTATCATTGTCTGGCTATATGTAGACAAATTATTAAGCTTAATTTAAATTTTCATACATTTTACAGGATTCCTGGTGGAAATGTGGTGCTGGTTTTTAATACAACCTAATCCTTTTTTAGCTTAGCATGAATTTCTGGACTTTTATGGGACTACTTTGACTTGGACACCCTATATTGCTCCTTTGATTGCACTATAAGTATTTGTGATGGACCACCTGTCACCCCGACCGGGTGCCTCCGTCAATCAATGCTCCTAGTGCTCACCGAGGACTCCAATCGCTCCACTAGACACTATCAGCACCGTAGACCCCACAAACTGCTGCAGCTGGGTTGGGGTCTTGCAGTCCTCCACCCACTCTGGACCCAAGACCAGGATCCAGCTTCCAGTGGGTGAACCTCTCCTACTCCAGAGAGCATAGCAGGAACAGCACTTATAAGAGCTAGTGATTAGAACCAAGGGGAGTATAATGAGTATAGCAATCCCCAGAGCAAATATAGCTGTCCCCTCCACACATGAGACTAGGCTCCACACATGAGACGAGGCACACCATCCCTCCCCTCTGCCTGGGAGATAATTGAGTCAGATACTGTATTAACTCAATTATCTCCAGGCAGAAAAAAACACATATCTACAAAACCCCAAAAGTACCCACAAAACACATAATATTTCCACAAATGTTACATCCCCTGATAGCCCTGATATGGGTGACCAACATATCTAGAAATCACCCAGATCAGTTCAGGGGTTCATGAATTCTATGGAAGTCATTTATTCGACCTACCGCAGGCATGGAGAATGAGATGGGGGGGGTGGGAGGGAGACGGGAGAGGGGACCTGCAGTGGTTTGTTTTCCTGGCACTGGAGAGTCCCTTTAAAACTATATTTAAACATTTGGTCAGAAAGGGCTAAATTTGAAATATTATTCTCAGCAATAGTCACAGATTGGCAATTTTTAAAATAATAATGCAATTCTGATTTTAGTTCATCACAATTTGTTGTTTAGTAAACTAACCCTTGTGACTGCCTACCACAAGATGAAACAACATGAAATTTGTCCAACTGTACCTGCTTATTTAAACACAATATAGGAACTTATATTTAAGAAATTAACAGAGAACATTCAGAAGGAATCCATCATATAAGATGATTTACTTTCCCATTGTAGGATCACAAACAGAAACACATACAGAGTGTGTGTTTGTGTGTGTGTGTGGGGGGGGGCAATGTATGTGTGAGGGGTGCAGTGTGCATGTGTGAGATGGGTGCAGTGTGTGTGTGTGTGGGGTGCAACGTGTGTATGTGAGTGGATGTTTTTTAGGTGGGCAGATGGGAGTAAAGCAAATGTATTCTTTTTTTAATTAAAAAAACTACTTTACTTCCCCTCTGCATTCTTACCTTTTACCTGGGAGGGGGACTTTGCTTTCAAGCACTGTTGGCCCAGTGGTGAATGAACTCTAGCCTGAGTTTACTCTAGCTGGAGTTCACTCTTGCAAGATCCTAGCATTGCCACGGTAACTGCGGCAACATTCTGATCTCGCAAGAAGAACTGCAGGCCAGAGCTCCAGCTTAATTTTCTCTGGATTTAAGTGGGCGTGGGGTGGTGAGGGAGATCTTTGATCTCCCTACCAGCCCATCATGGCACACAGCAGCGCCCATGCTTGGATAGTACCGGCTCTGCATGGGCTTACTGGGAAGATCCTCTGATCTCCCTTGTCACCGCAGCCCACCGGGCATTTGCCTGATGGCCGTCAGGGCCTTACTGGCACACGCCACACACTAAGAGAAAATTCCAAGCAAGGTACACAAAGGGCATTTCAATGGCAGGGTCAGGTTAGGCCAAGGGTCAGAATGCACGCAGTAGGCTGAAACACCAATATTACAATTATTTATATAGTGCCAACATGCTACGCAGCTCTGTACAATGGGTAAACAAAGCAAATACTTAATTCCAGCGAAACGTGATTGACATACTGGAACAGTAAGTGAAAAGGGCCCTTCCCTAACAAGCTGAGAGCTTATAATTAACTGATATCCAATATAACTAAAGCACAGAACAAGTGAGCAACATGTGTAGTTTATAAGTAAAGTTACATTTCAGTAAACTGATTTATCCATAAACCATATGTCAAAAGAATCCCACAGAAGGCAAACCACAGACATCAAGGACTGAGGAGAACAAAATGGAGCTGCCCAGGTTTTAATATCTGGCACAAGGAAGAAACAACAATAAAAATAATTAAAGCAATGATAAGTAATTAAATGACAAACACAAAGTGATAAAGAATCCAATTTCATCTATACATTGTGCTAGAAAATTGCTATACCTATGCTGATCAGTACAGAGATAATAGTCTGTTATTAGGCAAATCCTCTTTGCAACTTGATTTCAGTCTAAGGGAAAACAATAAAGATTAGGTGTACACTCAGTATTGGAAATTAATGATAAAAACCACCACTGGTGTGCATATGGAGCGCTTACAAATTTGTTGACTCACCTATATGGGTTAACATACATATGTATGGAAAACATGACTCATAGCGATATATCTGAAACAAATGTAAATGCAAGAAATAGTGCAGATAACGTTTTCAATAAGTGAAATGAGGGAATATTCTATATGGTCTCACTCACATGTAGCAGAGCCCTATAGGATAGGCTCAGATCTCAATGGCCTGCGTGTGCTTATGGTGACACAGTACCCAATCGGTCCTCTAGGCGTCTGGAGATCCTTATGCATACATGAGAGAGAGAGAGAAAACAAGGGAAAGAGGAGAACCCCTAGTGCGGTCAATCCCAATGTACAGTGTCAAATAGTGCAGAAAAATTGGCTTCTCACCTGATGTGGAGCCCTATACCTGGCTCCTGGTGTGTAGGTGTCTGTACCTTTAAGGGGGCAACTACCCTTCTTTAAGCAGCAACAATGGAGGGTGGATTCCAAATATAAAACAAAATTTATTAAATAAAGTAGTAAAAACATACAAATAAAATATGAACAAAATTGTGGGAAATTATAAAATGTGGACTCTTCAGTCCTCCAGCCGAAACATGTTTCACTGTACCCAGACAGCTTTTTCAATCGGTAATAAAGTTGCTGCTGTTACTTGTTTAAATACTTTGTACTTCCTCCAGTGTGGTCCTTCAAACTTCCCTCCCTCCAATCCGCTGGCGTCCTTTTTCATGAACAGCTGTACTGTGTTAGTAATGAGAATGCTCCGGTCTCGGAACAAGTCACTTGACCCGAAGCATCACATGCCGCATCACAAATTGGGCGTGTTTTCAATGTAGGGCTCATATCGTCCATTTTGAAGTTGGGCAAAATGACCTTCCTTCAACCAAGTCCGTTCCTATTTACAAACCAGATGCTCAATTTGAAACGAAAAAATGAAGGGAGAAAGGGGGATAGTATTATTGTATATTGCTTACAAGTTAATTCATAAAATTTACATATCAAAAAATAAAGACATCTAGTGTTTTTCATTCAAAGTGACAGTACATGCATAAAGACAGGTGGTGAATAGGAGTATGCTCTTTTAGGAGAAATGCTATCCTAGGTTCTGTATCTCAGAAGTGATGTCAACCTTTGAAAAGATGGTGATGAAGGATATAGAAAAGATTAAAAAACCAAATCAAAAACAATTCAACCTTAATTATGGGGAAAGACAGGCATTGAAGGAATTAAGGCAGTACGATTCATTGGTAAATCAACCAGCAGATAAGGGTGGGGGTATAGTCATTTTGGACAGCGAAGACTATGTAAAAGAAGCCCTTAGACTCTTAGGAGACGACAAGACATATAGAATCTTAATGAAAGATCCAACTAGCGATATAAAAATCACATATGACACTCTCATAGAGGAGGGAAAAGAACGGAACATTCTAAATGAAAAAGAGTATGCATTTCTAAACATGACACAACCTATAATACTGGTCTTTTACCACCTCCCCAAAATCCACAAAGATAGGATAAAACCTCCAGGGAGACCTATTGTATCTGGGATTGGGTCAATTTCCAGCAGACTATCCCAGTACGTAGATAGGTGTCTCCAACCAGTGGTTACCAAATGTCCTAGTTACCTGAAGGACACCTCCAATATCCTCCAAGTCAAGCGACAGAACATTTTTTACAGCAGTCAGGAACATTTCCAAGTGGACAAATTGAATTTTTAGTTAAAAGTATCAGATGGATACTGAATAACAATTATTTTTGGTTTAACGATCTTTTCTACTTACAGATATGTGGAAATACGATGGGCACGAGGTTCGCGCCAAGCTATGCAAATTTATTCATGGCTTTGTGGGAACAAGAATTTATTTACCAAGATGGTAGTTGGAACGCGAACCTCGTTGCCTATCGCCGTTACATAGACGACATATTTTTCATTTGGCAAGGGGATGAGACATCCCTGACATCTTTTTTGGACCATCTGAATAATAACGATTGGGGAATTAAATTAGTCTCGAATTATAGCAAGATTCTAGTGGAATTTCTGGACCTCCAAATCTATGTTGAGGATGCAGGTTTGAAGACATGTACTTTTTTCAAACCTGTGGATGTTAACAGCTACATTGGGGAGAATAGCTGTCATTTCTCCCCATGGTTGCTGAATGCACCCAAAGCGCAACTGCTCAGGATAAGGAGGAATTGCACGGAGGAATTGCACGGAGGAATGTAAATTCCAAGAACAATCCCACAAAATTATGAAAGATTTTAGAGAGAAGGGATATAACGAGACATTGTTGGGGAAAGCCCTTGAAGAAGTCAAAATAAAGGACAGAAAAGATTTAATTAAATATAACACTAAAAATAAAGTTGAACCACAAACAATAGGACTTATATGTGACTTTAACTGTAAAAGTAAAGAATTTAGAAAAATAGTCTCTAAGTATTGGCCAATTTTAACAAATGACCCCCTCCTTAATAGTATTCTTCCGGAGAAGCCTAAGATTGTATATAGAGGAGTAAAGAATTTAAGAAACACTTTAACATCTAACCATATACCCCCAAAAAGATGTAATAGGGACTTTTTCAACGAAACAAAAGGGTTTTATGGTTGTGGACACTGTGGCGCATGCAAGAACTAAAAAAATAAGAAAAGACTAGTAAAAGAATTCTCACACCCTCAAAATAAAAAAGTCATGTTTAAGATCAACGAGCTAATTACTTGTCAGTCCACGAGAGTTATTTATCTCTTGATATGCCCATGTGGACTTGTATATGTAGGGCGCACCAAAAGAAAGTTGCACATTAGAGTACAGGAACACATTAGGAACATTAGGAACAACTATGAAAAGCACAGTGTCTCCTTACATTTTAAAAATAAACATAATAGCGATCCCACCCTGTTAGAATTCTATGCAATTCAGAGGGTATCACCCGATTGGAGAGGGGGAGATTTTATTAAAAAATTAGGCCAAAGGGAGATGCAATGGATTTTTAACCTGAATACCATGCAGCCTAATGGTCTCAATGATGATTTTGAGTTGTGCCATTTTTTAACTTAAATTATTTTTTTATTAGTATGTTTCATACATTTTAAATATTTACTCTACGGCCATACCAGTCTGAAAATGCCTGATCTCGTCAGATCTCAGAAGCCATCCAGGCTCAGGCCTGGTTAGTACTTGTATGGGAGACTAGCTAGGAACCTACTATATATTTATATGTTTTTTATATATATATTTTAATATTGACATCATCATTGAACATAAGCTGCTGACACAATAGAGACCTATTCAATAATGATCAGCATTTCTCCTAAAAGAGCATACTCCTATTCACCACCTGTCTTTATGCATGTACTGTCACTTTGAATGAAAAACACTAGATGTCTTTCTTTTTTGATATGTCAATTTTATGAATTAACTTGTAAGCAATATACAATAATACTATCCCCCTTTCTCCCTTCATTTTTTCATTTTTTCGTTTATATATCGCTCAAATTGAGCATCTGGTTTGTAAATAGGAACGGACTTAGTTGAAGGAAGGGCATTTTGCCCAACTTCAAAATGGACGATATGGAACTGTGAGCCCTACATTGAAAACACGCCCAATTTGTGATGCGGCATGTGATGCTTCGGGTCACGTGACTTGTTCCGAGACCGGAGCATTCTCATTACTAACACAGTACAGCTGTTCATGAAAAAGGACGCCAGCGGATTGGAGGGAGGGAAGTTTGAAGGACCACACAGGAGGAAGTACAAAGTATTTAAACAAGTAACAGCAGCAACTATATTACCGATTGAAAAAGCTGTCTGGGTACAGTGAAACATGTTTTGACTGGAGGATTGAAGATTCCACATTTTATAATTTCTTACAATTTTGTTCATATTTTATTTGTAAGTTTTTACTACTTTATTTAATAAATTTTGTTTTATATTTGGAATCCACCCTCCATTGTTGCTGCTTAAAGAAGGGTAGTTGCCCCTTTAAAGGCACAGACACCTACACACCAGGAGTCAGGTATAGGGCTCCACATCAGGTGAGAAGCCACTTTTTCTGCACTATTTGACACTGTACATTGGGATTGACCGCACTAGGGGTTCTCCTCTTCCCCTTGTTTTCTCTCTCTCTCTCATGTATGCATAAGGATCTCCAGACGCCTAGAGGACCGATTGGGTACTGTGTCACCATAAGCACACGCAGGCCATTGAGATCTGAGACTATCCTATAGGGCTCTGCTACATGTGACAGAGACCATATAGAATATTCCCTCACTGCACTTATTGAAAACGTTATCTGCACTATTTCTTGCATTTACATTTGATTCAGATATATCGCTATGAGTCATGTTTTCCATACACATGTATGTTAACCCATATAGGTGAGTCAACAAATTTGTAAGCGCTCCATATGCACACCAGTGGTGGTTTTTATCATTAATTTCCAATACTGAGTGTACACCTAATCTTTATTGTTTTCCCTTAGACTGAAATCAAGTTGCAAAGAGGATTTGCCTAATAACAGACTATTATCTCTGTACTGATCAGCATAGGTATAGCAATTTTCCAATACTGAGTGTACACCTAATCTTTTTTGTACTAATCTATAGGGTAGAGAGTCCCTATTTGTGTGGTAGCTGCTGTCATTCTATTATTAACTGAAAGCGCCTTGAAAACACACAAATTCTTATTTCTAAGGGAAAACAATGCCTGCAAGTGGGAGATCGCACCAGCAGCAGCAAAGAGAGAGTAGAGAAACAGCCAGAGTAATTTATTACAGCAGCTTTGGACAGGCAATCTGAGAATGGAGAGAGTGAGAACAGATATGTTTTATTTACAGAAAGCCAGCATAAAGTTTTGGGTGCTTCCCAAACAGGGGTAGACAGGAGAGGTGTGTCTTACAGCAAGTGTAACACCCAATAAAACATGGTTGATGGTTTCAGCTGGTGACAGGGGTAATGGAAATAAAATAAATACGAGCTTTTAACAATATTAGGGGAAGAAACACTTAAGTGTGTAACATGAGTCAAGCTAGATGGTTAAAAACCAAAAAGAAATGCACCTTATACACACACTTATATACAAGGATACTTATCAGTGGTTAGTGAATGCAGCCTCCCTCAGATCGCTCCCAGCTAGCAATCAACTTGAACACAAGAATATACAAAACACAACGAGGGAACCGGCTGATTGTCTAAATGAAGATAAATAAAAAGAGGTATAGTGTAATACAGTTTTAAAATATTAACACTGCGCAATATGAAATGCACTCACAGGATATTGGACAGTTCAGGCATATATGGTGCCACCCCTGATGATATGGGGGGCTAGAGAAATCCCCTGGACACTTCCACTCAAAATGCAGGACTCCAGGTGAAGATATGAAAAAAGCGGCTTTAATTGTTTAAAAATATAAAATAGATACAAATAAAGGTCCTACGCGTTTCGTCCCTTCTACAGAATATGGGACTTCCTCAGGGACCAAAATATTAAAATAACAATCAATGCAGTACAATACAGCCGAGGCTGTTTTTGTGATTGTACTGCATTGATTGTTATTTTAATATTTTGGTCCCTGAGGAAGTCCCATATTCTGTAGAAGGGACGAAACGCGTAGGACCTTTATTTGTATCTATTTTATATTTTTAAACAATTAAAGCCGCTTTTTTCATATCTTCACCTGGAGTCCTGCATTTTGAGTGGAAGTTTCCAGGGGATTTCTCTAGCCCCCCATATCATCAGGGGTGGCACCATATATGCCTGAACTGTCCAATATCCTGTGAGTGCATTTCATATTGCGCAGTGTTAATATTTTAAAACTGTATTACACTATACCTCTTTTTATTTATCTTCATTTAGACAATCAGCCGGTTCCCTCGTTGTGTTTTGTATATAGATGGTTAAAAAACTGCAAACCTAAATCTGCCATGACAGGTTCACTTTAAGATATAAATTGTATAATAATCATAGGAAAACTTAAAGAAAGAAAACAATGACCGTGCTGCTTTAATTGTTGTTACAGCTTTAGTCTCACTTTTGCAGTTTCATTTTTAATTTACTATAATTTGGAGCTTAGTGATAAACTCCTTAAGCAAAATGTGTGCATAGATATGCTTGTGTGCCTCTGTTTATCAGTCTGTGTATAAATTTCAGTGGTTGTTTTTTTGTTTTTTTTTCGTTGCTGATGTGAACTAATCTCTTTGGACTTATTTAAAAAAAAAAAATTAGTTCAATGCTTTTTCACCCTTGCAGAATTCAGTGGGTTTAATTAACAGCTCACAATTTGTTTCAGGGTTTTTATGAGGGGGCTCAGGGTTATGACACACACAGGGCTATTTGATAAAGTAGTTAAAATAAGTTTTGTGTTTTATGGTTCGGTATCACAAACAATATTTTTATAAACCTTTGAACTCAATGAAAAAAATCTTTATTTTTGCAGCATGTGTCCAAGGGTATAAAACAAAAAGAGCCACCAGCACCAACCCATCTATATGTACTCACCCCTTGAAGGTGCAAAAACAGGTTCTGACCCCACAACCTTTCAATTTAGAATCCAAAGGGGAAGATGACCAGAACACATCAATAGGTAAAGAAGCACTCCAAATGTATTGAAATCCCGAAAGCAAGTAAACAGTTTATTGACCCAACACTAGATCAAGCGTAGGTAACCTTCGGCACTTCATAAGAGTATTAGGGCAGATGTAGTATACAACACCTGGAGTGTGGAAGGTTGCCTACCCCTGCTTGAGAAAGATCTTGATAAAGGTCTAGATAAAGATCTACTGTTTGGTCAGGACATTGTTCACTTGCTGTGGGGACCTCAATTAGTTAGGATTGTTTTTTTCGCCTATTGATGTATGATGGACATATTTCTTCTAGATACTACGTTAAAGAGAAATAAAATTGGTTGTACAACTACATCTAATTTTATTTATTTTTTTAAACATAAGACCTAGGTAGGGGTATTCGCCATTGCTTATTTATTAATGTTTTAATCCATACCATGTTCATCATTTGTTGATTTCTATAATTGTTTTTATTCACTTCCTCATGTCGATTATATTCTACTAGTTAAACAAGTAACACACACACAATTGACCTTAACAGACAAAAAAACAACAAAAAAAAACAATCCATAACTAAAGATTAATGTTCCATATAACAAATGATACAAGCTCAATTTGCTTTTATAATGTACCCCTTAGTGGCTAAAATTCCAATCTTCTTAAATTTGTGTATTAATGCTTATTAAACCATGGTCTCCATAATATATTATATTTATCCAAGGATTGATAATTAAAGTAAAAGCCCTTTTCTAATTCCCCTTGGGAGTTTACTTGATTTCAAATTAAGTTCCAACAAATTTTATCTTTTGATTTCCAGTTTCTTGCTATAGTAATCTTCATAGCTAAAAAAATCTGTGTAATCAGATCTCTATCTTTAAATTCAAATTCTCCCAAGTCCATGTGTAATAATGCCATCTTTGAAGATGGGATTACCTTTATTTTCAATATCTCGAAAATGGTTTCGAAGATAGTTTTACAAGTATCAGCTATTTGAGTACATTCCCACATTATGTGTAGGTAGCTACCATTTTGATTCCCACATCGCCAGAATGTTATAATATTTGTACTCTTACATTTTGTTAAAATAGCTGGTACTAAATACCATCTATACATGGGCATTCGCAGGGGGAATAAGGGGGGATACTTGCGCCCCCCCCCCCGGATTTTTCAGTTTGTATCGATATTTTCTTTTGAGATTGAGAATACACTGCAATTCCAGCGTCAGCCAGTAGGTGTCACTGTGTGTGGAGAGAGGCAGAGATAGGAAGCTACATCTTTTACGTGCTTCTCTCTCTTGACTGAATCCGCAGGGGAGCAGCACAGAGTACAGCTAGCAACTCCCAGACTGCAGAGACAGCCTACAGATCAGGTAAGTCAGGGATGGGGGGGCAGCCTACAGATCAGGTAAGTGAGGCATGGGGGGCAGCTTATAGATCAGGTAAGTGAGGCATGGGGGGCAGCCTATAGATCAGGTAAGTGAGGGATGGTGGGGGCAACTTACAGATCAGATAAGTGAGGGATGGGTGGCAACATACAAATCAGGTAAGTGAGGCATGGGGGGCTGCCTACAGAACAGGTAAGGGAGGCATGGGGGTGCAGCATACAGATCAGGTAAGTGAGGGATGGGGGGCAGCATACAGGAAGGGTCATCAAGGAGAAGGAAGGTAAACTAGGAGAAGGAGCAGAAAGGTAAAGTAAGAGAATGAGCAGAAAGGAACAGGAATGAGCAGGAAGGGGCAGAAATTAGCAGTAAGGGGCAGCAAAGAGCAGGAAGGGGCAGAAATTAGCAGGAAGGGGCAGCAAAGAGCAGGAAGGGTCTGGAAAGGAGCAGAAAGAGTCAGCAAGGAGCAGGAAGGGCCTGAACGAAGCAGGAAGGGGCAGCAAGGAGCAGTAAGGGTCTGCAAGAATAAGGAAGGGACAGGAAGGGACAGGAAGGGACAAAAGGAGAACAAAGGTAAAGGAGCAGAAAGAACTAGAAGGAGCACAAATGTAAAGTAGATGAAGGAGCAGAAAGGGCCAGCAAGGAGTTGGAAGGGGAAGCATGGAGCAGAAAGGGTCAGCAATGAGCTGGAAGGGATAGAAGGAGCATAAAGGTAAAGTAGGAGAATGAGCAGGAAGGGGCAGAAATGAGCAGGAAGGGGCAGCAAGGAGCAGGAAGGGTCTGCAAGGAGCAGAAAGAGACAGCAAGGAGCAAGAAGGGGCTGAAAGAAGCAGGAAGGGGCAGCAAGGAGCAGTAAGGGTCTGCAAGAATAATGAAGGGTCTGCAAGGGGCAGGAAGGGACAAAAGGAGCACAAAGGTAAAGGAGCAGAAAGACCCAGAAGGAGCGTAAAGGTAAAGTAGGAGAAGGAGCAGAAAGGAATAGAACAGAAAGGGGCAGCAAGGAGCAGGAAGGGGCAGCAAGGAGCAGGAAGGGGCAGCAAGAAGCAGGAAGGGGCAGCAAGAAGCAGGAAGGGTCTGCTAGGAGATGAAAGGGGCAGGAGACTACAGAAGGAGCACAAAGGTAAAGGAGCAAAAAAAATCAGAAGGAGCACAAAGGTAAAGTAGAAGAAGGAGCAAAAAGGGCCAGCAAGGAGCTGGAAAGGGCAGCATGGAGTTGAAAGGAGCTGGAAGGGGCAGAAGGAGCGCAAAGGTAAAGTAGGAAAAGGAGCAGAAATGAATAGAAATGAGCAGAAAGGGACAGAGGAGCAGGAAGGTAAAGGAGCAGAAAGAATCAGAAGGAGCACAAAGGTAAAGTAGGAGAAGGAGCAGAAATGAAAAGTAAGGAGCAGAAAGGGCAGCAAGGAGCAGAAAGGGGCAGCAAGGAGCTGGAAGAGGCAGAAGGAGCTCAAAGGTAAAGTAGGAGAAAGAGCAGAAAGGGATCAGAAAAAGAAAGGAGCAGAAGGGTGCAAAAGTAGCAGAAAGGTAAAGGAGCAAAAGAAGCCAAGTAGGAGAGAAGACAGTGTCAGAAGAATAAGAAGACTGTGTCAAATGAAGAAGAAAAGGAGATTTGAGCAAGAAGGACAAGTGAAGTGATCCCTCCACTTTATTCTGGACACCACACCATAAGGCTTTGGAACCTGGGCCTGGCAGGGAAACTTTGGACCTTCTCATCTTCCCAGGTTAAAAAAAAATCTCAGTGTTAATGTGTCTTTTATTTAGTGTCAGGAAGCACAGAGTGCCGCTAGGTAGGGGTGTCGCTGATTGGCTAGAGCGGTCAGCTGGCACTTTAAGCCAATCAGTAGCTCCCCATTAACAAAAAGTAAAACATTTTTATGAACCGGGAACTAGCGATTGACTTAGAGCATCAGCTGACTCTAGCCAATCAGTGGCAGCCATGCCTGACGTCAATCTGCACTTCCTGACACTCCGTTTCAGAAGCTGAATACCACTGAACTTTTCTGCGGTATAACCATTTGGGAATTTCATAGGCTTTTAATAAATTAATCTTGCCCATCCATGAAACAAAAAGATGTTTCCACTCTGCTATATTTTTTTTCATATTCTTGATTAGAGCAAGAAAATTAGCTTGCCAAAGATTTTCAACGTTATTTGTTAACATTATCCCCAAGTATGTAATCCCTGATTTGTTCACCTGGAGTCCATATTGTATTTGAATTTTATGTATGATTTCTTCTATTGCTATTGACATAATTTCAGATGTTTTTATATTTACTTTATAATTAGACAGAGAGCTATATACGTCTATATCTTTAAATAAGTAGGATATTTCTGGAGAACCAAGCGTAACTAGCATGGATATCAGAAGATGAAACCCAAGAACGGTCAGCAGGCCTATACCCCCTCCAATCAACCGAATACTGTAAGGAACCATGAGAAAACCTGGAATCAATGATGGAGGAGACTTCGTACTCCTCCTGTCCAGAAACAACCAAAGGAGGAGGGGGAACAACCGGAATTGTGTACCGATTGCAAACAAGCGGTTTGAGCAAGGACACATGAAATATTAGGTTTACATAAGGACACTGGAAGGGCCAGAGAATAAGAAACAGTGTTGATTCACCTAACCACACGAAAAGGACAAAGGAAGCTCGTTGCAAACTTCATGCTTGGAACCTTCAACCTGTTGTTGCGTGAGGACAACCAAACCCGATCACCCACCTGGTAAACTGGATTGGCACTCTGCCGTTTATCCGTATGAAACTTAAAGCGAGCAGTTGCAGTTTCAAGAGCGGAGTGAACCATAGTCCAGGTATCACAAATAGAGGTAAGATGATCATCCACAGTAGGGAGAGCCATATCAGAAAACACAGCAGGGTGAACAGCAAGATGACGACCTGTATTGACAAAAAACGGATTATGCCCAGATGAGTTATGGGTAGCATTATTCCTTACAAATTCACCCCAGGCAATAATTCAGCCCAGTTAGACTGTGTACTATTCACAACGCAACGTAAATACAGCTCAAGTGATTGGTTAGCTCTTTCAGCCATACCATTAGTTTGGGGATGGTAAGCAGAGGAAAATGACAATTCAATGCCCAACTGTTTATTGAATGCTCTCCAGAACCGTGACACAAATTGGGAACTCCTGTCAGACACAATATTTTGAGGAATACCATATAGCCTTACAATGTCGCGTATAAATATGTGCACCAGGTCCCGAGACGATGGCAATTTTTTAAGTGGAATAAAGTTTGTCATTTTGGAAAAACGGTCAACTACCATGAGGATGGTTGTATACCCATTGGATCTTGTCAGTTCAACAATGAAATCCATCGATAAATGAGACCATGGGATACTGGGTATAGGAAGTGGCTGTAACAATCCACATGGAAGTTAATGAGGAACCTTTGAAACTGCACAGACAGAGCAGGCTTCTACATAATCTTTAATATCCCTCCTGAGTGACTCCCACCAAAATGACCTGGAAATGGCGGATACAGTTTTATTAATACCTGGATGCCCAGCGGTCACATTGTCATGGAATACCTTCAGCACTTCTTTCCTGTCAGGCAATGGAATAAACAATTCATCATGAGGTTTGCTGCAAGGTGCCTGGGGCTGAGCCACCATGATAGCACGGAGCAAAGGGGATGATAAAGAAAGGACAGTGGATGCAATAATACACTCACGAGAAATAATAGGGGATGTCTCTTGTTCTAAATCCGATTCAACATCAAAGTGCCTAGACAAGGCGTCAGCTTTAACGTTCTTAGAACCGGGTCTGTGGGTGATAATGAAGTTAAAGCGAGACAAAAATAATGACCATCTAGCTTGTCTAGAAGACAGTCGTTTGGCATCCCCAATATATGCACATATGCCAGGTTCTTGGGATCTGTAATAATCAGAATGGGATCCTTGGAACCCTCCAAAAGATGTCGCCATTGCTTAAGCGCTAGTATGATGGCTAACAGTTCTCTATTACCAATGTCATATGTACGCGCGGCAGGAGACAACTTTCTGGAGAAGTACTCACAAGGATGCAAAGGGGCATCCTGACTCTCTCTCTGAGAAAGAACAGCTCCAACCCCTGTTTTGGAGGCATCAACATTTGTGTAAGAAGCTCAAAAGTCTCTTTAGCTTCTTTAGGCCATATAGTGCAATTAGCCTCCTTGCGTGTCATATTGGTGATGGGGGCTATTACCGAAGAGAAACCTTTGATGAATCTCCTATAATAGTTAGAGAAACCAATAAACCTTTGGATGGTTTTTAACCAATTGGGTAATGGCCAGTGTAGAACGGCCTCTTGTTTGCGAGGATCCATTGCGAAACTAGAGGCAGAAATATTATACCCTAAAAACTGAACCTCATGCTGATCAAATATGCATTTCTCAAGTTTACAATAAAGTCTATAATCAAGCAAAGTTTGTAATACTTGTTTAACATGTTCATGATGAGTCGGGAGGTCTGGGTAATAAATAAGGATATCATCCAGGTAAACTAGAACAAATGAATAGATATAGTCCCTGAGTACATCGTTAATAAAATCCTGAAACACAGCATGACAAGGTATTCATAGTGCCCACTCCTAGTGTTAAATGCCGACTTCCATTCGTGATCCTCCCTAATCCTCACCAAATTGTATGCATTCCTAAGGTCAAGTTTGGTAAAGATCTTAGCACCTTGGAGTCTATCAAACAATTTGGATATAATGGGAATGGGATAGACATTCTTTATGGTAATCTTTTTTTAGCTAAAAAAAAGAATCCTGCTCCAGCAGGCGAGGATGCTTTACATATATGGTCTTTTCTTAACGATTCTTTGATGTACTCATCCATGATCTTACTTTCTTGTGGGGATAGGACATATACTGCCCCCTTAGGAGGCATTGCCCCAGGCAACAGATCAATGGAGCAATCGTATGACCTGTGTGGAGGAAGAACATCAGTCTGGCTTTTACTAAACGCCTCCCTAACCTCCAAATACTGTACAGGAATTTCGGGGGTCAGAGATGTAGAAGCTGGTAAAGCAACAATGCCCACTTTTTTAGTAATGTGAAAAATGCAGTTTTCCTGACAGCCTTTACCCCATTCCAGTATTTTCCACTTAGTCCAGTCAATATGAGGGTTATGCTTGATGAGCAAAGGGAAACCTAATATGAAGGGCAAGAAGGGGAAGCGATTATCTGGAAGGTAATGTCTTCCTTATGCAAAGCATCTATTGTAATGCAAATAGGCAAGGTCTTATGGGTAATCAATGGTTGAGATAGTGGTCTCCCATCAATAGCCTCAACCTCTAGAGGTGATGATCTCTGCTTGACTGGTATAGTGTGTTTCTTAAAATATAAATCAATAGAGTTACCATCCGCACCTGAGTCAACAAGGGCTTTGCATGAAAAGTTATTTTCATTGCAAGAGGTGGAACTGTCAAGGAGAAATCTCCTTCGGGAATTGATTGAGGACGTATGCATTACACCTAAGACCTGTCCCCTTAAGGTTCTTAGGTGCAGAAGTTTTCCGGATGTATAGGACAAGCATCTCTCATGTGCCCTTTTTTGCCACAATATAAGCAAATACCCTCTTTTCTCCTATACTGTTTCTCTGCCTGAGACAGTCCAGTAACCCCTAACTGCATAGGTTCGGGTTCAGACAGCGTCGCAAGGCCAGAAACAACAGGTTTGGAGAATTGAGGTTTGCTAGTGACATAGTCAAACGTCTTGTTCTGTTTCTAGTAATTTTCCTGGTCCTGAGTCTATTATCGATCTGCATCACATAAGTAATACAATCATTTAACCCCTTAGGTAGGTCTTTGGCAGCAATTTCGTCAAGAATATTTTTGGATAACCATTTTTTAAAAGCAGCGATTAATCCATTATTAGTCCAGTCTACCTCAGATGCCAAAGTACGAAATTCTATGGCATAATCTGAGATAGACCGGTTCCCTTGTTTGATATGCATTAAGGCAGTGGAGGCATCTTCCTCCCTGTCTAATGGTTCAAACATCAGTTTGATTTCTGCAAGGAATTCCTGGTAACAATGAGTGATACTCCTATTACTTTCCCATAATGGATTAGCCCAAGTTAAGGCCTTACCTTTAAGTTGGTTCATCAGATACCCAATCTTAGCTCTATCTAAAGGAAATGAACCAGGTGAGGCCTCAAAGTGATACTCAATCTGATAAAAAAAATCCCCTACATTCCAGGTTGTAAATGAGCCGTCCTAATAAGGAGTGTTCTAAATGCCAGGGCAAATTGATCCATATGGTGATCATTATCCTCTAGCTTTATCTCACAAGCTGCTATGTGCTGACACAATTCTGCAGGATCTATGGCCATGTTGTAATGTCAGGATTACAAGTTGATCCAGCACACAGAACTGTGTCACACCTAGGACTAAGGATAATATATAACCGGACCTTAGAATGACCAGGAGCACCCAATTGCCTGTCCGTGCAGCAGTGATCACTCTGACAGGCTGTCAGAGCGAGCACATGTACTGCAGGGACTTCTGATCCGCCTCCCTGCTCTTCCATGGTCAGCGTGAAGTGCAGGGAGACAGACCACTACTGATCTTTTCCGTGTTAAAAAAAAAGTAGTTAGTTTAAAATCAAACCCCACCCCCCCTTACCAATTTTAAATAAAAAATTAACCCCTTCCTTGCCAATTGATCACTGACAACAGTGATCAATTGGCAGGGACTACATTTTACTGTGATCTGATATTTTTTTTTAAACCCCCTAGGGTCAACTTTTATTTTTTGTAACCCTCAGTGGTTAAATTTATTTTATTAATGAATTTAAATATATTAAAGTTATATATTTAGCGATTTTTTTTTTTAACCCCTTAGGGCTAACTTTTAATTTTATCCCTCAGGGGCTCAATTTATTTAAATAATTCATTTAAATATTTTAAAATTATTCATTTTGCTAGCTGGGGTGGGTGAGAAAATTGGGGAACTTACTGTTACTGCTGCTTACTGCTAGTTAGGGGTTAACGGTAAAAAGAAAAGTTTATAAAAATGTTAAATGTGTAAAAAAAAGTTTTAATAAAGCTTAAAAAAATTTAATAAGCAAAAAAAGTTTAAAAACGAGTTTTAAAAAGTATAAAAAGTTTACAAAAGTAAAAAAATACATTTAAAAATGCTCATTACCACTACACCTGGAACAAACTAGAGAAATAATAATAATAATAATATGCCTTTTGAATTACCCCAGGGTGTATTCTATTTTTTTTTTATTTTTTTTTTTGCAGTGCGAATGAAAATTACAAACAGGCTTGAGGTGCCCCAAAAGCAGACTTTTGTTCTCGTTTAACATGCGGGGCATTGAATTAACTAGCACAATTTTATGTGTTCAGGCTTGGTTCAGTGAAGCATCAGCAGTTAAAGTAGAATTAGTATGCAAACAAGCAGAATCATATATGATATTAACTTTCAACATTGCTAGTGAATTTCTAGTTTACACAGGCTTATGTGGTTGTGTCGTGATAGCAGGAATATTGTTACTGAGGACATCAGGATTTAGCTCTGTCATGTCAGGTAAGTGATGAGTGAGGTTTGGGGTTAGAGCTGTAGCCTATGTCAGAATGTTATAACCACTGGGTGTGTAGAAAGAGTGTTGGCAGAGGTTGGTGTGGGTTGTCAGGATAGTCACAGCAACATAATGTGTAGGAGAGTAATATGATAGCATTATAAGAACCAAGGAGACAGAATGAAAGTCACATTGATTTTTGTGCGCTATTGGTTCTGCAGTGTTACGGTGGAAGTTCGTGGGTCCCTCAGCCAATTCCCGTTATGGGGTAGTTCCGTGTGTGGGCTTTCTCCCGAGCTCCGGCTCCTGGTTCGTTAAGCCTATGTTTCTCCCAGCTCCCCTGCAGGGCTTCAAGTTGCACCTCTTCAAGGGCGTCCTGTGGTCGGGATTTAGCTTTGACGCTTGACTGTGGGGTGGACCTCCATGTTATGCCACTGTTTGTCGCAGAGGCTGTAGAGTGTGGAGGTACACCATGCCGGTCCCATGTTCTGGTGTCATATGAGGTACATGTTTGTTGGGCTAGCCGGACGCTCCAGCTCCTGTGATTGTGGGAGTGAGTGTCGGCACCCGTGCCATGCGGCTCTCCTGCCTGCCTCATTGGTCACTGGTGTCTGCATTGCTGGGTGGCAGTTTTGGGGATTCAAGGTAGGGGCCCATAGTAGCGTCGCCGGGTTAACGGGCGGATCCAGGGGGCCACCGTTTTCACCGCTTGTCTGTGGGTCAGGCCCTGGTTGCAGAGTATCGTCCAGAAACTCTTACAGTGCTGTAAAAGCCTCCATGGGCCATGTCTCTGGCTTGGTGCTTGTGTCCATTGCTGTGGTTTGCTGCTGGGCCGCCATCTTGGGCGCGGCTCCTCCGCGTGCGGTGAATCTGTTGCCAGAGAGACTCCGGGTTGCTGGCCAGCGGGGACCGGGATGACCCCTACCAGTCCAATGGGGGGGTGGGGGGAGTAGGAGCACAATGGGTCTGCTGGACGTACCAGTCGGCAGGGAAGTCGGCCGCCCTTCCCCCTCCTAGCCGTCTGCAGGCCTCAACGTGCAGCCACGGTTTTCGGCTTTGGGAAAGGTATCTGCCGTTTCGTCGCTGTATTGATTTAGCATGGTGTGGCGTCAGTCGCAATGAGATTTCCGGGGTTTTTGCCAAAAAGCCAGTCCATCAAGCGGAGAGCTCATACAGCACACGTCCGCTCAGCTCCGAGTTCAAGCTTCGCCCCGTATTCTTTAATAAATAGTATGTGTTTGTGGGGAAGTTTGAATAACCAATCAGCAAAACTACTCCAAAATGGAACACAGCATAAAACTTCAAAGTTAGAAAAAAACTGAATGGCTGCGTCTCAAATGTGCCCCTTCAACATTCACATATACCTGGCAAAGGTACATATGGGGGTATTGCTGTACACAGACGACATAGCTGAGAAACATATGAAGTATTATACAGTTGTAGCACACATAAGGTTTGCAAAATATACTGCGCAAACTCACTTTGTGTGTCAAAAAGGCAGAAAAAATGCTTATTACCAATACACTTGGTACAAGCTAGCGGAAAAATGATCCCACACTAAGGTTCAAAATATACCTTTTGAAATACCTTGGGATGTGTTCATTAAGAAATGGTATGCCTTTATGGTGTAGTTGTAATATGTAGCCTGCTCAAGTGCTCCAAAATGGGACACGAATGCCTCAAAACCCTCCATGAAAATTCACACTTAAAAACCTGAACTTGTCACGTCGTTTACAGCACTGTAACTTCACAGAATAGTGTCTAGGTTGGGCATACATTGGGAACATTGTTTTATTAAGAAGATGTAACTTAGCGTAATTTTTTTTTTTTTTATGACAGTGGTACATATCAAGTGTAAGAAATACAAAAATGGAACATATATGTAAAAATGCCATTTTTTTCCCCCCTCACCACTAACAGTGACATAAATTGGGGAAGAAATTGTGACAAGTTAAGGCACAATATACACCATATAAGATACCCTGGGGTGTCTACTTTATCAAATGAAAGCCCTTTGTGGGGTTATTTTAACAGTCACACTGCTATAATACCCTAAAATGAGACATATTTCAGTCAAATCCATCTACGAAAATTCTAACTATAGAAACTGAAATAGCCTTGTCTCTTATATGGCATTGTAGCTTTACAGAATAGTGCCAAAGGCATACAAAATAAAGAAAAAACACAATTTTACTCCAATATTTAGCAGAGATTGGCAAAGAAATGGCTAAGTAAAAAGTTTTCAAACTAACACTAGGTAAATAGCCTGTGATGTCTACTTTATATAAATATATACTTTTTTGTGGCAATTTTGTTTTCTGTGATGGCTACTAAACCTACAAGACAAACATACCAAATTCTTAATTTTTTGCAAATTGAAATTTTATTTTAGTCCTTGTATTTTTTGACCTGTAACTTTCAAAATAAGCTGAAATACTATACATATGATAAATCAAGACACATAAATTAATTTATTTTGAATTATGGATTATTCTTGCCTTGGTGAGGGAATAATCTACATTTTATTAAAGACAGGAGGCGAATATTTGCTTTACCTTCTTTACTGAAATCTCCAGCAGCAAAGAAACAGTTAACAGAACTTTTCAAAACAATCAATCAGAACAAACAAAAGCAGTATAAAACCACTTAGGCAGACCCTCCCGCTTCCCCCTTTTTTGATGAGGTCGAGCAGGATAGCTTGAAGACCAAACGAAACCAACTGTATCCAGCACAGCTCAGATGAGAAACCGCCTTATGCAGAACAACTGCCAGAGCAGAGTGTCACACCATACACAATCAGCACATTAGTGGAATACAATATGATAAATAAATGCACACGGACAACAAAGTCGTAGTAACGAAAATGTGTTTATTAATCAAACATGAGACCATAAATTAGAAAGAATACGACAAAAAACCCGGGGGCGGGGAGGAGGGAAATATTCGCCTCTTGTCTTTAATAAAATTTAGATTATTCCCTCACCGAGGCTAGAATAATCCCTAATTTTATGGCAAGACAGGAGGCTTCATATTTGCAATTTTAACACTCAGACATAAAGACAGAAGAAACATGAGATCACGGAAATAAAAGTTACAGAAAGTCGATTCTCTAGACCAATCAGCGGCGTCGAGAATATCCATAAGGGACCCACCGGCCTCTAGAGTTGCTGACGCTGCAGCGCCCCGAACCGAATGCGCCCAAAAGATCTCTCCACGCCAGCCGATGAAAGAAGCCATCGAATCCAACAAGCGATCGTAGGTGCAGAGACAGCCCCGAATGGTTGAACATAGGAAATCAATAGCTGCCCATGAGCAGAAGGCAGACATAACGAAGTCACAGAGATATACGTCCGTAAACAATGTGCCACACAGAGACATGGTCTATATGGAAAGTAGGGATGAGACACAGAAGATGAATTAGATAGAAACAGACACACCGTCTGGTGAAAACGAAAAAGATTCCAACTCAAAGGCATGGACAACTGAAACGCGACGAAAGGATATAAGACATAGCAGTAGAGCCAGTTTAGCGGAAAGTCCCCGTTATCAGGCCATTCCTCAAGGAAACGTAAAACAAGCGAGACATCCTAAAATGAGGAATAGCGAGAAGCAGGGGGTCTCAAAAGGCGCACACCTCAGAGCAGTCTGCAGACCGAGGATTCCCTACCAACACCGGAACCCTGAAAAGCTACATGAGCCGCCGAGAAAGGTGATCGGAAAACATTGATAGTCCTATATGACTTACCCTGAGAAAACAGTTCAGCCAAGAAGTTCAGGATGGCAATGATAGGGGCCGTAAAGGGATCCAGACGTCTTTCTAGACACCAGCCATGCCAGGATCGCCAGGCGTGTAGATATAATCTTCTGGTGCCAGGCGCGCAAGAGTCCCAGAGTAACTCTCTAGCCGTAGTCGATAGTCCCGACACATCCCATGAACCACGGAAACGGTCCAGGCCACCATGGACAGACGATCCTCCAATATCAATGGATGTGGATTCCCTGCTGGATCTCGCTGGAGAAATTTGGAAGCAGGTAACAGTAGTGGGTCTTTGAACAATAACTCCAACAGTAGGGGGAACCACGGTTGACTCCTCCACAGAGGCGTGATCAGGACGATCGACACCCTCAGAAGCTTGATTCAATGTAACGTCCGGAGGATCATAGAGAAGGGGGGAAACTCATATGCCACCAATGGGGGCCATATTTGAAGGAATACGTCCACTGCTACAATGAGGGGATCCGGGAGGCAGCTTGTTGATTCGCCCTGGATGAGAATAGATCCAGATGGAGGGGACGCCGCAGGAGGTCCAGCATTTGAAGTACTGGAGGGTGACGATGCCAGTCGCTGGCATCTCTCCAGTGTCGGGAGAACCTGTCCACCATGAACTTGGTCGTAGGAGGCGGACGAACGAAGGTAGCAAACCTTCAGACGTTGGAGAGCCCGGTAGTGCAGGAGTCCCGGGAAAATGGTTTGAATGGAGGAAGAAAGTAGACCTATTGTCTTGAAACGTCGGTAGACGACATACGCGTTGAGGGCACACAGATTGATTACAGGGCGGAAATCCCCTGACTTCTTCCTCACCAGGAAGATATCGCTCAGGAAGCGAAGCAGGCCTGTCGCCCTCTCCACCGCTCCCTTGTCCCATAGGTCGAGTATTTCCGAACGGACCAGATCGGACGCCTCTTTGTTCAAGCGAATAGGCCTTGGAGTAGAGGCCTGTTTCGGAGTTGCCACAAAATCGATCCTGAATCCAGATACGGTCTGCAGGATCCACGGATCTCCTGTCATGGCCTTCCACTGAGGAAAAAAGTGAGACAGTCTGCCTGCAATGGGTAAGTGTACTTAAGTGTATTGTTATCATCCAATTTGCAAATCAAGAAGAGATATCGACCCTGTTTATCTCCCTTTTTAAAAATGTACTCATACTTTATATTGTTAGATATCCTTATCGTCACCCACCTCTTTTTTCCCTTTTGTAAAGAGGAGTATTCAACGTGTGGATATCTCTTGCTGATTAAATGTTTAGCATCCTGGACAATCAAATGAGTCTCTTGTAGACAACATACATCTATTCTGGTTTTTTTCCCAACATATCGTGTAACATGACACTTTTTTGGGGTACTTTTAAGCCTTTCACATTAAGAGTAATCACCCTTAAATTACTCATCCTTTATCTTTCAGCGCATATCTAACGCTTACCCGTTTAAATCCTTTGCCACATGGAACTGCATATGCATAGTAAAAATCCCCAAAAAACATAGACAAACAGACAAAAAAACTTACACAACACAACTTAAAATATTTGAGTCCCCCCAAATTCTGATTGAGAGTCGAATATTTACTGACTCTCCATTCAGAAAAGGGATGGATATGAGAATACCCAAAGTTTACATTAAGAGTAATCACCCTTAAATTACTCATCCTTTATCTTTCAGTGCATATCTAACGCTTACCCGTTTAAATCCTTTGCCACGTGGAACTGCATATGCATAGTAAAAAATCCCCAAAAAACATAGACTTCAAACAGACAAAAAAACGTACACAATGCAACTTAAAATATTTGAATCCCCCCAAATTACTGACTCTCTATTCAGAAAAGGGATGGATATGAGGATACCCAAAGTTCCCCACATACAACAGAAAAAAAAAAAGTCACACACTCGGATGAGATGCCTTTGCATATCCTTTCCACCATACCCAGATAGGCCAATTTCTATTATCACTTCTAACCTATGTATTCATAAATGCTGCTCCTCCAAAAATGAAAAAAATAAATCCGTCCTTTATAATCCCAAACTCCGTTCCCTATCTGTGCTTCCACTTCCCCTAAATTATTAAAGCTTCCCTAACAAAGCTTCTGGTATTTGAAGTAGTATTCCAAACATATCTTGCTTTCTTCAATTTTTATTACTAATTATATTTATTTGTATATATTAATTCGGGGCCAGTACAAACCTTTATCTGGAAATCTATTCATAAACAGGGCTATACATAAGACACAAGGTCACACATTTAGGCTGGAAGAAAGGAGATTTCATCTAAGGCAAAGAAAAGGTGTTTTTTTTACAGTAAGAGCAATAAGGATTTGGAATTCTCTGCCTGAAAAGGTGGTTTTATCAGAGTCCATACAGATGTTTAAACTGCAATTGGATAAATACTTGCAAAAACATAACATAAAGGGAAATCATTTCTAATTAGTGGGGTAATAGCTGTTTGATACAAGGAGACATCTGACTGCTATTTTGGGGTCAAGAAGGAATTTTTTCCTAGTTTGTTGCAAAATTGGAAAAAAAATTCCAAAACAAATTGGAAGCGCTTCAGACTAGGGTTTTTGCCTTCTTTTGGATCAACAGCAAAAACATATGTGAGGAAGGCTGAACTTGATGGACGCAAGTCTCCTTTCAGCTATGTAACTATGTAACTATATAATTGTTCTCAGAGTGCACCTGTGTTACTTAACAATATTTATATATGTGTGCTAACTATATCTTTATTTACAGTATTTATTAAATATAATTGTTAACTGTTAAGTGATGAATATTAAATATAATATCTGACTCTCTCTTTCCCCAACAATTAACTTTGCGTCCCTTTGTTTCTCCCTTCTCCGTCTTTTCATCCCTTCCAAACTTTTCCTACAAGTGACATTTTTTATATTCTTCTGTGGTCACGTTAAATCATGCATATATAATTACGTGTCTACTGCCACAAAAATAAAATTCCTAACCCAAAATATTATTCTGTTTACCTATTTTATATATCTATGGCCCCTAGGACGTTGTTCTAAATCCAGGATTTGCGTTTGTGCCTTAAAAGAATATTATTATAAAAGCTACCCATATCTTTTGTAACTTTGTCTCTGAGGAAGGATAACGTAGCAACTATAGAAAGCGGAAGGAGAGAAGAGCAAAAAAAATAAAATACAATTATTTTAATTATATCTATCCCTCTCCCTTACCCCTCAGCCCTGTTACTCCTTTGAGCTTCCCAGAAAGTTTCTCAAGTATTCATACTACTAACCCATTCTTTAACTTTTTGCCACGCTATCAAATATTAAAGATTTGTTGTTGTTCCAGATTATCAGTTTCACAGGAAAGCCCCAAAGATATAATTTTTTTCCCTGAGCAAGGTAGTAATTTCTTAAACTCTCTTTTTTTTTTGTCTTCTTGTATTTCTAAATCTTGAAAGAAGGACAAAATTGTAAGTTGGAGTAAAGTTTCTGGCTGCTTGGAGGATCTTTTATCTAATATAGAAGAAGGAGAAACAAATTATTATATCTCCAGGTAGTTCTTCAGGAATACCCCTTGGTTTGAAGAGTCTGTGTGCTCTCTCTATTACTGATTCGCTGTTTGCTTCTTCAATCCCCATCTCTTTAAATAGGTCCAGGAGGAAGGAGGTTTCTACTTTCACTGTAGCCCCTCTTATCCTTAAATTCTTTCTACAGCTCCGATCTTCATTATCAGGTATTTCATCTTCTATTACAGTTATCTTCTTTTTTTTAACTTTGCAATTTGTGCGTTGGCTTGCTGAAGTTCAAAATGCAATCCTTCAATCTTTTCTTCCTGTATATGCATTTTTGTACCCAGTTTTATTATTTCTTCTTTAAAATATGTGTATTGAGTTTTCAATTCTTTTTTTATTTGCTCAATATGATTAGCCAAGCATTTTTGTAATTGGGCTTGGGTAAT
Organism: Pelobates cultripes; assembly: GCA_933207985.1. Lineage (NCBI taxonomy): Eukaryota > Metazoa > Chordata > Amphibia > Anura > Pelobatidae > Pelobates > Pelobates cultripes. The sequence goes on from OW240913.1 coordinate 174,538,854, forward strand.
ATATTGCATTTCTAGTGTTGAGGTACTTAGAGAGGTTCTTCTTGTTATCTCCAAGGTTAATCCTACATGAGATCAATCTTCATGAGATTCTTCATTGTTGGTTTTTTTTCTTTGAGATTTGTGGGGGAAACATAGAAGTTAATTTCTGTTTTTGATCTACTCCTTTTTTGTATTTATTTTCGATTGTCTTGTTTCTTTTTTCAAAGCCATATTTTCTGCGTATTTCTCTGTAACTCAGATCACTGTTACTGGTTATCTGAGTATAATTCTCATTCAATGTACGAGGTCTCTCCTCTCTTTCTTTACTTTATATTTCACAGCCTTTGCTACTTCTCAATGTCCCTCTTCTCTAAGAAAAATATCCCTTTCACCTTGAATCTTGTTTGTGTCTGCTGTTACTTTATCTTTCCTCTCCCTTTCTCTCCACTGCTTTCCTCTCCCTTTCTCCCCACTGCTTTCCACCCTTCTACCCCGGTCCTCTTTACAGCACAACCAAACTGAAATTGACACAGAATCCAGTATCTTGGAGTAGCAGACTGTTTATTAGTTCATTTGATGCAGAATCTTACGGAGCTTGAGGGATCAGTCTGCACCCGCAGGCTTCTCAGACGCTCCGCCCACTCAGCATCCAACTTCATGACACTTCCCCCTGTTTCTGTGTTGCTACATTTTGAATTGCATTTCATTAAAAATTTGAATGGCAAAAAGTAGATAATCATAACCAATCTGCGACTAGAGCCGAGTTAGAGATTGTTTTCAGATCATTTATATTAGCTTCAGTTTTTCAATTATGATTCTGTTACAATTCAGTAATTAGTGGATATACACTGACAGCTATCTATAGTGTGATTTGAGCATGATATAGATTATCAGCAAGCAGACTACGATATATGTTTTTTATGAGTGAATTAAATAATTAGTCAGTAGTAAAACTCAATAACCTATAATGACTATCACAGAGCATGACGTTGTCTGACTGAACTACGAGTAAATCACAATTTTACTTTCATCTTACCCATGCATGATATTTTACATTATTTTACTTTATTTTAAACTGACATCTGCACATTGCACTGAAACCTCCTCCATGTATTGAGTTTTGCATATCCTCTCCCCAAACTGGTTGGATGCATTATTAATATCATGAAAATTTTATTCTGGGTGAGATCTTCCAATAACATCACATGAGAAGGATTATCATTATATATGTTAAAATAGAGACAGTGTGCATAGTTATACCAAATAGAACACTAAAATAAAATTTTATAGAGATATCAATAAAAATGAAAAGGAAGGGGGGCGGGGCCGGACCGCCGAGCTGAATGGTCGCAAGCGAGACCAGCTCCTGCAGCCTAAGACCAAACAGGCTATAAAACTATGATTTCTGATACAAAACCAGCCGGCAACGGTGGCCCTCAGCGGGCAGAGAGCCCTGGATCCAGGGTGAGGCTGGCCCAACGGGCTTCAGTCCCCTGGAGGAGGATTCCTCACTGACATTATCGAGGCCTACTCCGACGGTGAGCAGGGCGGATGGCCACTGCCCCGCCGCCTGTTTTTCAGCGTTCAGAGTCAGACCCACGGGGAACTGGCCCCGTACCCCCCCCCTCTGGACCGGGGGGTTATCCCGGTCCCCACCCTCAGGACCCGACCACCGCAAGGGCCGCCAAGACCCACAAGCCAGGCACTGGAACCAAGATGGCGGAGGCCATGTGCGATGGCGTCAAGACCAGAGCCTCCACAGGCTATTTAACCACATCGGCAGCACAAAAGGCAGACTGTATGCACCCACGGCACAGATCCTTACTGCAGTCATCCATCTGCAAGCACCCTCGAACCCCAACAAGCCACCCACCTCTACTATGACTGAACTCTCAGTGGCCTCCCGCGGGGTCCTGGCACTTCCTCCCTCCCCCGGGCAGGGAAACAAGACGTCCTACAGATACATCAGCCGCCCGCAACCACTACCGCACCGTGGGGCTTTCCAGCACGTGGAGAAGCAGACGAGCAACCACCCAAACCCCTGTTGTCGGGGAGATCCTCACACACAGCAGAGAAATAGCCCAGCAACTGGCACCCTGGCACAACGAATCTGTAGCTGAAGGGGATATCTTTCACCCATCTATAGAGGGACTACCTACTACCGAGACTGTCTTACCTGCAACCATTTTACCCTCAGGAGCTCTGTGCCATTATCGTATGAGATCTGCCACCTGGTGATACACTCCATCCACAAGCTTGCCTATAGATCACCCTGTAAACTTGAGTACACATCTTGTCAATCTAACCAGCCTATCTTTAGATAACTGTGATTTACTGGACCCACAAAAGCATGTCTAATCTTTGTTTAACTACTATAACAAATGCAGGATCTGAATAAGCTTATTTAGCTCATTTCATTAATGCGATTTAACTAACGATTGATGCAATATTTGACGTGTGAACTAAAGGCTTCCTTACTGTAGGATATGATTAGTTAGACAGGCTGTTACTGGTCGAAATATATATCCCTCATTTATGCATAGTTAAGTGTAACTAGACCAAGGGTCCGAAGCTAAAGCGATGACGCTCACTATAACTATTAATCTTAAGCTATTGTTACCAAGCGACAAAATAATTAATTGTAACTAACCAGCATGTAACTAGCCTGTTGTATTAATCTAAAAACATGTGCGTACCATCTAAATGCTACCTAACAGTCAAAAACCTGTATGTTCAAATTGTCTAAGAATGCTGTTGTGGCATTACTGTCATGCGAATATTACCCATGCACAATAAAAAAATAAAGAATATAAAAAAAAAAAAATGAAAAGGAAGAAAAATGTTTTAAAAAAAATATATACTTTTATTTCAGTTGCTTACAATTTATTTATTTGTTTCCTCTCACAGGGATAGATACTGGGTATATATTTTAATATAGGAAGCTTGCCAGGTCCAGTACTGCTCCAAGTAACTGCAATTCATATGCTGTATTTGTATTTCTTTTTATTGTTATTCTTTTTCTTTATATTTATTTGTATTTTATATTGTTGCTTGGCTTCAAAAAATAGATACACCCATCATTTGTTTTTGTTTATGTTCCTGAACACCTTTTTAAAATATGGCTAATGGGCAGGGCCTGACAGCCAACCGAGCAAGACGCACATGGCTGGAGCTCCTCAGCCTAAGCCTGAACTGCTAAATCATACAGCATCTGGCAGAACGAACCCTCGTACTCTTACAAAACACTAAGCTGAAGTTCTGGTTTGCATCTCTTGGTCCAGGCTGTTGTGGACTGCGCCCGACTGTCTTGGGGCCTATGTGGGAGTGCTGGGTGGAGGAGGCGGCTGATCCTCTGTCAGAGCCTGTTCTGGGTCTCAATTGGGCCTACTTCCCCCCAGCCCCCTTTGGATTGGTGGAGGTTATCCTGTTCCCCAGTGCCATGCTAATTGGACTAATTGCCCGGTCCATTCCTACCCAGCACATACCTGCAGCTACAGCCTACTCACCAACATGGCCACTGCCACAATAATTGCCTCAAAACCTGCCTAGCCTCACCTGGACCTGCTAATGCTGAAATTTGACAGCATCTGTGCCCAATTCTGGGAGAAAATCAATGTCCGAGCAGCGATTACCTCGCATGGAGGTCCGTGCAACCGAGACCGGTTGGCGTCTCCAAAGCCTACCCCACATGCAACTACAGCACTGAGGCAGAGGAAAAGAAGGCTGAAGAAGACAGAGCCTCGAGGTAAACTTACCTTCCGGCCCCGCTGATGTGCATCCACGCGGCAATCCAGTAAAGGCTATCCATATGGGAATGAAACACGCCGCCAGGGAGAGTTGGCTCAGAAAAGCCCGCAGCGGGAGGAGTGGAAATCCGGAGACTCCATGTCTACGGTCAACAAGGACGTACACCCTGAAGAGGCAACATGGAATAGCAGCTGTCCCCCACCGCTGCCCATCATAACTCTGCACACAGGTGTCGCTGAAGCTCCATCTACAGGCATCAGATTAGTACATCACAGACCTATTTTCCCCTGTAGCCATGGACTCTAATATCACACTGTCATTTCATTAGTTCAGGGAAGGGCCAGCTGTAGTCTATACATACCTTCTAACACCAGGGGCACCAAGTGGTACTAACACTATTAAACCCACTATTACTGCCAAGCATGTATATACCTATTATCCTCTACTCAATGTCTATGCCTGAACCTAGCTAGCTACATTCTACAATTAACAGGGTAGTCCTGTTTTAATTTCTATGCCTACTCTAGATAATGAGTACCTGTCAATATGCATAGCTTTCATATACTCTTTACTCGTGTAACTCTCTCACCCTACTGTCAGTTGGAACAGCTTGTTTATTTCCAAGCTCAATGTTGTCGATACACTGACATATTTACCTACACTTGCTTATATTACAATGTTTATATATTGAGTCACAAAATATCAGAAAAATATGCAAATTCTATGCCATATTTATGTTACCCCATGCTTTTTACAAATGTGCTTGTGAATGCTGTTGTGGCAATATAAGCACTGTTGTACCTATCTGCACACAAAAAAAATAAAAAAATATGGGTTTAAAGTCTTTGACTGTAGTATTGCATTTGAAATAGGTATGTACACTGAACAGTCACAACAGTAAAGTCACATCCCTAATATTTTGTAGGTCCCCCGGCTAACCAGGTCTGATGCATGGACTCCACAAGTCCTCTGAATGTGTCATGTGGTATCTGGCACCAAGACATTAGCAGCAGTTCTTTAAGTCTATTAAGGTGCAAGTGAAGCCTACATTGGTCCAAATTTGTTGTTCCTGCACATCCCACTGATGCTCAATGGGATTAAGATCTGGAGAATTTGGAGGCAACACCTTGAACTATTTGTCATGTTCCTAAACCCATACTTGAACATTGTTTTTGCAGTGTGGCAGGCTGCTTTACAATGCTAAAAGAGGCCACTTCCACTACCATTGCCAGAAAGGAGTGCATGTGGTCTACAATAATCTCTTGACCTGGTACGTGTCAAAGTAACATCCACACAAATGCCAGGATCCAAGGTTTTCCAGCGGGACATTAACCCAGAGCATAACACTGCCTTTGTCGGCCCTGCCTTCTTCCTATAGTGCATTCTGCTTCCATCTCTACCCTAGGTAAACGATGCACACGCACTGGCTATTCACCTGATCTAAAAGAAAACCTGATTCATCAGACCAGGCAAACTTCTTTCATTGCTCCATTATCCAGTTTGAGACTGACGTCCACATTGAAGGCTCTATGTTGCCTTTCATCATGCATGATGAAGGCTACATAGTGCCGAAACGTTGCACTTATTTGTGAGGAGACTTATCCTCTAATAAATGCACCATCAAGGACCTTGGAGTGTCACATGTGTCTTTCACTATTTGCCGGTTCATTGGTTGTCCTTTTTTACACCACAATTGGTAGGTGCTAACCACTGTATATTGGGAAAGCCCCACAAGATTTGCCCTTTGGAGATGGTCTGACCTAGTCTGACCTGGTGGCAGGATGTCTACACATCTTGCCACCATGTCTCTCGATTATATGTCGGCTGTGTCACACACTTTTGATGTCTATTTACACATATGGTATTCAAAGTATTATCTTTTGGCCATTTTCCTTTATTTCTGATATAGTTGATGATTGATCCTGTATTTTGAACACACATCTTTGTATCGCTTTTACTTTGTACTATATGGACTTTTCTTCAGAATGCGAATGGTACGCATTCATAACAGTGGACCGCATATCTGGCGGCAAATCATGACGTCATACAGCCGACGGCAAAGATTTTTCACATGAGAAAGAGGCTTGAAACGCTCATCGCAGCAGAATAGAACACAGCTGCAAGAGCTATGTGATGATAGGCTGTCAACAAACCCGCGGGAATTTTCACCTATATTTAAATGCATTACGGACTATTGTTTAATTAGATGAGCACAAGGAGAGTTATTGATACTTTGTTTCCCCTGAGGAAGTTCAGTAATTGAACGAAACACGTAGGGCTGTAGTTCTTATACTGTTCAGAGTTTTTTTAATGTTATTTTTATACTGTCTGATTCGTGGCACTACCAGAAGGATCTCACTTATCTACAACATCGTTGAGGGAGTTCCTGCTTCCTATACTGAGCTACCTCCTGGTGATATGCCTACGAATTGATTTTATCTTGTAAGTGCAATATGTATTAAAAGGTTTATTTTGCCATAGAAACTCTGCACTATTATTTTTTCATTTCTCTCCTATATGCTGTGATATCGATACAAATATATTTTACACCATACTGATAAGCCTTCAATCAATTGGGGTTTGTGAGTGCATCTTTACAATTTTCAATAACATCTTGTGTATGGCAATATTGCCCTATGTTTTCTCTCTTTTGCATCATAGTAACCGGTTTTCTGGTATTGTGTATTATAAATAATGAGGAAAGAAAGTATATAACATTTAGGCCACAGAGTCCTGCTCCCTTAACATTTAGTCCCACTACTCTAGAGAAATCTAGTATAAATATTGCACTAATTTTAAGGCGCTTCACTTCTCATTTTATTTTATTTTAAAAAGCACAAAGTAATTAGGAGAAGGAACAGTAAATTCCACTTGTGGTAGTTTAATTTTTTATAAAAATCCAATGCATTTGAAAGATATACATGAGACAAGGGGTGGTGCCTGAGAACCAACATGGCCGGACGTGTCTCTCATTAGCTCCTGCTGACGTGTGTCACAATTCGGCTTCCACATCCTGAAACCTCGTTAACAGGAGCCCCGTACTGGCAGCAGACCGACAACTCGGTAAGCTATGCTGAAATATAACCGAATCACACGTCTGACTCTGGGCCTACTGAAGGTTTTGGGCCGCCGGCTAGGAGAAGCAGCCAATCTTCTGGCCCAGGGACAGCACCTCATTACAGTTCGTTGCAGCCCCTCCCCCCGTCCCTCCCCACTGGGGCAACTAACTTCTCCACTAACCTTGAGCAGATTTTAGCTGACCCGACAGCCACGTGGTGTAGCCAAGATGGCCGCCACGCATACTACTCTACTTGAACAAATGAAGAAGCAAGGTCTGGAGGCTGGGAATGGAGGAAGCAATTTGAAGCATGATTTGAAGCGTTCTGCCAGGCGTTCTTGTGCCGCATCAGCAGCACCCCTCGTAACCCTGCTAAGTCAGCGGACTTACTACAGCAAGCCACCGTTATAGCCCGCCGTCCTTCCTCTGAGCCTAGGGCCCTTCAGGGACTCAGCCCGCATGCTGCTCCAATGAATATATCATGTAATACATCTTCTGGTCTTGGGCCCCACCTGGGGAGATGTCCGGGAAGCTGTTCATACACCCTCATGGGCAGCCGATTCATGGAGACCCCAGCGGGGTCAAGATTCAGCCTCCAGGAAATGGCGGATCTAGGGGCATGAGGCACCAGCCACCTACAATGCCTGGAGTGGTAATTGCAGGAAAACCCAGCTGGATGGCCTACCTCCTCTTATCCCAAATATAGGAGGGCATAAGAGGAGGCATAAGATGATTTATTATTTATTCTTGACAGCTGCTTGGCCAGCTATGCCATTCAGCTCAATACCTTTTAATATTAGGTACCTCCCTTTGATCTTCTGCTACCCAGTGGTATTACAATCTACCTGCCTTAGCTATATGACCAATATACTATTACACCACACTGCCTTGATCAATCATACTGTCAGTTGTACACTCTGATTTGTTTCATGATTTTGTTTGTTAACACACTGAAGTATTATGCTTACCCTTATTAATTTTGTCGATGAACTACTTAATCATAGCTATCCATGTTCTAGTTTGTTTATAGCCTGTTTTCTCTAATATATAAAAATGTGCTGTTTTCTCTGCCATGATAATGATTATTACTGAATTGCTTGCTCCGGCTGTCTTGGCATTGCAAGCCTGTTTCTAAATTTAAGCACAGCAAAAATAAAGAATAAAATTAAAAAAAAAATGATCCAAAAGATACACATAAGACAAGTTTGTGTTCTGTGTCTCCTTGAAAAATTGGCAAAATTAGAACATTAACATGATCTGGCTCCTTTACTTTTTTTCCACCAGCCATTATGTGTAACATAAATATCCAATGCTCAGTTAAGGGATATAGAATCTCCTGCAAAATGTGCAAAAGGTTTAGGAAACCTGGCCTTCACATTTAGGTGCAAGAATGCGGTAATAAAGTGGCTCCTTACATGCCTGGAGAACAAAAAATATGGAAGTGAGGAAGAATTGGTGACGACTACATCTCCTTTTCTCCTGCCAATTGCTATTACGAAGAGTAATTATTACCAAGGCATGGTCATTAGTAAAAAATTTAGGATCTCTGAACTGACACATTATTCTTTGTGTTGCCTTTGTGTGATGCAGGGACATACATAATATAACTCAATCAGAATTGGAGAAAGGTTTGTGGCACTTATTTGAACGCCAGTTGTCTGGTGCCTGTGCCATAGGAAAGAACCTTGTCCACCGAAACAATCTTTTCAATATTTATAATATAGAATTTCAGCAGACAGGAATGTGGTATAATGATGATTTTATTCTAGACGGCACACCTTGTTTGATTTGTGCTCTGGGCTCTATGTTCTAAATATCAGAATATATATGAACTTTACATGGAATAAAAAAATCATACAAAATAAAAGGTTTTCTGCTAAATTATTATTCCCACTGTGATATAAATTTACCTTCTACAAGTGTGTATACGCTGCTTAAAATTGACAATGATAAATTAGGATGACTACAGATAGAATTTAAGTATTTCACAATGAAACAAAATAACACCTCAGCATGCTAAAAGAAATCCAACCATTTTCTTCTATACGTCTAAATTAGATATATTTAATTTAAAGATTTTGCTATGTTAATACATTTGATCTCCTTGATAGTATTGACAACAAACAAGGAACTGCCACAGGGCAGCAGTATTCTTATTGGAAACTGGAAGTGTAATAACTCTCGAGTCGGTTGCATTACATATCCATTTGACTAGAACATTGTATAAATTAAATTATTGGGATATTAAAACTGGACTGTTCATTTAATTTAATTGTATTGATTTTTGTCATTCTTAATTTGTACCAGCACCAACAATGCCTTATTACTATGTTTTGGATGATGAAGACTGAGCCTGAATCGGATTCTAATTGTGTCATGAAGATTGCTATTTACATAATGTTGTCACTTCTTTGATTCCCACTCACATTACAATATTCCAACAAAATAGTTTTACTCATCTTGGTGTCATGCTCTCTGTTAGTCATGTGCATGGGGAAAATTTTCGGGACTTTGGCAATTCGGCACTTAGACACTTCGGAACTTCGACAACTTCGGCACTTCGGGACTTCTCTTGCAGCCGCTTAGTAGATAACTCCCTAATTCCCACGGTATTAGGGAGTTATCTGCCAAAAGGCTGAAAGACCTAAAAATTACTTAGTATTAGTAAATTTTGCCCCTACTCTCTATACCGCGAGTAGGGGCATGTCTATTAAACAGTGAGCAGCCAGGCGCTGCTCACTGTTAAAAAAAAAAAAAAAGTCCCCCCTCCCAGGCCCGGACCCGCAGCACGCGGGTGCCTGAGCAGCAGGTGGGGGCCCTAAAGTAAAATAATGGGGGGACCTATTGTTCTCCCCCCCGGCCCCCACCCCTGAGTGGTGGGTGAGGGCCCTAAATACTAATAAGGGGAGGGACCTAATGTCCTCCCCCTCGCCCCCACCCCTGAGCGGTGGGTGGGGGCGCTAAATTAGAATGGGGGGACCCACTGTCCTCCCCTCGGCACCCACCCCTAAGCGGCAGGTGGAGGCCCTTAAGTAAAATGATAGGGGGACCTATTGATCTCCCCCCCGGCCCCCACCCCTGAGCAATGGGTGGGGGCCCTTAATACTAATACTGGTTTTCCATAACACCTCAGCAGTGCCACCTAATGTCCTCCCCCATTGCCCCCACCCCTGAGCGGTGGGTGGGGGCCCTAAATTAAAATAAGGGGGGGACCTAATGTCCTCCCCTTGGCCCCCACCCCTGAGCAGTGGGTGGGGGCCCTATATACTAATAAGGGGGGACCTAATGTCCTCCCCCCTGGCCCCCACCCCTGAACGGTGGGTGGCGGCCCTAAATTAGAATAGGGGGGGACCTAATTGCCAAGCTGCTCCTGAACAAAAAACAACGTCAGAAGCATCTTACCTGGGCTAAAGAAAAACAGATCTGCTCTGTTGTTCAGTGGCCCAAAGTCCTCTTTTCTGATGAGAGCAACTTTTGCATCTCATTTGGAAACCAAGGACCCAGAGTCTGGAGGAAGAATGGAGAGGCACACACTGCTGTTTGAAGTCCAGTGTGAAGTTTCCACAGTCTGTGTTGATTTGGGGAGCCATGTCATCTGCTAGTGTTGGTCCACTGTGCTTCATTAACCTCTTCAGGACACATGATGGAAATATTCCGTGATGATTCCCTTTTATTTCTGAAATGGTGTCCTTAAGGGGTTAAGTCCAGGGTCAACGTAGCCGTCTACCAGGAGATTTTGAAGCACTTCCTGCTTCCTTCCGCAGACGAGCTTTATGGGGATGCTGACCATGGGATTACTGTGCTTGATTGGCCAGCAAACTCGCCTGACCTGAACCCCATAGAGAATCTATGGGGCATTGCCAAGAGAAAGATGAGAGACATGAGACCGAACAATGCAGAAGAGCTGAAGGCTGCTATTGAAGCATCCTGGTTTTCCATAACACCTCAGCAGTGCCACAGGCTGATAGCTTCCATGCCAAGTCGCATTGAGACAGTAATTGCTGCAAAAGGGGCCCAAACCAAGTACTGAGTCCATATGCATGCTTATACTTTTCAGAGGTCCGATATTGTTCTATGTACACTCCTTGTTTTATTGATTGCATGTAATATTCTAATTTACTGAGATTGTGGATTTGGGGTTTTCATGAGCTGCAAGCCATAATCATCGCACTTATGATAAATCACGGCTTGAACTATCTTGCTTTGCATGTAATGCGTCTATCTCATATATTAGTTTCCCCTTTTACATTGCATTACTGAAATAAATGAACTTTTGAACGATATTCAAATTTTTTGAGTATCACCTGTACATGGGAGTAATGCTGTACTAGAGAAATAGTATGGTACACAAGGCCTATGAATGTCACCATTGAACAACTTCAATATATACATGAAAAAAAATGAAACCTTCCTTTAAATTCAGCACAAGCTGGTGAAAAAAAAGACCAGATGACTAAATGATTTACTTTTGCAAATTATTCAGTGAAAACTGGAAATTTGAGAAACTTTGATTTGACCCTCATTTGATGAGGCCTGAATTATCTGGCAAAGGTCTTTGTGGGAGCATAGAAGTACACAGGGCAGATGCAGAATCCAAATCTGGGTTTTTTTCAGTAGTCTGTAGTCTTCTGCACAGTTGAAAAATGTGGTTCAGCCAGTCGTCCATGTGGTAAATTATTTGGAAAAAATATTCCATGGAAATAAAATAGTATGAAAATGGGCCAATCAGAGTACAGCAAAGTATATACCTAATATAAGTAGTTATTTAGGTATCTATCTATCTATCGTCTGTCTATCTGTCTGTCGGTCTGTCTGTCCGTCTGTCTATCTACTATGTGTCTGTCTGTCTATCTATCTACTGTCTGTATATCTGTCTGTCTATCTACTATCTATCTGTCTGTCGGTCTGTCTGTCCGTCCATCTATCTGTCTGTCTATCTACCTACCTACTATCTGTCTGTCCA
>OW240913.1:174550700-174570709 GCA_933207985.1 Pelobates cultripes
TTTTTTTTTTTTACTGCATCTCCTTTTCCCCATCTATTAGTCACTCCTCTGATCTGTGAGTAAATTCCACATTTATTGGCTGTCTCCTAATAATCAATCATATTTTATATCTGACTATTAGCATTATTAGCATTGCATTATCATTCCAGGGATCAATGATGATTGCTATAGCAGTGTTAAATACCTTTATTGCAGAAATATATGATTTAACTATTTATTGCAGACATTCTTGCAGACATTCTTTTTTCATTCTGTTGCTATTTAGAGTAAGTTGCACTGCTAGTAATTCATTCACTGTCCTTAGAAATACCTATTAGGATAGTACTTCACAATTGTTATTTATATATGTTGTCACATCTACAGTAAGTGAGAAAATAGCATTTTTGTTTTTATACTAAAATTTCAGTTTTGTGTCAAATGTTGCAAGATAAAAGACACTGTATACTAGATTTCATTCCTGAATATTTTATAAAGGATGAATAAGTGAAAAACAGGAGTAGTCCCAGAAGATTGGAAGTTAGCAAATGTTGTGCCCATTCACAAGAAAGGTAGTAGGGAGGAGTCGGGCAACTATAGGCCAGTAAGCTTTACTTCAGTAGTGGGGAAAAGTAATGGAAACCATGTTAAAGGATAGGATTGTTGAACATCTAAAAACACATGGATTTCAAGATCAGAGACAACATGGGTTTACTTCAGGGAGATCATGCCAAACTAATCTTATTGATTTTTTGGATTGGGTAACTAAAATAATAGATCAGGGTGGTGCAGTAGACATTGCTAACCTAAATTTCAGTAAGGGTTTTGACACTGTTGCACATAGAAGGCTTATTAATAAATTGCAATCTTTAAGTTTGGATTCCAATATTGTTGAATGGGTAAGGCAGTGACTGAGTGACAGGCAACAGAGGGTTGTAGTCAGTGGAATATATTCGAAGCTTGGGCTTGTCACAAGTGGGGTACCTCAGGGATCTGTACTTGGACCCATTCTCTTTAATATTTTTATTAGTGATATTACAGAAGGTCTTGATGGTAAGGTATGTCTTTTTGCTGTTGATACTAAGATATGTAACAGGGTTGATGTTCCAGGAGGGATAAGCCAAATGGCAAATGATTTAGGTAAACTAGAAAAATGGTCAGAGTTGTGGCAACTGACATTTAATGTGGATAAGTGCAATATAATGCATCTTGGACGTAAAAACCCAAGGGCAGAGTACGGAATATTTGATACAGTCCTAACCTCAACATATGAGGAAAGGGATTTAGGGGTGATTATTTCTGATGACTTAAAGGTAGGCAGACAATGTAATAGAGCAGCTGGAAATGCTAGCAGAATGCTTGGTTGTATAGGGAGAGGTATTAGCAGTAGAAAGAGGGAAGTGCTCATGCCATTGTACAGAACACTGGTGAGACCTCACTTGGAGTATTGTACACAGTACTGGAGACCGTATCTTCAGAAGGATATTGATACCTTAGAGAGGGTTCAGAGAAGGGCTACTAAACTGGTTCATGGATTGCGGGATAAAACTTACCAGGAAAGGTTAAAGGATCTTAACATGTTTAGCTTGGAGGAAAGACGAGACAGGGGGGATATGATAGAAACATTTAAATATATAAAGGGAATCAACACAATAAAGGAGGAAACTATATTTAAAAGAAGGAAAACTACCACAACAAGAGGACCTAGTCTTAAATTAGAGGGGCAAAGGTTTAAAAATAATATCAGGAAGTATTACTTTACTGAGAGGGTAGTGGATGCATGGAATAGCCTTCCAGCTGAAGTGGTAGAGGTTAACACAGTAAAGGAGTTTAAGCATGCGTGGGATAGGCATAAGGCTATACTAACTATAAGATAAGGCTAGGGACTAATGAAAGTATTTAGAAAATTGGGCAGGGCTGGGCCGTGGTGTTTATTCAAAGATCAAGGCCTACAACCAAAATGTTTTAACCATATAACATAAACATTAACCTTTCAAAACCTTTAACTGTATTAACCACTATATTGCCAGTCAGTCATAACTAACCTGACCGCCTTTTATTTAAAACTATTTACCACCATATCCTTCCTCAGAACTTGACCCTAAGGATGACTTTTGCCCCAATGCTTCATAACACCACAGCAATACCATTTAATCAAAGTAAAGGGGGGGAGGTATGCATCGTTCCTGCTTCAGTCCACTCTGACAGAATTAAACGTGTGCTGCTGCTTTTTATACTGTTCCAGTGTCCCGCTCTTTTTCTGCTTGCAGCTTTCAACCAATCCCATGCCAATTCTGCCCAGATACCTGTCTAACTGACCAACTGCCACAAGATGTAAATCTTCCACACATTTAAATCCTAGACAAAACAGATTAACTCCTTCATTGCCACCATACATACATGCCACATTGCTCAGTGCCTACGGCTTCTTTTTTATTATATAGGTATCACTTTCCTGTATGTTTATAAGTATCAGAGCTTTCCTTTTTTTCAATATACTTTACGTTTTTGTTTTGTTTTTTACCTGTCTGTTTAACCCTGCAATGTAAAACATTGCAATTTCTGAAAAACATTGCAGGGTTAAATCCACTACTGGAAGTTGCCGTCCAGACAGCCAATAAAGGTGCTTTCTGGTTCCTAACAATATTTTATTCCTTGAAACAACATTAGACATACTCTTCAAATTCCCCACAGGAAAGCACTGATTCAATGTCACAGGAGGAGGAGACCTAGCCATCACTGAGGAAGCCTTGGGGCTGGAAAGAAGTATATGAAAAAAGTGTTATTACCCTTAAATCACTGGATGGTGAGAGGGTACCTATAAAGTTAGAAACAGGGACCCCATAGTGGTAGGAAAATAAGTCTGTTACAGCTCAATTTATAGAGCAGGAGATACAAATGTCTAAAGTAAGTTAGCATATGATTGAAAATTAAAACAAATTTTCCATGTAGGCTGTGTAAATTAAAGCAAGGTTTGCATAAACATAAAACTCCTAAATGCCAATAAAAATGCCATTATGCTAAAGTTGTTTTGATGATTTTTAAGTGTGATTATAAAAGAATGTAATTTTATTGAATTCTTCTGATCCAAATTACTGCTTGAGAATGGTGCAATAATTTCTAAGCTGGACAGCTCCTACTTTAACAAGAAGCATTCTTAAAAACAGGAACAGCCTTTTCTACATATTAAGTAAGATGATAGTGACTTGTGCCATTACATTGCTTAAGCGGCACTGTCATGTCGAACTTACCTTTCCCCAATCGCTTCCTCTTCTCTTCCTATTACAGAATCTGTTCTTTTCTTCCTTTCTAATTTAGTTTTAGTTAGTTTTAATGTAGTTTTCTAATGTAAGACAAAGTAGGGACTACTTTGTCTTATGTATTTTTCCTACGCATAACCATCTTTGACCCAATGAGGAGTTTAAGTCTGCTCCATTTCCTGCGTTCAAAGTAATTTTCTTTTGTTCTCTCGTTGCTTCATTTGCCGTTCGAACTTCCTGTCATTTAGACAGGGCGCTAGCGAAACTACCGAATTTCGTCCTAGCAAAACGATACAGTTTGTCGATCTGTGTTAGGATGAAATTCATGCATTTTGTTTGGTTTGAAATTTCATTAAAAGGCTGAAAGATCAAAACTGGTCTTTGAGTCAACTTTAGTAATACTAAGTAATATTTACTTGAAATCTCCCTTCTGCTCCTGCTGGACAGCTCACAGTTGAAAAAAAAAAAGACCTACTGTCTCCCCCCGGCCCCCAGCCGTGAACTGTAGTCTTTAGATGTTGTTGTATTTTATATCAAACAATTTTAATCAGTTTGAGAAAAAAACAGGGATCCTGCCACATTAATCTTAGGTCCTAAGTCAAACTTGTATTTCTGGATTATACATCCAAATTTACCCAAACCCAGACTGCAATGATAAGTTGCAATTGCTGTACTAAACCACCTAACATTCAGATTTTTAATTTATTTATTTTTTGTTGTATTAATTACACCATTTTATTAGAGGCAATGAAGAAACAAAAACAGCAATATTTGTCTTGACTATAATAATTGATTGGATTGTACAGCTATGCATACTATAGGAATACCATATACTAATTTGAAAGCAAAAAAAAACAATCATAGTGGAAAATACTGACAAGCACACTGTATGAAAAGTGTAAAAAAACATCTTTTCATATCCAACAAAATATTAGTTTAAGTTGACATACACTTAAAAGCTTTACAGT
The DNA here is from genome assembly GCA_933207985.1 of Pelobates cultripes. Lineage (NCBI taxonomy): Eukaryota > Metazoa > Chordata > Amphibia > Anura > Pelobatidae > Pelobates > Pelobates cultripes. Next base: position 174,554,905 of record OW240913.1, read on the forward strand.
ACTAAAGGTTTCCATTTAAAGTCTGTAACGGAGCTGACTGGGTACCTCCACCAAGGGCCGCTGGAACAGGGGACAAACTGCAGCACTTCTGCCCACAGTCGCCGTGGCTTGACTGGGGCCCTGGAACTATTCCCTCCTGGAGCTGAATGGGAAATTCGCTCTATCCACCCCCGGGCACTAGACGACACTCAGTCCTGGGAGCTCAAGTCCTTACATGGACTTTACCTGCTGAATCCTCCACGCTGGAACAAGCTGGAACAGTGATTAGCCCTTTCCCCTCCCAGTAACCAGACAACACATAGTTCTGGGAATACAAGATGGAATACATTTATTGGTAACCACAACTAACCTTATATGCAGGTCCCCATGCAAGGGGCACTCCCCCTGGACCTGAGAGTAGACTACAGTAAAAACATATACATGATTACATTGTCTCTCAGGTCCAGGACACTTCCATACAAAACAAGATAATCCCTCCCCTGTGCCTGGGAGATAATTGAGTCAAGCACTGTATGAAACTCTATCTACAGGCACAAAAAACACACATTTCCCAAACACCCCAAAAGTACCTTGAAAATACATAAAACCCCCTAGTTATATCCCCTGGTAGCCCCAATCTGGGTGACCAACATATCCAAAAATCACCCAGATCGGTTCAGGGGCTCAGGATTTTACTGGAAGTCATAATTTGACCGACCACACGCATGGTCCTATGCCCAAAATAGTTCCATAGAATCGTGGCTAAGTGCCACTGAGGACCAACAGGCAACCAAGAAGACTTCATGCCGAAAATAGTTCCAGGGCATTCGCAGCTAAGTCTATTCACGGTTTTGGTCCATGCAAACGGCTGCCAGGGATCTAGCATTCGGTTCTATGTCTGGTATGATGTTGCTCAATATTTCATCCTGTTTTAGCAGATCCCAGGGTTTTTCAATTACTTTTTTTGATGTAGCCACTTTTATTGTTAAAATTAAAGATGACAGGACGATGCATGGTGTTCTAGTCTCTTTCTCCTTGTATGTTAGAAGGTCATTTCTCTCTTTATTCCTAACAGTCTCTATGGTAGTGTTGAGTTTAGTAAGTGAGTAGTTTTTTCTTTGAATGTATCTTTTAAAAATTCTGCTTGTGTATTAAAATCTTCTAGTTGAGAGCAATTTCTGCATAGACGCAGGAATTGGCTTTTAGGAGCATTTTCCAACTAGGGTTTATAGTGGCAACTAGATTGTTCGATTGCTGTGTTGACGCATACTTTAAAAAAAAAGGTTTTAGTGTGAATTTTATTGTCTTTGATAACATTATTAAGATCTAAAAAATTTATTGAGATTTTTCTAAATTCGTAAGATAAGATGCCTCTATTGTTATTATTTAAATGGTTAATAAAAGAGATAAGAAGGTCTTCTGTGCCCACCCCCCCAAAAAAAAAAATCATCGATATATCTAAAATAGGTGACCAGGCTCGCCTGCCAGGAATGTTCACCACATGTGGACGAAGACTCCCAATCCGCCATAAATAGGTTGGCATAACTGGGGGCGAACCTGGTCCCCAATTAACACTGACTTTCTATTGTAGAGGGAGTGAAATGCCTAGATTTTGCAATAGTCTTCTTGGGTGCGCCCCCCGAGGGTCCAAACCAGAACCTGGCGCTTAGTTGAACCCAAACTTCCTGCGTCCAGCGGGTGCGAAAGTAAGGCTTGGGAGATAGTTTAAGAGAAGGCAGAGGACATAGAGCCCATAGCCATCATAATAACTGAGTAACTGAGTGCTGCAGCCTCATAGGGCCAACTAGTGATGGTGTGGAGGCAGAACCTGAAAAGGGGTCCCCCAGGCATTGAGACATATTCATCACACCAGGGGAAGGGGGCAGGTAGGCATCTTAAGCTTGGTTACAATAAATGTGAGACCCACAAAAACCAATATAATAGTGAGGTTAGATCCAGGGGAAAAGTTATAGCTGCTGACAAGAAATAATGCAGGCTAGAAGGGGTTAATCACCCAAACTAACCAGAGAAGAAGAGAGAGAGGGGAGCTCACCAGGGCCCAGACTAGCAGACAGGTAGACATGAGGCAGACAGAGACAGGAAGGAATTTGCGGGAAAAACTACTGAAACGGCCAATTCATAGCAAAAACAGCAGAACACTACTGCCAACAGTATAATTTGTGGTCAAATCTCCCGAACGGCACAAATTCACAGCAAAAACAGCTGAAAAGCAACAATGTTTGCAGCTAAAACAGTTGAACGTGTCGCGAAAACGGGTGCAAAAAGTTCACCATACAGTAAGGGGCTAGGGGAGAGGGTCCCAAGCGAGGGGAAACAGAAATAGAAATAGGAGAGACAAAACCCAAAAGATCCCCTATAAGACATGAGCAAAGCTAGAACAGGGGGGGGGGGACATACAATAGGAGCAGAAACCCCCAGAAGATGGTATGGAACCCTGGGCTCAAAGTTAAATACTATTAAACAATAAACCATAAACAATATACAACAGTAGAAGTAATAAGTTTTAGTGTTTGCAGATGACACAAAACTTTGCAAAGTAATAAAATGTGAGCAGGATATTGCTTTGCTGTAGAGGGATTTAGATAGATTGGGGGACTGGGCACTAAAATGACAGATGAAATTTAAGGTAGAGAAGTGCAAAATTATGCACTTCTGGGTCAAGAATACACAAGCAACTTATACCCTAAATGGTAGTGAATTAGGGATAACCACACACGAAAAGGATTTGGGAATTGTTATAGACACCAAATCAGGCAACAGTATGCAATGTCAATCTGCAGCTGCTAAGGCCAGTAAGGTTTTGTCATGTATAAATAGGGGCATAAATTCTTGGGATGAAAATATAATTTTGCCTCTTTATAAATCACTGGTAAGACCACACCTTGAATATGTTGCGCAATTTTTGGTACTTGTTCTAAAGAATATCATGGCACGAGAAAAAGTGCAGAGACGAGTTACAAAATTGATAAAAGGAATGGAGCATTTTAGTTGAGGATATGATAACATTATTATATATTCGGGGAGATATATTCGGGCCAGTAATAAACTTTTATCTGGAAATCTATTCATAAACAGGGCTATACATAGGACACAAGGTCACGCATTTTGGCTGGAAGAAGGGTTTGTTTGTTTTTACAGTAAGAACTATAAGGATATGGAATTCTCTGCTTGAAGTGATGGTTTTATCAGAGTCCATACAGATGGATAAACAGCAATTGGATAAATACTTCCAAAAACATAGCATACAGGGATATAATTTCTAATTAGTGGGGTAATAGCTGCTTGATTTAAGGAGAAATCTGACTGCCATTTTGGGGTCAAGAAGGAAATTTTTCCTAGTTTGTTACAAAATTGCAAGTGCTTTAGACTGGGTTTTTTGCCTTCTTTTGGATCAACAGCAAAAACATATGTGAGGAAGGCTGAACTTAATGGATGCAAGTCTCTTTTCAGCTATGTAACAATGTAACTATGTAATATTAAAGGTAACAATAAATAACTATGTAATAATAAAGGTAACAATAAGCTTTAAATAATAGGTTGAATAAAATATGAAATCACCAAAAGCAGTTAAAAGGTAATAAACAGATAATGCAGAGAAAATGTTGTACTTAACTGACTATGAAGCAGCAAAGAAAGAGGAAGGATTAGAGGCGGGTCTTACTGTTATACTAGGACTTGGATGGGGATTGGCTGGTGTCTCACTGTATATGTTCTATTTTTTCCATTTGTGTTCTTTGCTGCTATTGGTGGACAGTAAAGAAAGGGCTAAGCAATACTCGCCTCCATGTCTTACATAAAATCACTGTTAACAGGGTCAATGCTAGGAAACTTTTCCCCCTAGATGCTCTTAGAATGGAGGTATCTCATTATAACAATAAATGTGTTCTTCATGATGGAATTATTTATAGCTCACAGTGAAATTTATATTTTCCCCTGCATAACCCTGTTCCAATTGTTTTCAGAATAGTTGTCTCGTGGTTTGTTTGCTATGCCTTTTTATTATGTATGATAGTTTAATAAAGACACTTGCAGAATCTCAGCGCTATTTAATAATAGCAGTGCCCATATCATTTCCTAAACCTTCATTCCTGCATAAACATTGGTGCTTTCTATACCAAGGGCATCTGATTGGCTTAATATGTATAAAATTACATGATCTGCTCTTTATACCAACTGCCAAATTGTGTTTTTAAATCCTGTACTATACACTGTGCTGTTAAAACCATAATTGCATGGTGTGACTGACTCTGTACAGTGAAGAACTACTAATCTCAGGGCCCAGGAAAAATATAAATCCCAGCCTGCCCAACATTGATGGAAGATCCACACTGAGGCATACTACTACCTTTAATTCAATCCCTCGAGCACTGATATGCTACAGGAGGGTCTTGGAAGGTTTTAATCAGTGAGATTCGCTGGGCTGGCTTAATTGTAAAAGAACCTTAACCCTAAAACCCCCCCAAAGTATAGAATAAAAGACCGAGTAAAATGAAACATGTATTGGGGAGAATAATGGTCCCTGAAACATTCATAAACAACTTGGTCTTGTGGTTTATTGTTTTACTGTCGTCTTTATTGCCATTGGGGCATTACTTTCCCATACTACATAATTTAGCATTCTGTGCTGTTTTGCTGCTTGCAGAATTTTGTATTTTTAAATGTGTAACATGCAACGGAACAACACGATGACAGCAACGAAGATAAGGTAGAAAGAATCATATTCCTATTCCTGAAATCTATCTGTTCACTATAATACTACAACATTTCATATCGAAAGAAAAAAAGGTGTCTACATCGTTCTTGATTCCAGCTGGCTATTATTTGCAATGCTATCAGTTTTCCATAAAAGACAATAAAGAGCAAATGAGTGCTTGACGGCTAAAACAAAAATTCAAAAAAGGCAGCACGGTGGTTTATTTATTTATTTTTGTGTTGTGTCTTGATTTCTCCCTGTCTCTGTAATGCACAATCCATCAGACTAACAAGAATGGTAAACATTACATGGAGTTTACTGAGTGACAGTTCATTTTGTATGCAGCCTGGTGATTTAGTTCTGCGCCTGCAGGCCATAACAAAGCGAAAGAGGCTGCATCTGTTCTTCCTACAAAGCTGATACATTATGAATATTAGAACAATCAATTGTTGAAAAAAGTAACAATAAACCTGATAGCAAATTATCTTAATTTAACAAAACTGAAACATAGAGAGTAGACAGTAGTGTAGACAGTTTTCCTCTCAATTCCCTTATCCTTGTACCTTTTAGTGTTACTATTTCTATTGTACTCAGGGAATTGAAAATACACTTATTTTACATATTCCACTTTGAATTGTTAACATGCTAAATTAAATTACTGATGCATAAAACAAATAATAGATTCAATTTTGGGGTTTGTAGTAGACCTGTCAAAGTAATGTTTTGAACAGTCATTGTAAATCATAATTAAAAAAAGTTAATATTTAGAAATTTCCACCAAAAGTGTATTCTTGACACCATGACAATAGTAAACATATCACTCCTATCCCCATATTTACGTAGGCTGTATTTTGTTTTGCTGGGAGTTTTGTTTTCTGTCTTCCTATTGCCAGTCTACTTGTCTGCATACATACACAAAAACAGGGACTGCACTTACACTAACGCAATTTTTTTTTCACCATAGATATGGAAGAGAAGCTGTTCAAGGCTGTAGGTATGGCTCAAACCCTAAAGTAATCTAGTACAATATAAAATAAACCCAGACGCTCAGCTTTCTTCCAGTTGCAGACTTTTAACAGTACATAATAGCACACATGACGGCATTTCGCTCATGCATTGTGACCTTATTCAAATCCAAGGACTTGACAAAGGTCACACTGCGTTACTGAAACATTGTCATGCATGCTATTATGTACTGTTAAAAGTCTGAAATTGGAAAAATGCTGAGTGCCTTAACGTCTTTTCTATTTTACTAAGTCTACTTGTCTAGTCTATCTCTATCTCTATCTCTCTAAACTCTGTAGCCAATACATCCTGATCTGATGGCATAGTAATTCTGGCCTTATAATAAATTTTTTAGTTACTCAATTGTTATATTACTGGGATTATATAGTAAACGTTTGCAGCCAGAAATAAACAAAAGCACAAAATTGCACAGCATCTTGTATGTTTTATCGATGGCGTATTTGGTATACATGTTTCATGTATAAGCATTAATTTTGCTGCACTAAAATAGTAATATAAATTAATAGGTAATACATATTTTCTGCTGCTAATCTGACGGTCCTTTTTGGGCAAAGTCTGCTTTGTGCATGCTGATAGTACAGTGCTAATTAGCAGCTCTGGAAATTTCAATTATTTGGACCCCTTCAAAGTTTGTGGCGTCTGACGTATTCATGGTTATAGAAGACATAAAAGAACCAAAAAGAAGGATTCAGAGCTGAAAAGGTACTGGTAAATGCAATAAGGCAGCGTGAACAACCCAGGCCAGAATATCTCTTATCAGAAAGTAGTACGAGGTAGTGGTTGATAGGATTTGGTAATAGCACATTGATGTGACCTCCCGTGATGTATGCAACAAAAAAACACGAAGACAAAATGGGGTATAATATAGTGTAGTAAACAGTTGTATTACGTACTACACTACACCCTGTTCCAAATTATTATGTAAATGATTAAATAATTGATGTAAATAACAGTCAGCATAAGTCTCATGTTATCAACTATTAAGAGTACAATTCAAATTTTATTGAACAAACCTCCTAATAATATCAGTATTTTATTTAAACATAAAAAACTTACAATGCACTGTTCCAAATTATTAAGCACAGTAAGGTTCAAAACACTTTATAGGTTGTAAAGAACTGAAAATTGTCATTTGTTGTGTTTGCAGCATATTTATTGAAATCAAAAGCTATTTCAATCAAACCTATAACAAGATTTTAACTTTTAAAACATTTTAACAGGTCACGTTACATTTTAACATAGGACCCCTTATTTGATAGCAGCTTCACAAGTCTTGCATCCATTGAACTTGTGAGTTTTTGGACAGTTTCTGCTTGAATTTGTTTGCAAGATGTCAAAATAGCCTCCCAGAGCTGCTGTTTGGATGTAAACTGCCGCCTACCCTCATAGATCTTTTGCTTAAGGATGCTCCAAAGGTTCTCAATAGGATTGAGGTCAGGGGAGGATGGAGGCCACACCATGACTTTCTCTCCTTTTATCCCCATAGCAGCCATTGATGCAGAGGTATTCTTTGCAGCATGAGATGGTGCATTGTCATGCATGAAGATGATTTTATTACGGAAAGCATAGTTCTTCCTTCTGTACCAGGGAAGAAAGTGGTCAGTCAGAAACTCCACATACTTTGCAGAGGTCATCTTTACACCTTCGGGGACCCTAAAGGGGCTGACCAGCTCTCTTCCCATGATTCCGGCCCAAAACATGACTCCACCACCGCCTTGCTGACGTCGCAGCCTTGTTGGAACAGGGTGGCCATCCACCAACCATCCACTTCTCCATCCATCTGGACCATCCAAGGTTGCACGGCACTCATCAGTGAACAGGACTGTTTGAAAATTAGTCTTCATGTATTTTTCTGTCCAATGCAGCCCTTTCTGCTTGTGAGCATTGGTTAGTGGTGGCCGAATAGAAGGGTTATGCACAGTTGCAAGACTCTGGATGACTCTTCACCTAGATGTCCGTGGAACTCCAGAGGCACAGCAGCTTTAAATATCTATTTGCTGCTATGTCATGGTATTTTAGCAGCTGCTCTCTTGATCCAATGCATGAATCTGGCAGAAATGTGCCTTTATCAGCACGAACCCGTCTGTGCTCTGAATCAGCCACAAATCTCTTAGTAGTGCAATGATCACACTTAAGTTTTCGTGAAATATCTAATGTTTTCAAACCTTGTCCAAGGCATTGAACTATTTCACTCTTTTCGGCAGCAATGAAAATGGTGCTTGGCTTAATAATGTGGAACACCCTCCTTTAGTAGTTTTTAAATTGGCAATCTAATTATCACAGGTGTCTGAGATTGTTTTCAGTGATCAAATGAGCCCTGAGACACAATGCCATCCATGAGTTAAACTGAAAAACAAAATATTTAATCTTTGTGACACTTAAATAGAATTTGCATAATAATTTGGAACAGGGTATATTATCCACCCTTTTGCGCTACTGTTGTTTTTGCACGCATCTCCAGAGCTCACATCAAGGTGCTACTCCCAACTCTTTCCTACCACTACCTCATACTTCATTGGGGTCATATGAACAAACATTTTCTTTGTAGATAGCTGCATGGTAACATACTTTAAGAAAGAATTAAGTAAGATTGTTACTATGCAATGGTAGGGTTTCATTATATATTAATCAATTAGTCCACCCTTGGGGCTACTTAATATTTAATTAATAATTTCATGAAACGTTTCTTAGGTTTAAAAATAATAACAAAAAATGCAACACAGTGTAATAATGATAAGGCAACAAACTGTACTTTAATAAACAAAAGGACATTTTAATTAAATTAAAATATATATAGTGTTGCAAATGAAAGACATGTCCTTTTATTTTTAAAAGGAATTAAAGTCTTTGATGTACAGTATTGTCAAAACTGTCTAAAAGAATACCTGCATTGCTTTAAAAAAAAAAAAAAAAAAAGGTTCAAGGATCATTTGCAAATGCATCTTTCTAAATTTCGCTTTATAAAATAATCTACTTTATTCTGTAATATTCTGTAAAGCTTTTTTAAAATCTGAATCTACACTCTCTACACTCTGTGCATATAGTTCCAATTTGGGTTATGGCAACTGTTTTAAGCTTGACCTCAGTGCCAGAAATTGTTTTATGAAATAGAGATTGTGCTTTGTTGCAAGACTGGAATTAAATATCCAAAGGAGTAGTAAATGCTTCTAAAGGGCTGATAAAAATGATATTGATTTTCTGATAACAGAAAATCTTGACATTAGTTCACAGGTCAGTGAACTGATGAAGCGTTTTCATGTAATGAGTCAGATCTTGTTGGGAGAGTGATGTCTTAAATTGCACTACATTCTATTTTAAAATTAAATCTTCGGAAGGTTTACAGGTAAAATAAATGGTAAAGTGGAAAATAAACTTTGGTATACAGAAGAAACGATAAAAGTCTTGTTGGAGTATCGTCCCCTGCAATAAACTGAGCAAGGTTTCTGGAAATGTAGTGCTCCTTAGCTTGAGAATGACCTTTGTGCAGGCTGAACGGTTGCCCACAGTGGTTGACCCAAAAGTGTAACCCAAGTGTTTGTGAACAATAGGTTGACCCAAGTGTTTAGTAGATTTAAAAAAAAAAAAAAAAAAACATTTATTTAAATAAAGGCACATAATATAAGGAATACAGCAGTACTCAGCGTTTTGCAGAAGGCAAGTTTGGCTAGCCAGAATTGTAGCAGGTCTAATTTCCAAACCCATAAGGCTGGATTTAAGATCCACCCATTGTCACATATCCAGTAGGGCATACCTCATAGCCAGCTGGGCCAGGTGAGCTGCCTTACAATACGCAAAAGAGAAGAAAATAAGCTGTAAATGTAGGATTACTATCTAAAGGACAGAATAGAGGGGTAACCCTTCACAAAAGTGAAATATAAAGAGAAAGAGAACATAATCTGCTCTAATTAACTACGGTCTTAAATAAATTGAACACTTAAAATTTAACGTTTAATAGATATAACTAAAAAAAGGTAAAGTAACCTTAAAGGACCACTATAGGCACCCAGACCACTTCAGCTTAGTGAAGTGGTCAGGGTGCCAGGTCCAGCTAGGATTAACTCTTTCTTCTATAAACATAGCAGTTTCAGAGAAACTGCTATGTTTATAATAGGGTTAATCCAGCCTCTAGTGGCTGTCTTATTGACAGCCGCTAGAGGCACTTCGGTGCTACTCACTGTGATTTTCACAGTGAGAAGACACCAGCATCGATAGGAAAGCATTGATAATGCTTTCCAATGGACTGGCTGAATGAGCGTGCGGCCCTTGCCGCGCATGCACATTCAGCCGATGATGTCGCTATGGAGGAGGAGAGCTCCCCGCCCGGCGCTGGAGAAAGAGGTAAGTTTAACCCCTTCCTCCCCCTAGAGCCTGGCGGGAGGGGGACCCTGAGGGTGGGGGCACCCTCAGGGCACTATAGTGCCAGGAAAATGAGAATGTTTTCCTGGCACTATAGTGGTCCTTTAAATACAGGGGATAAGGAAAATATATACAGGGGACAATGATATATAAAAACAAGAAATAATATAAAGTAGGAATGACTTTCACAGAGCTAGTTAAGGGAACACTATAGTCACCTAAATTACTTTAGCTAAATAAAGCAGTTTTAGTGTATAGATCATTCCCCTGCAATTTCACTCCTCAATTCACTATCATTTAGGAGTTAAATCACTTTGTTTCTGTTTATGCAGCCCTAGCCACACCTCCCCTGGCTATGATTGACAGAGCCTGCATGAAAAATAAACTGGTTTCACTTTCAAACAGATGTCATTTACCTTAAATAATTGTATCTCAATCTCTAAATTGAACTTTAATCACATACAGGAGGCTCTTGCAGGGTCTAGCAAGCTATTAACATAGCAGGGGATAAGAAAATCTTAATTAAACAGAACTTGCAATAAAGAAAGCCTAAATAGGGCTCTCTTTACAGGAAGTGTTTATGGAAGGCTGTGCAAGTCACATGCAGGGAGGTGTGACTAGGGTTCATAAACAAACAGATTTAACTCCTAAATGGCAGAGGATTGAGCAGTGAGGCTGCAGGGGCATGTTCTATACACCAAAACTGCTTCATTAAGCTAAAGTTGTTCAGGTGACTATAGTGTCCCTTTAAACAAAAAGATACTTAGTCATGAAGTAATGACTCCATAAAAGTAACTATCTGAAAGTATCTAATGTGATAGTAGCTGTTATAGGAAAGATAAAGATATCCTTACAATGCATGTGGAGGTGTGGTAGGCCTAGACCTTTCTCTTACCATCGTCTATCTAAGACCTTCATACTTTGTCTCTTATTCCCCAGATGAAAGAGTTAACTGCATCCTGAAGACTGTACAAATATTGCTTACAAACTGAGTGAGCCTGGAAGATAAATAGCATCCTGGGCAGGATATTCCCTTTGATTGTATGCATTCTCGGGGATAATAATTAGTATTGTTCCATAAAGATCATTCCAGTTTCATAATACAGAGTATAACACAGCCCAGGAAACCAATTTTTGCAGTAACTAGGCTGGAATGAAAGAAGCCACAGAGGGAAATGGTCAAGACAATGCAAATTGCTGAATACAGCCCAGTATTATATGATGATGGAAAGAAGAGGAGAGATAAATAAGAGAAGAAGGGACAAAAGCAGAAGAGGAGAGGTAGTAGAAAATGAGGGGCAAGGAGAAGAATGCAGGAAAGAAAGTAGTATAGAAAATAGAAAGAAAAAAGAGAAGGTAGAAAGGAAGTAATGGAGAAGATGCAAGGAAGGTGACAATAAAGCTGGCAATAGAGAGATGTATGACTTAGTCTAAACCAGTCCCTTTCATCCTCCAGGCAGTGGAAAGAGATGTGCCTATCCTTGCGTGATCTCTATACCATCTTTGCAGATGGAGCTCAAATCTTCAGGTGGGCTCCCCAACCTCCAACCATTCTATTGGCAAAAAGTTGAATGGTGGGGGAACTAAAGTTGTCAAAGCAAAGCCATCAGCAGGATGAATGTCAAAGGCATGAAGGGATATCTTGCAGTTGGAGCAGGGGGCCTAACATTTCCAAAATCCCACTTTCTTCAGGAGACCTTGAATGGTCAAATTATTATGCTTAGATCAATTGGAACCAATTAGTGTTCCACGTGTACTAAGATCTAATTGTGAGCCACCACATTTCATTCCACTCTAGTGTTCAACTCTGGTTTATGGCCTGTAGCTTTTCTCTGATTTACCGCAAATCACAGGTAATTTTTTTGAGCAAAACACACTTGCAGTTGCCCACCTGGTGTCTGCTAATGATAAGGAGTGGTTCACTTTTGCAGCCTTTGCTTTATTTAGAGTGCATGTACATGGCTCATCTCTGCCACCATCACGAGTTGTGTCCTAAGGCCTGTGGGCTGTAGTGAAGAGGGAAGCCAAAGAGCAATTTCTGCCTTTTTGGGTGCTTGTTCTAAGGGGTTTGGTACTCATTATGTTTCATCAATTTTGTCCTCTACTCTAAAACCCAAACTGGGGCATTTTTTTGTGAGATGTAGCATATTGTAGGATGTTTCTAGCAGAGCAGTGTAACTTAGCAGCCATTCTGCTCCTGAGCATACCCCTTCAGTTTATTTTATTCATTATATAATGTAAGGCATTAAACGTTTAAGAATCAGTAAACTGCATAAACCTGAATCAAAGTTATGAAGAAAATGTGCCAGAGACCTTGTGATATATCGAGGCTAAAAACAGTGTTTAAAAAGTAGAAAAGGCATACACCCCATACCTTGTGAAAAAATGGTATTGTGTTACAGACCACTGCAGTCAAGGGGCTATTAGATTATACTGAATTTTTGTTTTGTCTCTTTGGACATTTTTAACACTTTAAATGTCCACTACTGTGAAAAGAATACAATCTTTCTCTGAATCTTCCAAAAATATAAGAATGCATGGTTTTTAGAGCAGATATAATTAACTGTTCATGAAATATGGGGCTCTAGTGAACCTGAAACTGAACCTAAGCAAATGTGACATGTTTAATTTCACAATCCTATCAACCATGGTGACTATCTCAAATATTCAGTTTCCCTTTAATTGGTGCATGAGTGTGATGAAATATTTAAGTATCATTATTCATAAAGACCTTGCCCAACTGTACCTTAGAAATTTTGTCCCATTCCTTCGGGTGTTTCAATCCAACTTGAGGTCTTGGAAAACACTTTATGTTTCTTGGTTTGTCGTGGTAATATTAAACCTGCTCCCCGGGAACTTTACCCCAATGACATGATCCCTATTAAACTTCTGAAGTTAGTTTTGCCTCCCTGGACTCTGCAAGACTATGTATTGTGGGGATGAGGGCCCAGATTTAATCCAGAGGTTTTACATCTCCCTAAGCATCTTGGAGTGGTTGGCTTTTCTTATTCTTCTTCTTCTTATTTTATTATTTATATAGCGCCATTAGATTGCATAGCGCTGTTCAATGGGTGGACTAACAGACATGTAATTGTAACCAGTCAACTGGACGTACAGGAAAAGAGAGGTGGAGAGCCCTGCTCAATGCACTTACATTTTAGAGGGAGTGGGGTATAGTGACACAAAGGGTAAAAGTAGGAGTACGAAGTAGGTTGTTAGAAAAGTATTAACTGAGGGCTTAGTCGTTCATTTTTGACAGTTGCAGGAGAGGAGTCATGGTAACCAGAAAACCAGTAACCCATGATTAGTCATTGCAAAATGTTTAACCCCTTAAGGACACGACATGTGTGACATGTCATGATTCCCTTTTATTCCAGAAGTTTGGTCCTTAAGGGGTTAAATTTTAATAATGAAAAGCTCATCCCAAATCTAATCCTTCAAGATTATTTTGCTTTGGTGACCCATCTTAGATGTGAGTTTAGCCCTCTCAGCTCTATGTTATATAAAAGCTATCCTGATCACTTTGGCATTTCTGTTTAGACTATACCTCCAAATAGCAAGCCAATGGCTATCCACTAACCTTTCCAGGAAGCGTCAGGTAACATGACAGTTCCAATTTTCAGGTTTTCTTTTTAGTTTTCTACCACTTGAGACACTTCTATCTACTCAAACTGGGACAGACTGGAGCCTTGTGATAAACAACTCCTGCTGCTAAGTGTATAGTCCCACTGTGGAACTGTTTGACACATCTATTCGATCTTCTAGATTGGCTCACACCAACACTCACATGGGTACTTGGTAATCTTTACATTGGCGAATCCAGGGGGGGGGGGCAACAGGGCAATTGCCCCCCCCCCCGAGATTCTCCCCTGCCAGCTAATGCAGGGCTGGCATTGTCCAAGTGGCAGCCCTGCAATGTGCCTGCGGACCGGGAAGGGAGATCAGTGATCTCCCTTCCCGGTCCGCAGGCACATTGCTGACAGCCAGCAGGGGAGGGAGAGAGGACCCGGGAGCTCAGTCTGCAGCTCCTCCGCGCGGGCTAGACTTCACTCCACACTGGAACCACCAGGGATTCCCACTGGGACCACCAGGGACAGAGAAATGCCCCCCCTCTTCCTCAATAAAGGTACGAAGGGAGGGGGGACATCAATATATTTATTTTATTAAATACATTTTATTTTTTTAAAAAGGCCTCCCTACCCTCCTTCCTCCCCCATACACACATACACTGCCCCCCATACACACATACACTGCCCCCCCATACACACACACTGCCCCCCCATACACACACACTGCCCCCACACAAACACTGCACACCCATACACACAGACACAAACAGTGCCCTACACACACTGATGCCCCCCATACACACATTGCCCCACACGCACACACGACCCCCCATACAAACACTGCCCCCATACATGAAGTGCCCTCCCCATACACACACTGCCCCACACAGACATACAGTGCCCCAGATACACACACTGCCCCAAACACACAAAGTGCCCCCCATACACACACTGCCACCCTCACACACACTGCCCCACACATACACTGCCCCCTAACACACACTGCCACACTCACACACTTCACTATGTCCTATATCCCAGCAGACCCCAGGAAAGTTGTCAAACTGTTCTTAAACGGTATGACTACTTACTCTGGGGTGGGATCCTGGCACTACTGGCACCATAACTACTACACTGAGCTGTAGTGGTTATTGTGCCAGGATTATTTATTAAAATAATCTACAAGTGCCCCTCCCGAGATCAGGCTCTGGATCCGCCACTGTATCTTTAACCCCTTAAGGACCAAACTTCTGGAATAAAAGGGAATCATGACATGTCACACATGTCATGTGTCCTTAAGGGGTTAAATGTTAAGAGTAGTGATGTCGCGAACCCGAAATTTTCGGTTCGCGAACGGCGAACGCGAACTTCCGCAAATGTTCGCGAACTGGCGAACCGCCCGAAACGCCATTGACTTCAATGGGCAGGCGAATTTTAAAACACACAGGGACTCTTTCTGGCCACAATAGTGATGGAAAAGTTGTTCCAAGGGGACTAACACCTGGACTGTGGCATGCCGGAGGGGGATCCATGGCAAAACTCCCATGGAAAATTACACAGTTGATGCAGAGTCTGGTTTTAATCCATAAAGGGCAGAAATCATCTAACATTCCTAAATCACAATCAATATGGATTGACACCTGACATATGACATATTGACACCTTGACATATGGATTGACACCTGTCCTCAGAGCCCTGATGCACACGGACACAGAGCAGAATAGGGACTGTTCCCCCTACATAGGGTCACTTGGCAGATATGGATTGACACCTTGTTACAAACTGCTATTTGTAACGGGCCCTTAAATGGCAAATTGCCCTGTTTCCCTGGGTTGTGGAGAAGCCTCTTTGCCAGCCTCCTCCCGCATGACTATGGCCCCTGGGAGATTGTGAAAATGTATGCACTTTTATTTGGTGTGTATGGCCCTTTAAGACTGTCGGCGGGCATATTGGGGCTTATGGACTCTTTATGTGACTGGTGCTGGCCCTTTAAACACCTTTTTTGGGACATCAGAAAGATTGGGACACTGCCCCTTTAAGGCCGTGTCCCCAGACTTGTTGGGGACACTGCCCCTTTAAGACGGTGTCCCTTGTGTCCCCAGACCTGGTGCAAACCCTTTGTGCCTGCCTGGCTATTCCCCACTTGGTTCAGTAAATGGG